>CP137671.1:23961696-24499196 GCA_037976565.1 Mesocentrotus franciscanus
TTCTCATACCATCCTTCCTTTTTTCTGATCCAACTTCCTTCTATTTCGTTCAATTTGATAGGTCTCCATCGGTATGTATTTCTGGTCTACCGGCAACCTGGTCACATGACCCCACCCTCCGGGGAGGAAGCCTACAGGCCCCGCAACAGCGAGCGGCGAATCAGATGGAATGCCAGGCGTTTTGCTTTGGAACACATTCTCGGCAGACCGGTGGCTGCCAACTTCTACCTTGCCAAGTACGACGATTACGTGCCAACATTTTATAAAGAACTGCATGCCAACGATCCTGATCACGCTAATTAGCAGATGCGGCACCCCTCAGGGCAGTAGGTCACAGTACCCCATCCAATTTTTCAAGTACCCGCAAACTACATGTATTATCACCACTAGTATCATAAGTCGATGTACCAGCATTCATTTTATCATCACCACAATAGTGTCAATCATCATAATCATCGTCCCCTCACATGTATCGATATCATCATACTCACTATCACAAAGCAGCAGATGATAGTCAATTCATTTTCATAAATTATATTTGCAATATAGTTAAACATATTTCTCATGCTTAAAATCTTAATTCACACACAAGAGTTGATATAAAAGAATTACAATCGTATGCCAATTGCAAACAAGTCACAACGGTATTTTGATTTGTCATTATACTCTTTATTACTAGCACATTTTTAAGCATGAAAAATACCTGTAATAAATACTGATCAAAGATTTTCATTTTTAAATATTTTTTCTTTGAGGTCCTTGCAATCATCTACCCTTGCTCTTAAAGTTGCAGTTAGGAAAAAAGTTACTAAAAATCATCATAACAAGAAGTGGAGAGGGACTAAAAATGCTGATTTATATTAAAGCAAGTTCATATTTTCAAAACAATTTATAGAACAGCAATCGAAAGAGGAAGTGAAAAGGGAATTAAAAGATACTGGGGATGAAAAGGAAATCAAATCAAGAAAGACAAGCTAAAGGGATGAGAAGATGAGGTTCCAATACAACAAATAAAATCAAAGGATGAGATGAAAAGTGAGAGGAAGGGAATGAGATCAACACTAAACAATCACATATCAGAGCTGAAAGTAAAGCATTCATAATTCTGCTCATGTTCAAAATATTTCCATCATTTTTATGAATTACATACAGCAGTTTGGTTTCTTTCTTTGCCTCTCTACATGGTCACCTGTTTGCAACACAAGAGCTTTGCAAAATTAGCCATTTCCGGTCTTGATTAGCTCCATGATTTTTTAACACTGCTACAGGTTAATCTTGCACCAGAAACAGTAAAAGAATCTTTGGTATATCTATCCATGATAAATACAATGTAGCACAGGAAGATTATTTGTGTGGTATGTAAAGAGTTAATAACTGAATGATTTGAATAATTTTATGTGAAATTCCTGCTGAAGCTACAATCAGAGAGTATTTTGTTAAACATGATCCATGTAATTCATAGCAATTATGTACATTTGGTTTATGTGTATCAATAAAACTATATTTATATTTGCAATTTTATACAAACAAAAACATGATCAGGTGTATAATAATGCCCTTCTGAGTCTTAGTAGATGCTTTGTATAGATGTGTTTTCACCATTTCTTAGGCCCATAGCTACCTGAGAGAGATGGTTGTGTCATTGGAAGTTGCTTCTGATTGTTCAGGCATTTCATGAAGCTTCAAAATAGTTCCCTTCCATAGAGATTGTACGTGGGAGGGAATAATTTGGAGCTCCATGATTTAATCTATGATCCATCTCGCATACACGTAGATGTGCATGTCACAACTATCTCTCTCAATATGCTATGCTTAGGCCTAGGCCCAAAGCAGTCAGTGTGCATGCCTAAAACAGGCACCTGTGCTTGCTTGCTAAACATTCCAGAGGCCAGTTTTATTAAAACTTGTTACTAATAACAAGCACCAAATTTCTCTGGACAATAACCCACAGCCAATCAAATGCAATGATTTCAGTAAGCTTATATCAATTCTAACTTGTCATTGATTACAAGTGTTGTGAAGCAGGACCTCAGTAAAATACATTATCAATCAATCAGAAAGCATTCAAAATGTTGGTTTATGTGACGATGATGATGATCATCATGATCATTTAACTTCCATATTTCTAATGCTGTGGGATGGGCTAGATGTTTCATTTCCTTATGGTTCTTTCCTAAGCCTTCTGGTCTTCAGCATCCATCTGGGTGAGGCCAGACTTCTTTTAGTGTCTCCTTCCAAGTTTTTTGCGTGGTCTGCCACAGGGTTTAGAGCCAGCAACCTGGAAATTCATTTCTTTCTGCACCTAATGGCTTTTCTCTTTCCTAACCACCTAACCATACCATACCAATCTACCCATCCTTATCTCCTGTGAGATTTATTGTAATGTTAAGAAACAATCGTGTCTGTCAGCAGAAAAATGCCAGTAAGTATAATGAGAATGCTCCATGTTTTCGTCAGACTGACGGAACCTTCCAATCATCATTTCACTGGGGGAAGAAACTTGCCGTAGTTGATCCACAATGCACTTGGACGTTTTACAACCTGGAGGGGAAAACAGATAAAAGATAGAAAGAAATTAGGAAGAACAGAAAAGAAGGAAAGGAAGTACAGGGAACCCAAGGAATGGCAGGTAAGAAAAAGAGGAGGTAACAGGTGGGCAAAGAAACACAAAGGAAATAGAAGGATTAAAGTCATGGAGAAAAGAAAGAAGGAAGGATGTAAAGAGGAAGAAATCACAACAAAAATTTATAAAATGGCTGACACTATATTTTACTTTTGAAACACTTGGAAACAAGAAATATTTCTACCTATATAAATATGACATAGACATTCATCTTTGCCAATACATTGACCAGACATGATATCATAAAAGTTACTGCAATTTTTTACATCCTGAACCAGATGTTGCTACTAATATTGATCTGACATCTGCTCCAGTAACATTTCCCCAGGCTTTCATTACATAAAACATGAAAGCTAGGATTTGGGTTGCCTTAAGTTTTATGTTAGGGTTAGATATGGAGTTGGATCCAAGGTTATTCAGTTATTTTTTACCAATCATTTGATTAGGATCTAGGAAGGAGTGGTTTAATGTAGGAGATTGACCATGGAGAATGTGCCACAGATCCATCCCAAGCTAACACTCCTAATCTCACTAAGAACACATACCTTGGTGTCAGTGTGGTCCATCACTGCATCTAAGGTCAAAGGGAATGGTTGAGGAGGCTCAGGGGTCACTGGCATGTTTCTCCTACAAAGAGAATCAAAAGAAACAGGGTTTTATAGAACTAAGAATCAATATAGATGGTAACTGAACATGAGAGGGAATATAGATCAAACAAGAATATGCATTCTTCTACTGATACAAGGAACACAAATTATGTTAGTTTACATGTACAGGGCAACTGCCATTTCTAAACAGGCAAGGTAAAAACCTTTTTTTGTCCCATCACTGTTTACATACATTCCTTTTCAAAATAAGAGCAAGTTTATTTCTAGAAAAATAAGAATTTTTCCCCCTTGAAACATGAAACATGAAAACAGAGATATAGAATGTAATAAGGTAGCAAATATCAAGGAATGACTATTACCTTCTATCTGATTGAGTAGATGTCAGTGAACTTCGTCTGCTCGATGACCTACTGCTATAGATGATTAACCTTCCATCTTCATCTCCTTCCTCCTCCTCTTCTTCCAAATCGCCCTCTTCCGATATCCTCTCGATGGCAAAGCCCGGGCTGGGTCTACCTGGGTTGCTTCCTCTGCGTCTGTTCCCCTGATGGGGTGAGGCATTGGGAGGAAGTAGGGCAAGTCTTTCGGTTCGTTCATCCTCCTCCTCCTCCTCTGCCTCCTCTGACATTCTTCTTGCAATGTTGAATAGTTGCTCTGATGGGTCCTGGGCATAGAGCTTATTTATTAAAAGAAAGAGGGAAAACAGGAAAATGTTTTATTGGCCTACATTGCATTTTGGCTAGATTTTGTGTCATAGTTTATGTATTATATGCTATAATTATGTTTGGAAAGATGACCAATAAATGAATGCCTTGAGTGAAAAAATTAAATTAAACAACTTCTTGATGTTTACAGTCATTTCTTTCTGTGCTGTTTTGCAAATACTATTGTGCGAAGTAACATTCCATTTTAATATAGTAACTGATGAACACTTTAATCTACACTTGAAGAAGAAGGGAAAAAATACTTAAGTTCTGCATCAGCCTTACAATGGGGTTCGAAACCATCTGCTCACATGCCATCAGGAAAATAAAATGGCTATATACTAAAGTTTAGAAGAACCTAATAACTGCTGAGTAGAGAAGGAGAGTTATTCAGCATTACAATAGATTACTGATGAAATATTTGAACCAGAACTGGCTTTAAAATGTATTACAGTTATGAAATATATGACTGTATTTTTATTTGGTGTAATGATAATTAAGGAAGAAATGATTGTAACAAATGGGAGAGAAAGAAACAAAACTCACCACATCACCTAATGACGGTCCATTCAGCACCGCATTGAATTCATCTTTCATGTCAAATATTCTGCAGGAAAAAATAAAAAAGACAGAGTAACACATTTTATTGTTGAGAATCACATGAAAGAAACAATATATTGCTACAGTTCTTTGCTCCTTGTACTTGTTATTATCTTTAATACACCTTGAAAATCCCACATCTCAGTACACATTTCATCATGAAGATAAAATGGAAAATCACATGTACTGTTTTTTCTTTGTTTTATTAGCTCAAATACCATCTAATCATCTTATAATTTATCGATCTGGAGTCTCAGTGTATGTTTCATCATGAAAGATACAATTATGCAATATCACATACTTTTTTTCTTTGTTTTGTTTGCTCAAATATCATCCAATCATTTGATACTTTACGGATCCAGAGTCGCAATGTACGTTTCATCATGAAAGATACTGCACCAAGCCACATAATAATAATAATAATAATAATAATAATAATAGGCATTTCTATAGCGCCGTCTATCTAGAAATTCTATTCCGAGGCGCATTTATTATTACCCCGGCTTTAGCCTAGCTGCCATTACAGCGCTCCAGCATTTCAAGGAATTAATTCCTGCCAGGTACCCATTTACATCACCTGGGTTACATACCCAAAACTTTTTTTTTTCTCTCCTTTTATTTCATCATGAAAGACACAAAGCAACCACCTGTAGATTGTATGCTGTTTTTGCTTTTTGTTTTGTTTTGTTTTTTTAATTTTTTTGGCTCAAATTTCATTTACTTTATATAGCCTGAGTCTCAATGTACATGTATGCTTCATCAAAGAAGACACAACATAAAACCATATACTGCTTTGTATTGTTTACTCAATTATCATCTTATAATTTAAAGAGCCGAGTCTCATTGTATATTTCACTATTGATCACAACACACCTCTGCGTAGCTGCATTGTTGGTGAGGGAAGACTGGTACATCTTGCGAAGTCTACTGTTTTCAGCGTTGCGCAGACGAGCTCTAGTTCGGAATTCCTCTCGCATCGATTCCACTTCAGGATCTTCCTTTGGAGGCTCAAGGTCAAGGGTGAAAGCTGCCAATTTAGGGAATTCAACCTGAAAGAAGATTTTTTAAAGAAAATAATATACCAATTGATTGTATCTGATCGTCTGAAATAGGGAAAATATAGGAATTAAGGGTGAAAGAAAACAAGAAAAGAAGAGAATCACAGCATATACATTTAAATGAGAAGTATGCACAATCAAGACAAAATAGAGACAAAAAAAGAGAAAGAAAAATAAAAAAATATATACAAGAGAAAACAAACAAGTTTATTGGAAAAAAACAAAGACACAAAGATAGAGAATAGCAAGATGAGGAAACGCCAAAATAAAGATGAGAAAGAAAATGTCAAGCCAAAGAGAAGGGCAAGATACAGGAAAGAGAATGAAAAGATCAATGACATTTAGGAAGAGGTCAGAGGCAGAGATAAAGACTGAGGGAGATGAGAGAAAAAAAATAGAAGAAAGACAGACAGTCAGACAGATATAGAAAAAGAGTGAGAGAAAGAAAGAAAACAAACATAGGAGAGAAAGAGAGCAGAGAAACATACAGACAGACAGACCTACATGTACATATAGACAAAGAGAGAGAGAGAGAGAGGATCGAGAGAGGAGGGGGAAGGAAAGTTGGGAGGTAGGGGAGAAAAAGAAACATGGGTATAACAGCAATACTTACCCTTGGACATTTCTGTTCCATTTCCAGGACCTTTGGATGAACTGACTTCTTGGTGGTGAGTGCCTGTACAGCTTTCTGCACAGCAATGAAATGAAAAATAAAATCATGTCAAATATCAATTTAATTACAACGCACATTTGCTTGTAAGAAAAAAACCTTTGTATTATTCCTTATTGTCCATTCCTCCCTTATTGTCCATTCCTTGCGTTTTGTCAAAGTACTGTTTTTAAATTATCTGTTTGTATACGCAACCTCTCCGGGCACACACCATGTAGGTATATGCAGGTGTCGTGGTCTGGTGGATACATCACCGGACTGGGCTTACATGGCTTGTGGTTGAGTCCCATAATGGCACTATTCCCCCTTGGCAAGACATTAATCTACATTTTTCCACTCTCCACCCAGGTGTAGTGAATAGTACCTAATACAAATTTATTCCTTGAATGCTCTTAGCGCCTTAGGCCGGCTGGGCCAAAGCCTTGATCATCCCCTTGGATGGATGCATGCGCAATATAAATGTACAGCTAGGTAGCTATTATTATTATCATTATTACATAATGGAGACAAATACAAAACAAACAAAATGCTTTCAGTGCCTAATTAGGGCAGCTGGGCTAAGGCCAGGGTTATAACAGTACTTTGTTAGTGCCTTGAACATCCCCTGGGATGCAAGCATGCGCAATAGGAAAGTAGCCATTGTAATGATAATTATAATTAAAATCATTATCATAATCAATTATTTAGTTGTTTTTGTTACGGTTATTATTATTATTATTGTTAGTCCAGTGTAATAATAGTCATTGGAAGTTGCCTTCAGCGTCCCCTGGGATGGATGCATGTTCAATATAAATGTAGCTGTCATCATCATCATCATCATCATCATCATCATCATCATCATCGTCGTCGTCGTCGTTGTTATTGTTGTTGTTATTATTTATTATTATCATTATTATTATACAATGAAGACGAAAACAAAACAAGAAACAAACAAACAAATAAACATTAACCACAGACTATACCTTCTTTAGCTTTGGCTGCTGGATCCAGGACTGGAGGTAAGGACCGCCCATGGAGTTGGGCCTGGAGGGCTCCTTGACCTCCTGGATCTGGTCCAGGTAGGCATGGTGGAGGGGATCCAGCTGGCGGAGGGAGATGAACGAGGGAGAACCACTTTCAGGGATGGAGTCTGATGCTGGAGAGAAACAAACAAAACATATGCATACATGTACATCATTAAAAAGTGAAGTATTAACGTTACGATTTACATATCTGTACTTAGGGCTACAATGTAAATTCAATCTACTTTTGCAAGATTTGCAGGGTACTATACAAAATATTTTAAAAAACTGACTAAATTATTTACTAAGTAAATAATTAAGGTAATTAATGTACTCTGTTTCATAAGTGCACTAAACCCCCCCCCACACACACACACAAATCGAGGGATCATATGTGCACATCAGTATGCTATTACATGTTTGCGGACACACATGTTTGTAGGAATATAACATCCAGAGGATGATCTCGGAAATTTACTGCATAACTGAGGACCTATTTTTTTCTGCGCAAATTAAAAATACGGAACTAAATAAATGTAACCCTACATGAAAGGGGCTCAAATTTGAAACAATTTTACAGGGTTCTTGAACAGAGGATGTCCTCCTTTTGTGAGTGGTTGTCAAAATGAGGGTACAGGTACAGTTGTTACGAGTCGATCTCCCCGTTACCCATCCACCCACCCACCCACCCACACACACAAAAATAAATTCTCTTTGAACGAATTAACAGGTACTTGGTCTAGGATGCTGACAATACTTAAGAAGACCACTTCCCTCACATTTCATCTTCATTTTATGACAATACAGGGTTAATGACATACCTGTGACTTGGCTGAGTGCATCACTCCCTGGCATCGTCTCCCCTTCTCTCTTTGTAGGTTTGGTCCCAAAGCTGGTCTCAACACCATCCTGATGCTCCGTCCCTTCCTCTCCGAAGATCCTCTGGTAGTTCTCCGGTTTGCTCATCTGCTCCCAGTAGGCCCTCACATGCTCGTCTGTTCTCAGACGCCCCTCCCTGGCAAGATGGCCTTGTAAAATCACAATCTGGAATGAAGGAAAATTTCAGGAGTGCATCGATCAGCATCAATTCATCTTTGCTCTTCCTTTTTTACTTGGTACTAAGCACTATTCTGTGTATACTCAGCTTCATTTCAATTTGTTTGTATTTCTTTTTCACACATCTTCATAGTTCCATTATAATGTTACCATTATTTGATTCAAAAGAGGTCTTCATAAAAAGTGGTCTTTCTATACAGGTGGTCACTCATGCCTCGTTCAGATATGATCCGGTAAAAGCGCGGTAACTATATGGGTAAGACCATTGTTGCACGCAGTTGCCATTCATTCACATGTCCACATTTTTTTTTCTCAACTATTTATCACGGCATATCTGAACAAGCCAAGGAAGGTTTTACTCTACTCACATTATGAAACTTAGTTTTCGAAAGGCCCCTCAGGAAGGTATTATCGGTGGAGACCTCAGGATGATGCATCTGGATTTTAGCCTTCTGTGCTGCCTCTCGCTGTGGACAACAAGGTACAAATGGGAGTGAGTGAAGCATCAATCAAACATCGAAGAAGAACACAATCAAATATCAAACAAGAAAACAAAAGGAGAGTGACCAGGCAATTGGCTTCTTGACACAGTGATACAAAGAGAGAGAGAGAGAGGGAGAGAAAGAGTGAGTGAGAGAAATATATAGCAAGATATATCAAGAGATATAAATGTATCAAGAGATAGACCCGTCTTTCTTAACCTTACTTATTTCAGATCTTATTGTACTTTCTATTTTCCAGAACAAAGAGACAATTGATGTAGAAATATGAGCTACACGTAGATACAACAATTATTGTAAAAAGTGCTTCTCTGTTCTCTTGCCATGGCAGAAAAATGCTGCACTGTGCAGTGTGCACTCATTTGGCAACATGCAGTCAGTCACAGCATTCCCTTGTCACAGGAATATTCTTGAAATTCAAATATGAAATTTAAAAGAATTAACTCAAGTATTAAAAAAAATAAACAAAAAACAATCAACTCCAAGTTGCAGGTATGATACAATTAACCCTTTGGCAAACACCATCATCAAGAAACAGACATAAAACAGCCAACGGTTCATGGAAATTTTTCATATATATTTTTTCGTATAAAAAACATCAACAAAAAACAATCAACTCCAAGTTGCAGGTATGATACAATTTAGCCTTGGGCAAACACTATCTTCAAGAAACAGACATAAAACCGCAAACGGTTCATGGAAATTTTTCATATATATTTTTCGCAAAACTAATCGATGAAGCCCAAAACCAACCACTAAAGCTCCCAAAGATCGTGGTACCTCTTTCTTCTCCTTCTTCAGCCTTCGTTTTCTGGACTGCTCACTCTTCCTTTGAATATCTTTTCGCTGGTCTTCCACCTTGTCTGTGAGTGCATCCATGTACTCCAGATAGTAATGAGCTTTCAGCTTTTCTAGATCATCCAAAGCCCTCATGTGTTTCTTTAAAAGGATGAAAGATGAACCAGTTACATTTGTATTCCCACGAGGTTTACTATTTACATGTTAACTTGTCAGACTGCCTGTGTTAATTTTCAATTTTATACTATGTACTATCAATTTCGTAAATTCTGTGATAAAGTTTACTATGGAGAGCTTTTACTAAATACTAATCTTGTTAGATTATTCTATTGAATCTTTGTTCATTATGATTTCAGTTATTGCATTATATGATGTATTAAATCAGAATAAAGACCCCAAATTTTTTTTATTTTGTAATTTTGTAACATGGTTAACAGCATACAATTGAAATAAAAGTGTCACTAACATTATAACTACATGAAGTTTCTCAAACACTCTTTCATAGAGTTGCCTTATTGTATCATGCCATGAGCACAATACATCTCAACAAAGTTTACTTATTTCATTTTCATCTTGAAGCCAAGATTTACTCCTGTGATCTATGTAAAAATAAACAAACAAACAATCATTCATATGAAGTTATGTCATGTATCCAACAAAATACAAAATGCACTGTAAAATAATACTGCAAATCAATCAACAATTCAACAACAAAAATAACAACAAAATGTGCCATATCACATATGAACAAAAGAAAATGTGCAATGACAAAAACTGCCATCATGTTACTACAGCATAGGCATTTACACAAATATTGCATTCTTATCAGATTTGATTTAAATTAAGTAGCCAACCATTTGTTACAAGTATCACTATTAATCTGTAATCACTGATAGATGGTTCTAAAGAGAGAGAGCGAGAGTAAGACACACAGAGAGAGAGAGAGAGACGAAGAGGAAGAAGGGGGAAAGAAAGACAGAGATAGAGGGGGCACCATCAAAGTCCATCATCCTTTTAAAATGTACTTAAGAGGGAAATTTTAAAGAAATTTCCTTACTTTGGTAATTCCGATTTCCAATTTTGCCAATTAAACAAAGTGGTAACTATCGGATACAATTTACATTCATTGTGACAGCCTTTCATTAGCAAATGGTTGATCTGATATTCTGATTGACAGTGGATTGACATTTTGACAGATTGGATTATTCTATTTTAATACATCAAGACATGATAATGGAATAACTGGATTATCAAAATACTATGACGATAAAGAGATTAAATATGTAAATGGATAAATCTTGCACATAAAACTAATGAGAGCCATGAAAGATGTGCTTTGATGGCCCAAGGACTTGGTTTTATGTGAGTGTGAGAGTGTGAATTATAAAGGGGTAGGGGGGGGGTCTTACCAGGTTTAAAGAAGAGGGAGGGTGTCAGTCAGTATAAGGGTGAATAAGGAATGGAATATGGGTCTGCATGGGGTGAATTGCAAAGCTATGGTGTTCCTTATTTGTGCAGAAATTGGAGGGGTAGTATTAACTGGTGTGGATGGTTAGTTCATGTATTTGTGCACAGAAAGGTTAATGATAATAATAATAACACAGTAATTTAGGAGTGCTTAAAGGTAAAGACCAGTTTTGGAAACGTCCCTCTCTCAAAAAAATGAAATGGAAGCTCTCATTACCAATCATGTGAAAGAATATGTTTTGACTAATACGTGATGATACAAATTTTGCCGGGAAAGTTGGGAAACCGCCTACTAATTGATATATTTGGTAAATTATTATATCTATTGGGACCAAATAGATATCGCGCACGTGGTCGCATAGTCCCATATACATCTTTCTGTGTACAGTGCTTGTAACTTTACCAAGACTAGGCCAAATTTCTTATCATTTTGATGATTCCAGAACCTTGCAGTACACACCAATACTTATATGCTAGATGATCAACCTTTTCTGATCGATTTCACAACGTTTCTTTCACAATACAATCACATGACCAGAACTGGTCTTTATCTTTAAGGCAAAAAAAAAAAGATCATAGTGCTTACAAAATCATAAAATGTGAAGAGAAACATAAAATACATACATGTAGACTCACAAAATAGGTACATTATATATTACTGAGGAAAGGAGTGTGCTTTAATGGATCTTTTTTAGAGTGACAAGACAGGATAATTCTCTATGTTCATACACCTATAAATATACAGTGTTGTACAGTCGATCTGTACATTAAATCATAAATATATACAAGATGTCTGTCAAGTTGCTTTAAAATTGCAAAATCTGTCATTTTTTTATATAGAAACATGCAGAGTCACATTTTTCTGATGGTGACATTAAAGGTCGTCCAAAACGTAAATAAGCATTTCTGATTGATACGCATTTGTAAAAAGCCAATTACACACACATACAGACACATTGTGACAATATGCTATTCATTGTACAGCACGAGTGCAGAAAGTACATTAATGGTGCAATGTGTTACATACATGTAATACAATGGGCATGGTGTGCAAAAACATGCTCTTACCAACATCGCTATCTTCAACTCATGGTGGATTCCACTTTTGTCAGCGTCCGTATTCAACCACTGATTTCCAGAGAAAGAATCAGTGGTATTACAAATTTTGGGGGGATTTTTTTTCATTGGGGGTAGAAATGTTTGTCAAAAGGGCGTTAGGGCGGGAAAGAAAACAACACTAGTTCATGCAACATGCAATGGAAATTGTCATCTCGATTAAATAAATATCAGTGTTAATGTATACAATGAATTAATTCAATGATCCATAGTCATTCCCATGAAATGAAAATGTTCCTAAAAACAATTATCCCTATATCAAAATGTTCAAACTAATTATTGCAGAAGTTTTCTTAAATAAATTTTGTTGAGACTGTAGAATAAATTTGCTTTGATATCAAGAAGGAATAGGTTGTTCATCACAGTATATGACGCCGGTTCTTCATATAACAAAATTCTGCACAAACTTGAGAATAAAAGTACTCAATATGATGCTTCTCTACAGTAATGCCATTCATAGTTTATATTTTCACATAGATTTACATGTGACAATCAAAATAAAGGCTGTAATATCTTTCATACCATATGTTTCACCGATTCTTATCAAGAGGTTTATTAATAGATAATCTATTGATCTTTTAACGAGAACAAAATTCAGACTTTTTCCAAAGATGTGGAGTTTGATGAATATAATATATCTGTCTCTGGTAATAAATGTTCAGTGTAGAATAAAATATGTTTTTTGTTTTTTCCCCATTGCAGGATTTCTTGACTTTTCATCTAAGAGTTCAGTAAAATATACCTCTACATCGTTACCACTATGTATTGTTTTGAAAATGTAGGTGGAACTATTAAAGGAATGCTGAAATCAAGAAATATTACCTCCTTTAATTCCTGAAGTCTCTCCTTCTCTCTCACGTCGATGTCCAGATCGAATGATTCCTTCTTGGCCTTCTTTTTCTTCTTTTTATTCTCTTTTGTGCTTCTGACCTGTAAATATGAAAGAATCAATCATACTCTCATGACGTCAGTTTGACTACTGTGCCATAAAGATTTAGAGTTGAACACAAGTGAAAAGATAAAACTGAAAAATAAGTTATATCTTTGCTCAATCTTTGAAATAAGAATCTCTGCACATAGAGTAAAACACGCAGATAATCTAATGATTACCGACTGGGAAAGTTCTATCCCAGTTGCAAGATATGTCAAACGTAACCCTAACCAGGCGCAGGTTTAGAAATGCAGAGGGTGAAGGTCACTTAAGGGAGGCTGCTGTGATCTCTTCAAATAGTGGATCAAAAAGGACAAGATGTGTTTTTGCATTATAGGAGATGGTAGTGGAAGGTCACAATACTTTATGGAATTTTGATGGTACCATAAACTCATAGGATAGTGTTTATCATGGTGTTAATCGTGATTTCATGATCATGATTTCAGTTCTAGCAGCTACAACATACTGTAAACATAAACAGGGTTAAAGACTAACAGTTGTTGGAAAGAAAAAGATTTTTTAAAAAGAACCTTTGGTGGTCTGTAAAATTCATCTTGATCATCAGCATCATCACGAGGGGGTTCTGGGATGGGGGCAGTGAGAAACTTCCTGCGGATGGTACCAAGTGATTCACTGGACATTGGCCGACCCTCAAGGGCAAAGCTGGTTGGCTGCATGCGACGCTGGCTTACCGGGGGCTTTGGAGCTGCCATACTGGATTGAAGAAGAAAAAAATGATATCTCAACTATTGAATGTAGATGTATCAAACTACATGTATCATGTTAAACTTATAAAAGCTTCAAACAATAATTTCAAGAAGTTTACAAATACAAGCAATATTTTATAAATATCATTAAAGTTATATTATTGTATACAATATTATTAAGAACAATTATGGCGTTATTTGAAGCATATTATTCATTAAATTCAAAATCAAAAGAGAAGGATTTATTTTTGAAAAGCATCCAAACATACAAGTCACAAAACAGATAACCACCCCAGGGCCAGACCATGACCATGCATAGGAATGATTAGACAGAAATAACCGTCTGGTATGGGTCATTCTTTAATAAAACTGACATTTGTTGACATTCCCCATACACAGACAATACCCCGTACGCCTCGCACCACGGGGAGAGATTGAGCCGATTATGGCCCGCTTTGGTCCCAAAAACTTTCTCCCACGATTTTCTTTATTTAGTGTGTGTATTGGGTTTTTACAGACGTGTATCAATCAGATATGATTATTTACGTCTGGGGACCGACCTTTAAACGTCACCATCCGAAAGACGTGACTCAGTTTCGAACCTGCGTCCTCGGCTGAATCAGTTTGTAACTTTGACTGTTAGCTGGATTACAGGCGCACGCCACAACGCCTAGATCTAATTTTCTGATTTATAAATCAGATACAAAAATACTATGTCTATTTTTCTCCTATGTACAGTTATCAATTTTTTTATGACTTATTTCTAAATGCGAAATTTACGGACTTACGTATATGAGTTATCCAATTTTATCTCAGAACCAAGGAAACCGTACGTTCATGCATTCGAACTGGTAATCTATGACATGACCCGCCCGATATATTTCCGGTCAACCGACCAAAACAAGCCCAATGGCCAATCAGAGCACGTGTTTGATATTGGGCTTATGAATATTCAAACATCACCGGCTCAAGCCGGGCTGACTCATACGTAGCTATTGGACGTTCGAAAAGAAAAAATGAATATTCATCAACTTAAACCAAGATGGCTGACAACAAATCTTGTTGACTACAAGACTTTCTCGGATTAATCATTAATATAGGATCTAAATGAGCAAGCTATCGTAAGTCAAAGTAGATATTTCTGTGTTATTTTTAATTTTTAATAAGATTCAGTGTAATATTGCAGCCAAAGTGGATATATGAAGACGTAAAGAGTGAAAAACTCGTTGCATATCTCATTCATCGCGGTCCGGCCGAACTGAACCATTCGTTCCCCACACTACTCCATTGACGTACTTCAGTCTATGTATAGAGGCGGTCAGAGGAGCCAGATGCAATCTCAGCGGAACAAGCGTCGATATCAGAGACTGAAGCTTTCGGTCTAAGGAATGATATGCATATAGGATAGGCGGCTAGGCATATATTGTCTAGAGTCTAGCCATATCATCATAGAATCTCTACTGCACTGGCTACTGCCATATAGATCAAGAATTTTTAGAAAAAGTACGAAAATTATGACTTATGAGACCAAAGATAACTTTCTTAAACACTGCATTAACTAACAAACAAATTGGTCTTCGGAAATAAACGAGGAAACATCTGAATTCAGAGGTCTCGCACCCGGCCTAGCTCTTCCAACCATCACCCGTCCCTAGGTCCTTGCTACGACACACCAAGCCAGAGTTTAGGCGTACAAGCTGGAGCAAGTTACGGCTACCCCGACGGCCGAAGGTTGCCTTCTTCTACTGCACTGCACTGTTCTAGATGTTAAGTGTTTGATGCACAAAAACACACCGACTTAAACTTCCTTTAACAAAATGAATCAATGGAAATTACTAGTTGATAAAAAGGGGTGCCATAAAACACTATAAGAGTTTCAAAACTTGTAAAAGATATGAAATTCTTACCTCATAAAAGTTGACGCTGAAGTTGTTGTTGTGGTAACTATACACAATGTTTGTCGCCCTCTATCGCTGATCAGCAACACAAGCTAACAGCCAGGTACAGGTGCCGTCACCCTTGGATCTTGATACGTTATCTTCCCAATTATTCAAAAATTCAGTTTTAACTGGAGGTGTTGGAGGGTGGATGATTAGGTGGAATCGGAAAGTTCTAAAAGAACAGCAGATTTTAATGAGTGAGGAGTGGTTTGGTCGATGGTAGACTGTTGAAGGCAGTTTCATTTTTTGGTGGTCCTAATTGGAAGAAGAAAAAATCCTAGCCCTATAAAATAGGGGTGTCCTTTTCTTTCTCCGTACTTTTTTCAAATCTCTAATATATATTCATTATCTCTCTGTTCTATTTTATTTTCTCACTCTCTCTCCTTTAACATTCTTTTCTCATTTTCCCCGATTTATTTCCTCTCCCTCTCTCTTCCTTTCATTTCGCTATATTTTCATCTGTTTTATTTCTCCTTTATCCTCATCTCTGTTGGTGTTCCGTATATATCCATACTCTCTATAGCTGCCCTCTCCCCATCTCCTTTCTCTCTCTCTCTCTCTCTCTTCCTCGTTTGTTCTTCTCTTTCCCTCCCCCTTTCTCTCTCTTGCCCTCTGTGTGTTTGTGTGTGTCTCTCTCCTTCACCCTCTCTCTCTCTCACAGAAAATAACAATTGAATTAAAGGAAGTTATATATGCAAAATTGTGTATACACCTTTTGTCTAGCTGCATAAGGCTATTTTGTCATTGGTGCAGTTTCATAGCTGAGAAAGCCCTTCTTTCCTACATCCTTTTTCAGATAAATGCATTTCTGAATATATTTTAAAAGTTTAAGGTATATATATATATAGAAATAGTTGAATTAACAACAAATACCCAAAATATTTCATAATAAATGTACTGCAGTTTATTTACACAATATACAAAGCTGGTCATATCTAATGTATGTACAGTAAATCACTAATTAATGTAACATGAAGAAGAAAACGTCTGCAAGTTACAACAAATCACTACAAATACTCTACAAAGAGTTGTCTATTTACAAATACCTGTAGTGTGTACAACAACAACAACAATAATAATAATTCACTGTAATAATATTCTGTTAAAATCTTGTATAGTGCATATCACATTATGATATAATGTCCCTATGCGCTTCCAAGGAGCTTTGGAAATTATTACCCTGGCTTTAGCTCCAGCAGCCGATATCAGCGCACAGTGCATTTCAAGGAATAATCCCATCTACAGAACTATATTAAAAAGTAGTCTGTACAGTATGTTATATTAAAATTTATAACGTCTTAATTATTGGTGGGGGAAAAAAAATCACTTTCCGTTAAAGAATGAACAAGAAGCAGTTCTAAATTATACACAATACGATTTTGGGATGATCTATAATGATCTCAATATTTCTATCATTGCTTGAAATAAATGCATCAATTTAAACTTACTTATCATTCATATTGTCACTAAAATAAAATAATAATTCAACTATTACAAAAATTGAACCAAATTAAAAGGAGCATGTGAAGGAGAAAAAATATATATCACTACTGATAGACACACATATACATTGTATTATCTTAATACATACATACAGGCCTTTTTATTTTTTTTTCTACAAGTACATTTAGTGTGCATTACTATAATGATTACTAAAAGCAATGACTTCAAATGGACTATAGATCAGACTGATAAATGATGATGAAAATCACAGGATTCCTCCCTCCTCCACAACAAAAATTTTAATCAGTTAAATCAGTATTGATTTTTCTTTTCTTTTCGTATCTTTCCTTTTTTTCATATTAAACCCTAAAATAGAGAAATTCACATCTACACAGAAGATGCAAAATCTTATACACAGAAACCTTCTACATAGAATATTACAAATCAGGTTAGGCTATCAAAATTGAAGCTGAACTATGTAACTGATTTTAATAATTTTTTTTTGGGGAGACATCAGTGATTAGAATGAATGTGTACTTGACCAGTTTGATATAAATCACAGATTCTAATTGTGATTTTATCATCTTCCAGATTAAAAAAAAAAAAAATCATCAACTCATTTGAAATTACCTGTGCATAAAATGTAATCCATATTTAGTAAATTAAAAAACTTATATTAAAATTGGTTACCAAATACTGTTGATCATCATATAGAGTCACTATTAGGCACTTTATAATCTAAAGTAATTTAATTCACTATAATCATTACATGCAAGTTTTGAGACATTAATAGCATAGAATACTGTACTATAAATAATTATCATACAAATAAGATGAAACCTGTATAGAAAGGCCACCTGAGAGAGACATAAAAGCAGTCTTTCTAGGCAGGTGGTCTTCATAATACAAGTTCCATTATCACATCACATGTTGCAACGAGAAGGGAACCAAAATGAAACATGTATTTCTTAATTTGTAATGAAGAAAGTGCTGGAAGTTGGCTAAATTGGCTATCGACGATGAATCATCTTCTATGAGTGTATTCAATGGGAGGACTTCTTTACATGGTATCGCAGAGGCTGGCTAAATTGGCTATCAATGGCATACAATGTATTTCTTAATTTGTAATGAAGAAAGTGCTGGAAGTTGGCTAAATTGGCTATCGACGATGAATCTTCTTCAATGAGTGTATTCAATGGGAGGAGTTCTTCTTTACATGCTATCGCAGAAGCTGGCTAACTTGGCTATCAATGGCGTACCATCATCTATGAGAGTATTTACGTGGATGGGCTAGGATGCTGAGGAAGCCTGATACCTCTGATGACTTCAAGGTGGCTGTGAGCCTCTTGTTGTAGATGCTTGACATGATTCTGTGTAGAAACAATAAATATGATCATTAATATATACTTTATGTCCTTGAGCATTGCATCTTATCTGCATAACTGTATTACTCCTCTCCATCCAGGGGATGTTTCACAAAGGCTAAATTCAACTTTAAGTTGAACTTGCTCTCACTATTATGATCTTTAACTTTAGATAATTTGTTTTCCTTCAATAATGAATTATCAAAAAATGTAAATACTGTAGATTTGTGACCATGATTTGTATGTCCCTTGAGAGAAAAATGTGGCATGAATGGCCTGCCGTAGTTAATTCCAACTTAAACTCAATCTTAGTCTTTGTGTTATAGGGGTAACGGTAGGAATTGAAAGTCAACGTGATTGGATTAGCATGATTGTGCGCACTCGTAAAAAGTTGAGTGGCTGGAATACTCCCCAGTGGAGTACATAGTGTGCACCATAAAGTGCGGAATCGTAATGGAATCCAGTAACCAGGATGATAATAATACTGTAAGTGCTTTGGTCAGTTAACTGGTAAAGAGCTTTATAAGACACAGTCATTTATTCTAATTACAGAAGTTACCGTATCCCAGGCAGAATGGCACTAAACAGTTAGTTTTGATTACTGAAAATTAATATTACCGTTAAGAACTTGGACTAAGTATGGACTGAAAGGTCTTGCTTAGGTATAGTCAAAGAATAATTAAGACTTTAGAATGTATTTTCTGAAGAAGAAAAAATCTTGACGACCAAGCATCCATTCTTATGCCATATCTTCATGTACCAGAGTTGAGATACAACCAAATAAATGCTGTATGCTTTTACCTACTGTAACAGTGGATTGTGTCTAAATAATATTTTATTATTCTCTACTCTTCATCACATATTAGAGTAACATCATCCCCATGTATTTACTAGACCAATAGGTATGGATGTATACTCTTTTGCTGCAAAAAGCAACACAAAGCATTCACAATACAAGACAAATGTTCTGGGACAGTAACATAGAGAGTTACTAAAATTACTTGTATCTCCTTCAATCAATCTTAAACTATATAATATATTAAGCTTAAAATTAATTTTATGTTAGTTGTTACAGATAAATACAATGCATGTTAAGATTAACTGTAGCAAGACTGGAGCTTTTACGATTGCTTGAAACATCAAAGTTGATTTTTATGTCAGGGCCCCACACATGACTATTATAACTGAAACTGACCTGTAGTTTTGTCTTGTGTTCTAATATCATTGTGCACACTTGTGTGAGGAACTTGTTGTAATTCTCCCTCTCCATCAGCATGTTCTGGCAGCCTTCTTCATATCTATGCAGAAGAAGAAATAGAAGAGGTAGTATTTTATTTCAAAATTTTCAGAAAAAACATAACAAATATACTAAAGGGAAGAATTTCACTTGATGGTGAAAGAAATACATTGGAATACATAAAAAGAGAGTGCTAGTATATAAATAATACACAGCAGTGAGGGTATTAGTAAGAATTACCCACACAAGGTACCATTGGAACAGTCTAGCACGCCTGAGGCGATAGCCGAAGGTGTTTGGACTGTTTTGAAGGTACCGAGTGTGGGTAAGTTTACTAATGCCCGAACAAAATGATGTGTATTATTTGTTTTATAAGATTATGTTTTATTTATTTTATAAAATGATGTTTTATAACATGATTTTACTAATGACCGGTCATTAGCATTTGATAATGACCAGTCATCAAAATTACGTGTTAGGTAAAATCAATGCTTGGTCACGTGTACGCTCTCAACCAATCATTTGATTAGGATCCATGTCATCATCTTATAAAAAATGATATACATGTGTACAAAAGAATCAAAATCGCTATAAATATTTTTAAAGAAATTTTGTACACGTCAGATGTCCTACGTAACTTTTTTATGTCAATTTATGTACAGAACTACACAATACTCGATAACGTAGGGACACCATATGATCTTTATCCATCTACTATTCACCTTGACTGCATCTGTCTGACTTGTTCCTGTGTCTGAGCGATGTCTGTGCTACCTGATGCCCTTGCCATCTCCTTCTGCTGCTCAATGTCTGAAAGTCTGGCTGTCATCGCTTGAGTCTCATCACGAGTTTTCTACGATAATACATTAGTAAAGAAATGATCATAATGAAAACAGTGGACAGATAAGTGGCATCTGCACAGTGCAATTAGCTTACAGTCTTTTCAAATGTGCTTCAGAACTAGTATACACACCTTGTATATAATCTCTTTCCTATTTTGTTTCAGGGAATGGAAATAGAATTCATTAATAAATTTATTCATTCATTCATTCATCCATTCATTCATCCATTCATTTATCCATTCGTTGAATCAATCATTCATTCACTTCCGGTTCCCTTGTGATTCCTAAAGTAGCAAAAACTTGGGGGGAAAGATCCTTTGCTCACGCATGTCCTACCTTATGGAATAGCCTTCCTAGAGACATCAAAAATTTTATAACCTCTGATTCCTTTAAAAATCATGTAAAAACGCTTCTGTTTAATTCTTAATTATATCTACAAGCGAAGCCCCTTGAGCATTCCAAAGAGTGGAGTTGGCACTATAAAGTTAAATTTATTATTATTATTATTATTATTATTATTATTATTATTTATATTGGCTTTAGCTGGGCAGACTCATACATGTACAAAATGCACACAAGTGGATCAGGAGTTGGGAAAATTGGAAATAAAAAACATTATAAATATACCGTATGAAAAAATGCATGAAGAAAAACAATAATAAAGATACATTGCTAACATCTGCATTTGAAACAATAATTATCCATGGCCACCTCACCTCTTTGAATGCATTGACATCTTTCTCCAGTCTTTGAACTTGAGAATCTAGCTTTCTGATCTCCTCTCTCTTCCCCTCTGTCATCTCTTTCACCTAGAAAACAAAAAAGTACACAAAACATATATAAGAAAAGCCAACTAGGACTGCCACTGAACCTACATTGTACAGGGATTACAAAATAATATGGGAGATAAATTCCCTTGGCTAATTGGAAAATATTTCATTGGAATATCTTGAAGATGACTTCAGAATCAGTTCACTCCACAACATGTTGGAAAAAACAGGGGTATATACCACAATAAAACAGATAGGGGGAACTGCAATGTTCTCTTGCAAACCAAATTATTTCATTGAAACCTACTGTACCAAAAGGAATTTTCAATATGAATAAATATTTCCACACAATATTGTTACTAAATGTTTTGTTACTGGCAAGCAATGCTTCAGCTGGGAATTGAACCTGGACCTGCTAATCTAGAGTCCTATATATCAAACCACTTACCTGATCATGTGCTTCTTCTTCATTGAGTCTCTGGCTGTGGAGTTTATGTACCTCACCATTAATGTTCTTCTTCAGTTGTATCAGGGCAGGCTGTAGCAAAACATATGATGTATAGACTAAATGATATTCGCAGTGGGAAATGGTGTAAACTACCAGGTATTTTCATATTTATTTCAAATATATATTGTGTTGTTCTCAGTTGAATCAAGGCAGGCTGAAACAACATATACAACAGACTGAATAACACTTGCATTGGTGTGAAATAGTAAGAATCCCATAAAAATAACAAATATATTTCTGTTCTTTCAGTTGAACTGGTGCTTGCTGTATCAAAATATACAACAAACAACAGACTGAATGAACATGGCTGGTACAAGGTATATCAAAACAGAGATAATAGCTTTCCAGAAGGGAAGATAATGAATGACAGATAACAATGTGATCCTACCTTTATGGTGCTGACAAAGTCCAACATGGGTGAGTGCTGGGTGTGGATGGAGTGGAAGTTGAGACGGAGCTCGTAGTCTATGCCGTGGGCATTCTCGGCATCAGCTGGAATCAGCTTCAATTTGCGAGCAAGGCTGTTGTAAGCATTTACTTTCCTCTCAAGCTAAAATGAAAAAGTGGAATATTACAATTTCAACTCTTTATATGCCACACATATAATCTCCACATCACATTCATGTATTTATCAGGGAATAGATATACAGTCAAACCTGCTTTAGTGACCACCTGTCTACAAAGACCACTTTTTGTGTTTCCCTTGGGCAAGTCGCTATAGACAGGTTTGACTGTACCAAAGACTTCAAAATTATTTAACTGCTCCAGGCTATTCTATACAGGGTTGTCATGGATCTAACCAAGACAGGGAATGGGTAATTCCGCAAAGCAATAGTGTGGCAGAAAGTAATCCTGCCAATTGGTTCCTATTGTTTTGTGCAAAACTGCACGTGTGGTAAACAAACAACTGTGCTAATTAGCACTGATGGCAAATGAAAAAGTTAAGTCTCACTGTTGATCTGCAAGTACTGATTCTCTTCAAGCAAATAAATTGTCAGAAAAAACTTGTAATAAAAAATGATATTCACATATACATGTAAGTCACCCATGCTATGAATTTCGTGATCCTACCTGAATGTTGTCCGAGGTCTGAGAGTACTGCACTTATGCAAACCAATGGATGCACAGCATTTTAAATCTTTTGTCAGAGACAGGGGTTAAATTGTACCCATTGTCTTTACACAGTTTGGAACTTTGGATACATTTCTTTAACAAGCTTTAATACGCAGTATACTAGAATATCATTCTTTGGTTATCAGAGACAGTCGACATGTCATATGATTTCTTGTTTGTCAAGGTAAGATTTCTGTTGATAAGGATTTTTTTTAATTTTTCTTTTAGTTTATGCTCTCTTAAATTCACTTCCAGAGTGCTTTCAGGAGTGTTTAATCACTTATACAGTGAAACCTGCTTTAGCGATCACCCATCTATGAAGACCACAATTTTCATTTCCCTTGAGAATGGTTTCTCTTTGAAACCTGTACTAAAGGAACTTTTACTTGACTACCTGCCTATAAAGATCACTTTACTTGTCTCTCTTGTGCAGTCTTTATATACAGGTTTCACTGTACTTCTTCCACTGACCTCTTCTTGCTTCTTGGCAATGCTGCGTTCCTCGGCCCAGATCTCCTGGTCCAAGGCCTGGTTCTCTCTCCACCTGGTCCAGGCTGGAGTTGGCCTGGCGGAGCTCCGTCTGCATGCGCTCCACATCCTTGGCCGAGAGTTCCTGGTTCTCCAGCTGGTATTGCAGGCGAGCCATCGTCCCATCCAGCTCAGACTCCTCCAATTCTGCTTGCCAACAATCCAAAAAAAGAGATGAATTTTTTTAATTTGCTAACTAAAAACATCAATCAAATATTCTTAACTCTTGTTGGACAATACATTTAGACTTAATATGGTCAGATTTACCCAGGGATTTTGTTTTGTTCTGATGATTTTGTGCATCTAAGACACATGCTCCAGTGACAAATGCCCTGGGATAAATTTTCTACAGTAATCTCCCATTTTCAACCCTGGACGTGACACTACATGTACATGAATCCCAAACCAGGGCTCGACATAAACAGACAACCGGAACACATGGGCACCCAATCAAAATCTAAGTCTGAACCCCCAAAATTTCAAAAATGTAGGGCTCATGCAGACAGACTGTAAAAAGTTCAATCTGGTTCCCCTTCCTAAACAGTTAGTGTGGAGCCCTGCCTATACCTAACCTAAAACCACAACCCTCACCATAACCACATACTTGAGAGGGAGCAAATGTCGGATGTCCTTCTTACCCATTTGACCTAGATGAAGGTCAATCTCCTGCATCTTGAGGTCATGTGTCTTCTTGTGTTCTCTCAGACTGACCAGGTAGTTACAGAACCTCTCACAGTCGATGGTCTTGGCCTTCATCTGCTCCTGCAGGTTCGGAATACGGCTCTGAAGAGGGAGAGAGATGAGTGAGAGCGAGGAGAAACAGATCAAGGGGCGAGTTATAGGCATGATTTATTTTTGCAATTTATTTCATTTTATTCTAATTTTGTATATACTCTTCAACTATAAACAATAGCCACATCAGATGATGATCTGACACAGGCTGTGGCAATTTTTAAACAAGGCTTTACTATGTGAAAGACAGAGGGTTAGAGTTAGGTCAAGGGTTGAAGTGAAGAGTTGGGTTCAGAGGTAGAGTAGGGCTTGACACAGATAGGTTAAAAAAATTACATAACATTTTTGAAGAGAGAAAAAGAAACATTTTAACCCACTTAATACCATTTGAATTTGGTATTACGTTACACGATTTTTCCATAGACCCAAGCCCGAGTATTGAACGGATTTTAACTTAATAAGGGGTGTCCCAAACGTCTTTTTAACATTTGAAAAATGATATGTCTTACAAACAGAAGCATACCTTTGTAGTTTTACCTTAATCCTCTTCAAATTCCCTCAAAGTTTAGGAGATAGTACTACTATATTACCTATGAAATTTCAGTGAGACTAATTACCTACTTTCTAAGAAATTACCATTCAAAATATTGTTGCTTTATTTTTAGACACCCCATATTGCCTACAGAAAAAGGGCGCCGCTAGTATTAAAGCCTATTGGAATGTGAGAATTCAATGTGAGAATTCAATGAGAGAATTCAATGAGAGTAGTCAATGGGTAAGATACCTGTTGCTGTTCCAATTCCTGTAGCTCTGCTTGAAGCCGCTCTTCCTCTGCTACCAGATTGTCCATGTTCACATCACCACCCTTTGTCGTCTCTGTAACGTCAAGTGAGAAATCCAACAGAAAACAATTATCTCCCCCACAAACACAGGGTTGTCTTGTTAATACTGCTACTAATAATAACAGTGGATTCTTATATAGCCCTCATGCCTGGCACGTAGCCACTCCTGGCGCTCTATTATTATTGACCCGGCTCTAGCATGGCTGCCATTAAAGCGCTCAAACATTTTAAGGAATTAATTCTTGCCAGGTACCCATTTACTTCACTTGGGTGGAGTGTGGCAAATGAAGATTAATGTCTTGCCAAAGGACATTCGTGCTGCCACAGGGATTTGAAGTCTGTAACTTTTTATTCACAGTTTGGGACTTATTCACTGGACCACAACACCTAGACCCGTTGCTGCCGTATAACATAGGGGGCTTCTCATACCAAGTGTGACAGATTTTAAAATGAAATTATTCATGGTAAATTTACCCTGACAAGGAAGTTGACAATTTGTATAAATAAAAGAAAAGTTAAAGAGCATCTACTCTCTTTGAAAATTACATTGCAGGAAGATTACTCCTTCCATATTCTCAAGAAATTCAATTAATTAGGTATAGTATAATAAAATTTACATTTGGTTCAATTACTGTACTTACGTATAGCATTCCTGAGTTTCCTCTCATGCACACCATACTGATCTTGTCCATTCATATATTCAGCGTATGTGTTTTCCAAGTAGTCAAAGTGCACCTGTTATGGGCGAAAATAGAGAGCTTATATTATTGAAAACTGAGCAACACTAGAAAACTCTGAAAGTGCTCTGCCAAGAAAATCTCCCATGTACAATAGCAAATCCAACAAAAAAAAAAGCTCCTGTGAACAATTTTAAATAATTTGGAGTTGTGATTCAATTTTTTTTGTTTTAGCATGGAAATGTCACAACTCTCTCAATATTTTGAGTTTGACTTTAATCATATTTTCATCCACATTTTAGAGGGACTTTAACACGACTCAATCCTCTGTGATACTAACCTCAGAGTAAGCTTGTTCATCCAGGCAGCCAGGCATTTCTTCATCAGTAAACAACAGCTCTGCTACACTTGTGTTCATAGCATACTGTAAGGATTTTACAAAGGAAACAAATACATCAACTTATAAATGTTTTTGCGTTAACTCCCAGTGTTACATGAATAAACATGATATCTGTTGAGAAACATGAACATTGCCTCTAAAATTAAAATGAATAATTTTTCATAATCTGGGTCTTAGTTCATAACACTTGTATTAAAGGGATCCGGTAACTTTCTCTCAGATTCTGAAACAAAATCCTGGATTTAACTCATTCTGCAATGATAATTATAAACCTTTAGGTCAGTCAGGAACCCCATGACTTTTACAAGCCAATCGCCTGTCTGATTATCAAGATATTTATAATTGGAAATCGAAACCAAATTTTGCGTTTTCCTAATGGTTTTCATAACACTACAGTCTATTGGGGAAAACGAGTACGGTAAAACTGGTCACTCAAAGATTTTTACTTTTTTGAGGCACTTTGTGATCATTTTGAAGCGCGATTTTTTTTTTTAGGGCTTCAATATTACACTATATCACAGACACTGATAAAACGTAGGGCCGTGCATCTCAGATTTAACATTTTTAAATGATGCCTTTAATAACAAGTTACAATCATTGTAATTGGCTACTGAAATCGTGGCATGTCATTGCTGAGAGCAAATTTTTCATAGAATATTGGAATTTGTTATTGATAACAAGTGTTATGAAACAGGACCCTCAACTTTCTTCTTTCGTTAAGATACAAATGATTTTTTTTCAAAAGATTGCACATGATTCCTTCTGAATTTCACACTAACTGCAATGACTATACTTGACCATTTAATTTCCCACAGCCTGTATCCTACTAATGAAGTAAGGGTCAGAATAGTCATCTTTACATTAAAAATAACATACAAAGATCACATAACATGTTTAATTAAACAATGACTGGGAATCGTCTATAACACACCAGTGACAGCACCTAGTCCACAGTATTTAATTACCTGGATAGAGTCAAAGAGCCAGTGAAGAGCAGCCAGGATGTGAGGCCATGCATGAGAACTTCCAAGGGTACACATGGAGCTCTTAGAGATGGTGAAGGGGTATCTAGAAAAGAGAAAAGATTCAACCAAATAAAATCATTTTAATGTGCTCAAATCGATTATTTGGATGCAATGACACAAGCATAGAGCTACAACACAAAGGGCATCTGCCTATAATCCATTTGTATTTGTCGATAACATTTTGCTAATATGAGGGAAACGGGAAAACTACGGAACCGTAGACACACATTTCTTCTGAGAGAGAAACGATGTATACATTTGTCAACTATAGGCAGGTGACTGCTGAGACAGGTCTGACTGTGTAGAAACTTGTTGATTTTGTACATTGAAAATCAAACAGCATGCATCTGCCGGTAAGGCGTAACAAAAAAAAGATGTATTGCCCTTTGCGACCGACCCAAAAATCTTGAAATCTATTGTCGGCTTTTTAAAAAAATTTAATGAATACAAAAAAATATGTATTAAAGCATTCAAAACTGAGAAATATCAGCCCAAAGAGGGAGAAGAAGAAAAATTAATGCATTCAACAAAACTGAGAAATATCAGCCCAAAGAGGGAGAAAGAAAGAAAAAAAAACGACCGACCAACCCATGTTTTGGCACCTAAAGGGTAATACAACATCTTTTTTGTTTTGTTAGGCCTAATATACACTGTATATGCATCAATAACATTCTGTCAATAGTCATAAAACCATAGTTCAAAAGTCTCTGAATCAATGAATGTTCATACAACTGCTTGGGTAACAAGGTTTTTACCAGACTATATATAGCCCTGTAAGTTATTCTTGTTAATTAAAAATGTCATCAGGGAAATCTATGTACCCATTTCTGATCAAATCAACCGTTGGTTGATACATGTACATACTCCCATGAAGTATAAATTTAATGCCTCAAATGGTGCATGCAATTTGTGATAATTTGAGCCTAATCCCCTCATCTCCCCCTCTAGTGGGAATTATTTAATCCTGCAAGAAAATCTTTTTTCACTGCAATGTTTATGCTTTTAAAATGCAGTTGCTAAAATGTTAGAAAAGCAGAACAAATTCATATACTGTATGATTTATATGAGGAAAATTAAACTCCCAAACACTATACTTATGATACTGTTCATTATATTCCAGAGTATAACTAAATGAGAAACTACATAAGATACTTTGAAAAATAAAAAGATAAACTGCGTGTAATAGATTTTGTAAGTACAAAGAAAGGCAAACAAAGTCCATGTTTTTACTTCATTTCTTTGAATTTGGCTGGAATCTCCTCGTCAATCTTTGACCCGACCACATAGTCGTCATCCAGGAAGTTGAAGAGGAACTGGAAGACGCGGACAAAGTCCTTGGTTGTTGGAGACATCAACTGCTTCACAGAGATGGGGTTCGAAAAACCATTCTCTTGCAAGAACTGGAATACAAAAGAGAAGATGAAATTTTAAAGAAAATTGGTCTTGAATGGAACATTCGGCCAATGGACTTTCTATCAACCTAGGCACATAGTGGTTTTCACAAAAAAAAAAGGAATGTAGGATTCAAAACACTAGTTGGAAAAGAAAAAAAATATGAATCATTCCTCCAAAATAGGAATGGTTGGCAGCTATGGTAATGCCACTGAAAAGACAGGCAAAAGGCTAGGTGTTGCTTATATACCACAAATTTCTCCTTGCAAAATTTCATTACTGATGTCCAGAAGAGTTTGAATTTCAATATTATGCTATTCATTTGTACTTCGTGAAGTTCAGAATATAAAATAAGAAAATAAGAAAACACCTACCTCTATGATTCTCCTGATTTCTTTCTGCATGTAAGACTTGTCACTGATCGGACGTGATTCCCGGAGTACTTCCCTCGACATGTTAGACCGCCCATAGCCACTGGAAGGTCTGCAAAGGAAAGTAGTTGATAAAAATTAAAACATATGGCAGAGAACCACTGAACGGTCTAAATGAACAAAACATATTAGTTTGTAAAATTCCTAGCTTGTGTGAAACCTTTAAAAGTCTTTAAATGTCCTTTGATATAGCAAAATAAGCACAACAACTGAAAGGTGTACATACATACATTTGAAGATCTTATATGCTACAGGTATTGATTTCAGCATCAATTCAATTTCACATTGACAAAATCAATACTCTGAGGACCACTCTGATACCTGTGCACTTGAATATAAATCAGTTGACACGGTAACACCACACTTGAAATGATTCAAACACTTTTAAGATCTGGGGCGGTATTCTGAACATTGTTGTAAGTTTTGTGTTATCTTTTGTTGTATCTTCCAGAGATAACACAGCGCTAATATTGTTGTAAGTTGGTATTCTGAAAATCATTTTATCCCTGTGTTATCTCTTGAAGGACCGCCTCTATCTTATCTTTGACCACTGTTGACACGCCCATTTTTATGGACCCTACCAATCAAAATCTATTTTATATAAGCGTGATAAGTAGGTCAACCAATAGGAATACTTTATGCCATATCTAATGATGCGCCTAGCGCATACTAATCTTGGGCGTATTTAGTAAATTGAGTGCTTATTACGGGCGTCATCATAATGCGCTGTAGCATGTGGATCACGAAGACAAGTTACGCTTTCAATTAGTGGTTATAGATGAGAGCATTAACATCGTCATATCCTAGCATGTAATTTCTTAGAAAGTTCTCATCTGTGATGTCTCCGGTCAACACACAATCTTCTTCTAACTCGTCTATTGGCACGAAGTTGGTTTTGGGCAAGGAATATTGCCGCCATTATATCACCCGAAAGATACAACAACCCCTACCTATTGTAAATATTGTTGTAAATACCACGCAAGATAAGATAAGATAAAAGATACAACAATTTTCAGAATACCAATTATCTTGTCATATTATCTCCCGTGCGCATATGCAAATGAGGATTAAGCGCCATTTTTGTAATACTACGCATTATTACAAGCGCACAAAGTTTTAGCGCAGGCGCGACCAAAGAAATGAGAGAAAAGATACAACAAAAGATACAACAAAAGTTACAACAATGTTCAGAATACCAACTTTATCTTATCTTCAAAGATACAACAATATTAGAGATAACACAGGGTTCAGAATACGGCCCCAGAACTGCATGTCAATGCTACAGGGCAGCCCAATAAAAAACGGACTAGCATACTTCAAATAATGTGGGGTCAAATTCACTTGTACCAGCAGAAGCTGTATCTTTTCACCTAAAAACTACTTCACACCAAGATTGACAAATTTGGTAGAGGCATTTGTGTTTTAGGGAGCATCTTGTGATGCAAGGTAGCCTAGGTAGGAATTCAAATTTGTCCAGTATCAGTGAATCTGTTTTAAACAATGCTGTTTTGCCTTGTTTATAGAAATCGGCAGGTTTTCAACGTACATAACTGCACTAAACTTCTACAAAAAGCAATATAGTTACCTTCTGCTATTACTGAAGCCAAAGCTGGGCTTTGAGGTGGTGGACTTGCGCCCTCCAGCAGTCCCCGACCCTGAGGATCGACGCATGAACCCATTTCCTGCAGCTCTGCTGGTCGATGGAGCATCTGATGGAAACCAAACCAAAGCGTTCACATGAGGGAAGGTTGACAATGGTTTAGACAACAAATGGCAGGGCTTGACACTTTTCACAGGGGTTCAAGTATTTAATTTGACATTTCAGAACCAGGGGTAAAGAGTTCTTTCAAATTTATTATTTACAAAGCTTACACCGGACAGCAATGAGGTGGGAGAATGTAGATTATATGGAGATACTGCAATATAATATATTTCTCACACTTTAAAGAGTTGCCACTTGCCAATGTTAATAAGAAAACCTGAATAACCTGATCCTGAACTTACTGCTTTATGATATCCATTTACACTTTACAGTGCCCAAATATTTTGAGAAATTCAAAATTAAGTACATTTTTTTTGTTTTTAGTCTTATCAAATTTCCTGTCCTGAATGAGTTTAGTTTCAAATCAAACAAGGTGTGAGTTAGTGTAGCAGTACCGTAAACTCTTTGTCTTCTGCCACAATCTGACTCGGGCAGACCCTGTTCAAAACCCAGTTGCGCCTTTCGGATGGTGACATTAAACTTTAGTGTCCAGACATAAATAATAGTACTTACACTTAATGGCAAACCTGCTTGTAAACACAAGAACACATGCCCACATCCTCACGCACTCAGGTTTTGTTTGCTTTATCAAGGAGTTCCTTGGTTTTATATACATGTATAATTACATATACAGAGCTGCCAACCTTGTGCGACCAAAAAAAGGAACCATGATGGCAAAAAAAAGGAATTTCAAGCAAAAAAAAGGAATTCATTAAAACGAAACTTAAAACCACGCGCGACACACTTCCAATGCAGAACTGTCAATTCCTCATGCTGTTTTTTTCCATACAAGCAGGTATATTTTTTTTGTTATTTTGGTATTATCGGCATTTCATTCTTTTTGAGAATATTTTTCTCTTCAAATATGTTTTCAAGTATGCTTTAAATTTAGTTTTCTATTGAATTTGTGATCAAATCAACATTTTAGGGCAGTTGTTTGACGTGAGGTATGTTAAAAAAAATAAAAAATAAAATTAAAAAATTAAAAAAATTTAAAAAATTAAAAATTAAAAAATTTAAAAAAAATGTATTTTATGAAGAAAAAACGTACTACCGTAATTTAGAGGAAAAAACGGAGTAATTCCGGCAAAAACGGAATGGTTGGCAGCTCTGCATATATATAACTTGCAAAATATGAACAATAGCATCAACAAACATCTTACGAAATGTGCTGAAACAGCAGATTCTCATTGAGAGCTCAAGTGGTTCACTGCATCTCAAAATGACTAAATGTTTATAAGACATGCAATTACAAAGAAACAAACTATAATACCAACACAAAATAATAGCCCCCCCCCCCCAATTTTTGTTCTTTGTTTCAATGTCACATTAATGAGGTATCCACGTATTCTACGATTTAAAGCTTGAAGTCATTTATCTGAGAGTTTTCTACTTACTGTTGTCATGTTTGACCCTGAGAGGTCCCACTGAAGATCTTCTACTCCCCATAGAGGACATGGAGGCCCTGCCTGCACTCTGACGATTCATGATGATTGCTGGATCAAGACTCAAGTCCTGCACTGGAAACTAATATAATAATACAAATATAATATAATTCATTCTTTGTTGACTGCATGATATGACCTGGCCTAGATAAAGAGTGGAAATGTGTCATTTATCAAAGGACATTACACCTGAAATTAAAAAAACCCCTAGTAGTCTATACAGTAATTTTGATTGTCAATGGGATCACATATTTTACATTGTTGAAATTTGTTTGAGCATTAATTAGTTAATGTTTATCTTAATAAGACATAAGGAGGCGCGATAGCTCAGTTGGTAGAGCAGTGGTCTCGTAATCCAGTGACCCGGGTTCGAAACCAAGTCGATGCGCTAGTGCCCTTTGGTAAGGCATTAATCCTCATTACCAGGTATCTCGGAGAGGACCTAAAGCTGTCGGTCCTCTTGTTGCTTATTCTAGTAACTACATTTATGCTTTCTTAGCAGTCAGGTAAAATAACCAACACTAGATCTACTCCATATCTGAAATTAAAAAAAACCCTAGCACAGTAATTTTGACTGTCAATGGGATCACATAGATTCTAGACTAGTTTAGATTGTTGAAATTTGTTTGTGCATTAATTAGAAATGTGTCCATTTTTTGGTGCTAATTCAGCAGAAAAAAAACCGACAGATTTTGCCAACCTTTAGACACCACTTTTGTCACTGTTTGACTAGTGTTTGTTTATTTTTAGTGAGCTTATTCACAAGTCTAGACCCAAATGCATGTAAAAATGAATGAGTGTGTAGACATGCCTGGCCTGGGATCCTTTGAATTGTGTTGAAATGAAACAATGCATGCCTTTCTAATTCTATTGTATTGCAAAAATGACAATGTTGACATTGCATTGTCCATGGCCATGCTTAAATTTTGACAACAATTTTGGCACACTTGACTTTACTCTTTCTAGTCCTTTAGTCTAGACTTTACTTTGTCTTTAGTGTCATTGGGTGGTATTCTCATAAGTTAAGCCGGGACTAAGTCCAGACTAAACAAGAATTTTAGTTCACACTTCTATGGAATGCTAAGTTTCATCTTCCTCCTTCAATATTCATGACAAAGATAAACTACCAAAGACTTTATTGAAAATCGTTTCATACTCATAGATCTACATGTATTATCTTTTTCTTCCCATTTCATTGCAAAATTAATATTTTGGACACTTTTCATTGCAGGATTAAAATAATCTGTACAGGGTAAATGAGTTGGCAACAGGCACTCCATAAAAGTGTGAACTAGTTAAGCCAGGTTTAACTTAGTACGCGCTATCGGAATACCACCCTTTGACTTTACTTTAGTCTAGATCTACTCTTAACTCGGACTCGGAGTCTAAGTTTTGATTAAGGAATAATAATATCAGATTAAGCATAGACTATTTAGAGGAATATAAAAGAAGATCCTTGTCAATTTAAACTGTTAAAGTCAAATGTTAGGAGTGCAGAGTTGCAGACATATTCATAATCATAGGGCTCCCCATCAAGGCCCATCACACTGCACAATACTGCACAGACTAAACCAAGGAAGCTAGCTCCGCCGCGGCAGCGCCACGAAGCGGAGGAGCTCCTCGGCGGAACTCACACTCAAACGGCCAAAGCTCACACAAGATCGCACTCGACAAACACTCGAACGTCACGCAAATGTTCTCGTAAAATCCCTACTTTCGATATGTTCAATAAAAAATCAAGGTTTAACACCACTGCTTAATGTGTTCATTGACATTGTAAAATAAAATAAAGAAGACAGGTGATAATTTAGGGCAACTTACATTCTTTTTCTCGGCAAAATTTTGTTGACTTTTTTCGTTTGAAAATTAGCGGTCTAAATGTGACGTTGAGGGCGCACTATATTTATGGAGTGCGAAAAGAAGAATTATCTTAATTATTGTTATTTTCATTATTATTATTATTATCACTTTTATTACTGTTATTATTATCATCATTACTTTTATTATTATCATTATTATTGTTTTCATAATTCAATTCAATTCAATTCATTTATTTTCCATTTTAAAACAGTGTGAACACAAGGGCAAAATACAACAATGGTGGGATATCAAAGCAAATTGCTTGTGGGCATGGGTCCCAGTTTTTACAAAATGATTCAAAAGTTAAAAATTATACGTAGGATCCGAGTACTTTTTTAACAAATTATAATACAGTGCTAACAATAATACATAAAATCAAGACATTCAGCATTTGCACAACAATCAGCTGAAGAAAACAGGCGTACTAGACACATACAAATATACAGGGGCGGATCCAGCCGGCGGCAAGGGAGGGGACCGAAAAAGGGGCCCACTTCGTGCGAAAATTTGAAAACCGTGCCGACATGTAAAAACACCCTTTTTGGGGGAAAAAGAAGATGGGTCCCCCTGGCGCTCAAGGGGTAGTGAGCACATTTTTATTTTTTTGCCTTCAAAAATTGAAAAGAAAATTTCACCACCACCCCCTTGAGCGCCAGGAGGGACCCATCTTCTTTTTCCCAAAAGGGTGTTTTTACATGTTTTTTTTTCTAGGGGAGGGGGCCCGGCCCCCCCCCCCTGGATCCGCCACTGCAAATATACACACCCTCACAAACACACACATACATACCATGAAGAGAATAAGAAATAGACGAGATGATAAAGCAAGAAAGGAGATAGAAAAGTAAGTCCATACTAGTTCGATAGATCTATCAGAATGTTCTTCATTAATAAAAATTTATGATTAATCCTCTGAGGAGATATATTATTATAGATAATACAATGTTTTGGTATGGGGTCATGATATTGGAAGCCATGGGCGTCAATTCGAGCTTGAGAATTGGGGGACACAATTACATGTCACCTTTACAGTTACTTTTAATGAGCACTAACATTTTTTTTTCTTTTTTGCCCCCGGAAATTTGAAAATCGCGCCGACCGATATTTCGCTCAGTGGGGGTGTAGTGAGCACTAAATTCGACCTTGAAAATCGCGCAGACCGTTATTTTTGCTCAGTGGGGGTACTGTGAGCACCAAGTACAACCCAGGTGATGTAAATGGGTACCTGGCAGGAATTAATTCCTTGAAATGCTAGAGCGCCGTAATGGCAGCACAGCTAAAGCCGGGGTAATAATCTCCAAGTTTGGAAGCGCTTAGAGACTTAATTGTAATTCGCGCTATATAAAAGCTGAGTATTATTATTATTATTATTATTATTATCATCATTATGCCAATATTTTAATGCTCAACCCGTCTCAACGCAGTTGGCCCTATCGTCCAAATTTAGATAAAAACTGAAAATGCATTGAAAAGTTTAGTTTTATTTAACGAGAATTTAACTCTCATCCCCTTGGCAATGTATACAAAATCGCTGTTCCTGGTGGTTCCCCTTTTTTTCTGACAAAACCTGGAGGGACATTTGATGTTATGTCCCCCCCTTCCCCCCCCCCCCGGATTGACGCCCATGTTGGATGCATTATGCGATTGGAAGCATATGCGAGTTTACAATATTCAATGATCGTTGTCGCGGTTGAAATCGAATCTAAAGTGATGAAATTGTTAATTAGCTCTTTATGTTGTGTACTGTATAGCTCCCTCTGAAGACTGATATTACTTTAGCTTTAAAACAACATTTCTTGACTACAATCGACCGATTTGCTATTCCCTTTTGGAAATTATATATCAGAACTGCATATTCTGAGATTTTCATGGTCGCAGCTATCATGGAATGGCCTTATAGGCGCTATTCGAAATATTTGAAATTTACCGGGAGCACCGGTAAATTTTGATTATTCAATTTCTCGAAAGCAGAAGTGTTTTAGGGGCTAAATTTTTTAGTGCTTATAATACATCCACAGGGGCATCCACATAACATTTTAAGGAATTTCTACTATCCATCCAATTTTTCAAAATTTCCCAAAACTTTGCATTACCTTTAACTTCATAATAAGAAATAAATCATTGACACGATGAGAAGAGGAAAGTTTTTTTTTAATCCAACTTTATGGGCAACAGTGTAAATCATCCATACGACTTACCGAGGAACTGGGTGGCGAAGTTGAGACAAGAAAACAAAATCGAGAAATTGCAAGAAGTAAAATGGATAAAGGAGAAAATAAGAAAAAAAAACTTTGACCCGTTATATAATGAAACACAGCATGTGAAACAACTTTTCATTTGATCCTTGACAAAAATACTGCGTCACTAATAAGTAACCATGCCTCCGTCTACAGTTCAGCTAATTATTATTACCGATGACATATTGTATATTTTCCCCCCAAATAGGCAACTATCTTGGTTATGACTTTTTCTCAAAATTCGGCTTACTTGACCTTCCCAGTGCACGATGCTGCATACTCGTTGATTTACATCTATCCACGGATTCAGATTCAAAGTTTTCTTTCAACTTTATATCCATTTTTGGCTTCTCCTTTGTTCATGTGTGGGCGTATAAGTCCTGATATTTTTGTGGTGAGGATCAGTTGTCATTGACATTGATATCATCTAGCTTGTAGCTCATGTTTGCATAACAATCAAGTTAACCTTGAGCTGTCGTGATTTTTTCATTCCACCTCGTGCAATGAGTTGTGAAGACTGAAGTTGTATCTCTGCGAGGGTATATCTTTGACCGCAGTTCACTCGTCATCTTCTAAGCAACGAAGAGATAAACGGTGTATCACCTTGCTGTACACAAACTTATGGAAAGAAGTAATACAAAGATATACCAAATTATTTGTTCGTCCCTGTCACTTTTGCTGTAGAATATCATCCAATAATTAGAAAAAACGCGATCAACACGAAATACACCACTAGGATTTAAAGGGCAAGTCCACTCCAAAAATAACTTACTTTCAATAAAAGCAGAAAAATCAGACAAACCAATCAAAAAGAGTTTGAGCAAAATCTGATAACTAATAAGAAAGTTATGAATTTTTGAAAAAGTATGTAAAACTATGGAACAATGAGAATCACAACACAAATTGCCAAGATGGTTATCAGTTTGTGACGTCATGTCCTCACAACTTATCAATTGCTTTATATAGTTTAATCCCATTAATTTCCTTTTTATCCCCAAAACTTGATTTCCCCATGCCTTTGCCCAGGTTATATGATTTGTATCATATTGCGTGCATGACATTTCCAAAAACTTTTATGAATTTTGAAGAATTGATACTATTTTCTGAATATTGTATTTCATAATTATTGATTTTTATATAAATAGTTTATCAAAATTCAATTTTTCATGATTTAACTGAACAAAATTACTCTTTATTTGTGCATCCACACAAAAACATATTACTAACAATCTAACTTGGATGCTGGTGTGAAGAAATAAGATTCTTAGGGTGAAAATAGGAAATTTATATTATCAATATAAAGAAAATAATTAGTGGATAGTGAGGACCATACGTCACAGACTCATGAGTGAGTTGCCAATTTGTGTAGTGATTTTCAAAGTTTTTCATGTCATTAAACATTCATAACTTTCTTATTAGTTATCCGATTTTGCTCAAACTTTTAAAGATTGGTTTGTTTGATTTTTCTGGTTCTATTGAAAGTAAGTTATTTTTGGAGTGGACTTGCCCTTTAAATACATCCCCACTTACTTGTAATATGCTTGAAACAGTAGAAGATAGAACATTTTCAAATATCTTTAGCAAAGCTCAGTTTTCTCGTTATAAGTAAAATTATAGCCCACAACAGGTCTATTAAATTTGGTTACTTTATGAAAATGGCATATTTCATGGCGCACGCACTGTGATTAGTTTGCAGGCACAAACCCTGGTCAGTCGTGAAAGTGAGAGTCTGCACTATAAGACTACCATAGGCCATGTACTATAGCTGCTCCTGACATATTATATCTTCTTCTTGATTTGATTTTGTTTGGCAATTAGTCACAGTTGACTATTTTTGCCACACTATTTTATGAATTTTTTTATTCACATATACATATATACATGCGTACAATTACATGTCATAAATGACTATTTTTAGAAATTTTCCCCCTCCATCCCCCTTGCTTATTTTATACCAGTAGGTAGCTGGGCTAGGCTTCTCTCAAGGCACAATGATTTTTTGATAAAGTGTCAAATTAGGGTCTGTGCTTGCATACTACACTGTGATATCGTTGTGTGCATTATAAATCACTGACACACGATTGATGCGCACACGCAGACTTTGCGGACTTGACTTGTCAAAAACTAAACAACTTAATTAGAATTCAGTTAAAGTTGACATTTTGAAGATAAAAGAATAAAAATCATTAAAAAATTTGCTCAACTCACTCCAGATTTAAATTTGAGCAAATCTTTTTTTTTTTAGTTGTAAACTATATTCAAATGTATAAATTCAGTTTTAAAAACAATATACTCTAAGAAAGTTAATTTAAGATGCATACAACTTCTTCTTTGCACGTAATGAGTAAATTTCGATGTTATTAGAGCCAGGGGCGGATCCAGCCGGCGGCAAGGGAGGGGGCCTAAAAAGGGGCCCACTTCGTGCAAAAATTTGAAAATCGTGCCGGTCGATTTTTCGCTCATTGGGGTTGGGGTAGTGAGCAAAAAATAATAAAATTTTGCACCCGAAATTTTTGTTCTCCCTCCGGGAAGGGTAATTTTCTTTCCACCGCCACCCCTCCCCCTTGGGCGCCAGGGGAGGGGGCCCAACTTCTTTTTTTTCAAAAAAAGGGTGTTTTTACCTGTTTTTTTGCTAGGAGGGGCCTGGGCCCCGGCCCCTGGATCCGCCACTGATTAGAGCTGTATGTTTTAAAAGCTTTTCCCGTTGACATGGATTTTTGAATCCCCCCCCCCCCATTCCCTCAATAAATAGGCTAGCTGCGGCCCTTTCGCAGCTTCGCTTCGCCCCAGCTTCGCCATGCATGCACTAGCTTGAGTTGAATGATGAGAAATTCAAATCAAATTAATTTACAGTCTATCTTGATCTTAGATACTCCTGAAATATATGAACAGTTGCAATGAAAAATCTTCAACATTACATTACAATGTAAAGGTAATCCCCAGCTAGGGCGGATCCAGGATTTTCCAATAGGGGTGCTGAATGTGAAAATCGCGCCGACCGATATTCCCCTACGTGGGGGGGGGGTGGGTAGTGAGCACTCAATTTTTTTACATTTTTTTGGCCAGTGGGGCCGGGCACGTCGCCCCCCCCCCCCTCCTCCTCCTCCGACTCCAAGTTTACGAACAGCTAGTCAACTTTTGTCGGCAAATACATTTGCCTATTATAACTTTTTGGACAGCCTAACTAACATTGCGTTTCAAGTAGCGTTCCATACTCATCAACGTTGCGAAATGGGTCGAGACGAAGGGAAACATGTGCGCCAGAAAAAGGCAGCTAGAAAACGTAAACATGAAGCAAAAATGGATGAAAGTGAGGATGATGAAGAGATCGGTACCATGGAAACTGATGGCAAAAAGATTAGAACAACATTTGATCCTGCCAATTTCATCAGCCAGTTGAAAAAGACGGTGTCTTACTCGCAGAAGGTGAGTGAATAACTACGCGATGCCGAGGCAGTCGACAGGGCCAGCGGAGGCGGAGAACTAAATCTCCGTCCGCTGGCGCTGGCGCTCCTGCGGCAAGTTGATTGATTTCTGCTACTAATCGTCTAACGTAACATGTCCTGAATTAAAATTATTGTTGTAGATAATCTCTTATCACCTGATTTTCAAATTTTCAAGAAGAAATAAAAACAAATTATTTTGTCTGGTGTAAGTCTTTGAACTGAACCATGTGAACTGTTGACTTTTGACCGAGTGCAGTGTACGCGTACGTGGCCTGTGGATGAACACCGGATTTGAGAAAAGTCATCATTTGATCATATCATTAGCAGATTGGATTTACTGCTACTCATATACTATTCATAAAATCATCTAAAAAAAAACACTTCTTTTAAACTATCTTACCACCACTCTACTCTCTGTATTGGTATTTAAAATTTAAAAAATGTGCAATATAAAAAATGTAATATCTTAAATTTCTTCATTTTCAATGATTTTCTACCACACTGTTATGACTTGTGCAGTTCTAGGAAACTTCTGTGCCTGTGCCAAGGCGTTTACATGTGGTGATGGCAACATTGACGCAGTTCAGGAATACCTTCAGCATTCTCCACAGTGTGCAGAAATCACAGAGCTACTGAACTCAGACAAGAGGCCCAATTCTGAGGTAGACTAAAAGAGTTAAAATATTCTGGTGGTCTCAAGCAATGAAACTTTTGTGTGACTTGATATCAATTTTCTAAAAAGATAGAGGCAGGGATCAGCATTAACAGTCTCCTTGGAAACATGAAAATCCAAATTCTTATTTCAGACCATAAAAATTTCACAATTTAAAAACTGTGGGCTTTAAAGGTACTATGTCCCATTTGCAGGCCAAAAAAATGAAAAGGTTAAATTCCAACGGCATTTGAAAGACAATACTAATTTAGAACTTCCCTAAAAAAAAGGGGGCTTGAAAATGTCTTTAAGTGGGAAAATAACGACTATTAGTTGTCGAATCGACTTAGGAGCTATAGAGCCAGTAAGTAATAGTCTGATTTTTCAGACCATTGTACCGAATGGTCGTACGTTTTATGCTGCGCAAAGATTCAATCAGTTTAATTTTGGCCATTACAAGAAGTGGGTTATTGATGTAGACAAATGCTCATGTACCCTTTACAGCTCATTTTATGTATGTTATTACCAAAGATGAAAAAGCCAGTCAGTCACTCAATAGTGTCTGGCAGTGAAGTCTAGCAAGTAAACGGGTTTCCTTGCATAATTTGAATATTAGGACACTGCTAACGTTTAAATTTCACAGATAGGACATACATGACATATTCATAATTCCTGCAAAGTTCTACAGAATTTGATGTTGGCTGCAAAAGGGACATAGTATCTTTAATATGCATGCAGGTCAACCCTTAGAATATCAGTTCAGACCTGAAAGAGCTATTGCAGAGCTGTTATTTTTTCAGAGCAAAGGAATTGGCCTAAATTTCTTTATATTATATATGAAATGAAAGTCGAATAAAAATTGTTTCGGTGATTAATATAAATGATATAATGATAACTAAATTAAAAAGAAAAATTAATTAGTGTTTAGTGGAGGTTATTTTATCTGACTACTAAGAAAGCATAAATGCTTGTTAGTATAAAGCAACCAGTAAACAGAGGTTTGGCTGTTAAGTTAAATAGAGCCCTATTGAGAAGTCACAGCAGAAGATATCTTTGATGAGTAATGAACTTCACCTGATGATCAATACCCTAAGATTTGATATTTGATGATAGTATCTTAATCCACATTCTCCTTCACTTTTCAGCTTCAACTCATCTTCAACTGCTTGACCTCCATCATCCTCCGACTTGCCGATGACCTCCATCACTTCCGCTCCCTTTTCCTCCCGTCCCTACACGTCCTCCTACGCATGCACATGCGCCACGTCTACCGTGCCCTCAACCCAAAGAACACGGCCAAGGTCATCATGGCAGCTCTGCGCTTTCTGACCGCGATTGTCACGCTGGATACGTCATCGGCTCATGAGGTTTTGAACCTGTTCAAGTTCGACCATGGATCCCTGATTCCTTTGTTTCACAGACGAAACAGTAAGGTAAAATATGGAGTTATTGTCATCAAATTTGCAAATTTCATTGTCGAGCAAACTACTTCTCAAAGATGTGTTTGTAAAAAAGTACAGTCAAACCTGTCTATAGCGACCGCCCAAGGGAAACACAAAAAGTGGTCTTTGTAGACGGGTGGTCTTTGTAGACAGGTGGTCTTTGTAGAAAGGTTCCTTCAATACATGTTTCAATGAGAAACCATTTTCAAGGGAAACAACAAATGTGGTCTTTGTAGACAGGTGGTCCTGTAGATAGGTGGTCACTAAAGCAGGTTTGACTGTACCACATTTCTTTCTTATTTGTGTAGGGTAAGCCTTATAAATAATTTATAAGAATATTTTATTGTGTAACCAAAAAATGTGTGTGTGTTTTTCTTTTTCTTCCTGTATTTGTGTATTCACCTTCCTCTTTTGATTTTGTTTCATGAAAATGTAGATTTTTTATGTCTGCTAAATTTTACAATCGTCCAATTCTTTTTTCTTTACATAATGTCTCTCAATCCCTGCATCTGTTCTTTTTTTCCCTTTTATTGGACTTTCACTTTTTTTTCATTCTGTTCTTGTTTGTAGGCAGAAGAAGATGTCAGAATGTGTTTCATGAGGTTTGCAATTGCTTTTCTAGTTTCTGGCGACCAACACACTACTACACAGTTCTTAGCCAATAAAGGTGAATGCCATCTCAAAAACTGAATTTAAAAATATTATCATTTATTTACAATGTATTGAATGGTAGGAAGAGGGAAATGCATTTATCTAATTAATATTTAGTACTAATAATATAGCTGATCTTTAAAACTAGAATTACTCTTGTACAACAACAATTATTTCTTTATTTTAATTTCTTGTACTTAATTAATACCAAATTTACTTTATATTTCATTTAGAAAACATCTGAAAGCAGAAATCTTAGAATATCAAGATCATTTATAGAGCATACTTTCTCATCATCCAATTTCTTTCCTCCTTTTTGCGATGGAAAAAAAAAATCTTCAAATATATGTGTATTTGCCTTTGAAACCTGTGTCACATAGATACTCTTCAGTCACAAGCCTGTAAAATTGCGTTCCCTCTGTAATTGAATTTCTCATATTACATTCTCTCAAAAAGCCTCTTCTATGCTTGATTCCTATTCAACCTTCATCTCCCTTGATAAGATTTCCTGAAGGGTTTCTTCAAAGGCTTGGTGGAGGACAGAGCATCCACTCTTCATGTCTTCCTCAATGCTGTCCTGGAGCATCTTGTATGTACTCCTGCTGTAACAAAGACCCAGAAACTACCAGTGTTGAATGAGTTCACACTCTTTCAGATAGCACACCTCTACAGTCGGTGGAAAGGACAGTATGATATACAGGATGATCAGGTTGAGGTAGGTCTTATGATGTCATTATTGTGTGAATCTCCTTCTCTTCCAGTTTTCTATTCTTACCAAGAATCGATTGAATTCAGAACATGATTAAGGTGCTCATCGAAATAAATATAGATGAAAAGACGCATCTGGAACGCAAAATGTGTAATTGTTGAGAAACATAATTTTACCGCATAGAGGTAGAAGCACAGCGTTAGGATATGGAGCTGGTAAATATACGATCATGACTATCTCGATTAGGTTTAATGTTTACCTTGGCTTACATTCACATATGTCAAATAAGAATTTTTAATTCACAAGTATCACTAACGATTACCAGTACACCTTTTGCGTTATGGACGTTTTTTGTGCCATTACATTTCGCTGAGCTACCTAATGTGATTTTAACCAGGATGCAAGAGAGCAAAGGCTCATTTCCCAAATACTACCAGAAGAACCAAACATTGTCCTTCAGATAGCTTCCAAACCTATTTTGAGATACATTTTCTTATTTTGAACGAGCCCAGGGAAAATGCCATGACTCCCATAGCACATTTCAAAATTGCATATTTTTACCTTTTTGTGATCCAATATATTTACATGAATGTATTTCAATATCCTTTAGGCAGCAGAGGATCCAGAGAAAGCCGGCCAAGAAGCTGTGAGACAGATTACCCACTCCTTCCTAATAGAAGTCACGTCCTCCACCAAACATGGCATCAACTTCCTGGACAAATCAATAGGACTTGGTGGAAAGTAAGGGAGAGAACTGTCTTTGTTCACGCATGCCAGGATGCTACATGTACATAATGTATGCTTAGAGCCAGAAGGGTGTTAACTCTTCTTTGTACAACATGAATATTCATAGACGGCGAAGATGCGTTTAAAGATGAAGTTGAGTTCTGGTCATGTGATCGCTTTGTGAAAGAAACGGTGTGGAATCGATCAGAAAAAGTTGATCATGTAGCATAAGTATTGGTGTGTACTGCAAGGTTCTGGAATCATCAAAATGATAAGAAATTTGGTCCAGTCTTGGTAAAAGTAACAAGCACTGTACACAGAAAGATGTATATGGGACTACACAAACATGTGGCATAAAAATGAGGTCCTCATTTTTAAGCTGATACATGTCATATTTAGAATATGAAGGCATTTGAAGAGCCATGATTTTTAGGGGACATTTTTTCTCTGATATTCTTCCACACTTGCATAATAACAATGAAAACGCTCACAAATTATTTTTCACCTCTCCCCAGAACTCAACCTTCTCTTTAATGTGACAGCAGTTGATAGCATTTTGACTAATGCAGTAATACACGCTTTTCCAAATGCACTTGTTATTAGGTGGTAGGAGAATTTGTTCAAGAACCATGCACTAAATGTTGGGGAAAATATTGCCTTTATTCATATTCTTTTATTATAAACAAACAGGGATGTCATGTACTCATTGGGATTGAAAAGAACAAGGGGATATTCTTAAAATCAACACTTGTGCTGAGTTTATATAAGAGACATCATAAATATTATTTTTGAGAGTCAAGTATTCAGTCATCCACTTGTTATCTGATTTGGTTGCTCTGGTGTGAATTCAAACAGGAATCTCAACAGCGCCCTCTTGAAGTTCCTTCAGATGCTAAAGACTGCAACCACTGATGACCTTGTGGGTGATCTAGTGGTCCAGATCTTGAAGACCTGTCCAGACCTGCTGCCCAAGTACCTCTCCTCCTGTCCATTCTCCTTCACCCCAAGGGTCTCATCATCATGGCTGGCCAACATGAGCTTCATTGAGAAGGTATGGTAAGACGAGGTTCTGGAAGACGTATCAGTAAGCGTTCCAGACTTCACAATAGGGACCCATCGCAAGAAACTTTAAGTCTTTAAGTTTCTTTCTTTAACAGACATTTCACTCAAATGCATTTATTTTTTAACAGCCATCTCTTTAACAGTCATTTTATGAAAATCTGTGTTATAAAAAAATATAACACATTTAAATAGGAAGTCCACAAACTCAGACATACATGTGTGATCCTCCTTGCAACTAGCCCAGTCCAATGTATTTGACTGTTTTCATATGTAATTTATACAATCTATGCACCATCAGACTTATTGGAAGAACAGAGCTCCCACACTTTATATTCCATGAATCTCTTTTTAAGAATTATTAGTATTTGATCAGAACATAGAAGCATGACATGTTTGTGGTTTAAACATAGAAATGCACATTTATTGGCAATACAACACATAAAATTTCATTTTTCTCACAATTATGTTTTAGATTATTAAACAACTGATAATCATGCCAATGCCAAATTTGATCACCCAGTGTTTTATTTGATATTCTCATTTTTCTGTACATACTTTTTGTTGTATTTCTTTTCAAATTAGATATATGATGGCCAGCCTAATGTAAGTCCAGCCTTTACCAGGTCAGATAAAGTGGGTGTGTCCAAGCTGGTCTCCATGGTGATGGTGACTACTGTACCTGTTGTTGCCAGTCATGCATTCTTATTACAATGCATTAAGGTAACTAAGGAAAACGAAATTGTGTGATATCTGACCATGCAGTAGTTATTATAAAGTAACATACATGTAGTTTACATCTTGTGATCGTATTGTGGTAGCAAGAAGTTTTTGATGATATTACTTGGTGTTGCTGCTGATGATGTTGTTTGATGTATGATAACCATAATAATGAAAGAGAAGTAGGAAGAAGATTCATAAGTGGAGGAGGATGTGGTAGTGGTAGTGATAATGGTGGTGATGATGACGTTGATGGTGTTGGTGATGGAGATGATGATGATGTTGGTGATGATGATGATGATGATGATGGTGTTGGTGATAGTGGTGAAGATGATGATGATGATGGTGTTGGTGATAGTGGTGAAGATGATAATGATGATGGTGTTGGTGATAGTGGTGAAGATGATGATGATGATGGTTTTGGTGATAGTGGTGAAGATGGTGATGATGATGGTGTTGGTGATAGTGGTGAAGATGGTGATGATGATGGTGTTGGTGATAGTGGTGAAGATGATGATGATGATGGTGTTGGTGATAGTGGTGAAGATGATAATGATGATGGTGTTGGTGATAGTGGTGAAGATGATGATGATGATGGTTTTGGTGATAGTGGTGAAGATGGTGATGATGATGGTGTTGATGATAGTGGTGAAGATGATGATAATGATGATGGTGTTGGTGATAGTGGTGAAGATGATGATAATGATGATGGTGTTGATAGTGGTGAAGATGATGATGATGATGGTGTTGGTGATAGTGGTGAAGATGGTGATGATGATGATGATGGTGTTGGATGATAGTGGTGAAGATGGTGATGATGATGGTGTTGGTGATAGTGGTGAAGATGATGACGATGAAGATGATGATGATGTTGTTGGTGATGTTGGTGGTAGTGTTGAAGATAATGATGAAGATGATGATTATTGTGAGGTTGATGATTAAGATGATGATAATAGTGATTGCAATGATTGTGATTCTGCTGAAAATAGTTGAAATGAGGAGAAAGAGATAGGGAAAGGAGATAAAAGCTTATGAGAATGGTGCTATATATTGCCATGATAGAATCTGTTAGAAATAACTGAAGGTAGCAATTATTATTATGTTAATAAACATGATACATGGTACTCACGATCATTCAATACTGATTTAATTTGTATAATTTCTCTTTCTGTAGCACCAGAGCCCAGTTGTGTGTCTGACTGGCTTACAGCTCATTGACAAAGTGATGCAGAAAGCGAAAGGGAACATGGAGCACAGCAGAAAGGCTAATGAACTGCTATCCTCCACAGAGAAGAAAATATTTGCAAAGCAGTATCAGGAAACACTCTTGAAGGTCTGTGGTAACAAGCTCATTGTGTATTTTTATCAATGTGTAGAACCTTTAATCCTTAAATGTCTTGGTGATCTGTTGTGGTCTTATAGCCATGAAGGGGCAAATATCTCAAGTGATTGAGGAGTTTGTGGTAATTGATGACTTGTACATCACATTTAAATGTATGGATTGTTTATACATCACATAGCGAAATTTCCTCTGCTTTGGCTGTGTATATTGTGATATGTGACATTGAACAGAAACGGTTTACTTTTTATTATTTGGCCTATATGTACGGGGGTTAAACAATCAAGCGTTTTTCAAGTAGATGTTCTTGTGCCAATTATTAGGGGTTGAGGATCTTCCCTACCTCTTTAAATGTGTGCTGCAAATTTTCCTCAGTGAGTCACTACTTTAGAATATTCCATTAGAACAGCAGAGATTCACCCAAACTTTGCATTGCCATGAAGTGTTTCCTTCATTACTATCGATCATTTCTAATTTGTTATTGGATTTGTTTTCTATTTTACCAGCTTCTACCTGATGTAGACAACTTGCTGTCATGCTGGGAGAGGTATCTCATCAGAATGAAAGAGGGCAGCAGACAAACTGCGGAGAACAAGGTGCCGGATCAGACACAAGCACAAGCAGAGGATCAAGACATTTCCACAGGTAATAGATATGTCGAGATCCTTTGATATTGAAACCTTCATGTATCTCCCAAGAAATCTGTTTGGTATGCAATATGTCAAATCATATAAGAGGTGACTGTAAAATATATGTCATTCCCAAATGATATTAATACTGTTTCTGCCAACTGATGAACAAAGTTGTTTTAAAGAGAGGAAATGGTAGTTTAAAAGTAGGCAATCAATTTATGTCTTGGCTAGAAATACCTTTTTCTTGAATACTTTATTTTATAAAATTCATTGGTCAACAAGTGATCCTTATAAATCAATAAATAATAATTAATAAGATAAGTTTTGGTATGTGATAAACCAAGAATGTTGCCAAGTCAATGACTGAAATAATATTGTAGCTTTTTGTGTGTTACATGTGTGAAATGTGAATCACTTAATTAAGAATTCTCACCAAATATTTATTTATTTACTTTTAAATACAGGATTACAACAGCCTGAGCCAGCAGAGATTCTGATTCATATCATGAGAATCCTGACATCATACACCGACGTTCTCCCATCGGCCTTTCTTCAAACATCATTTGACTTCAGCAGACTGCTCCATGGAATATTCCACTCAGATCACATTACTACTGAAGAGGGCAGCACTACATCTACCCAGCATGCCTTGCAGCTTCAGTACGAGACCATGAAACTCTTGATGGGTTTTGATGTCGGCCGCTTCCGTTGGTTTAAAGAGGTGGGTAGTTTGTCCTTCAAATTCCAGTCATATTTCTTTCATTCTTGATACAAGATTTTTCTATAATTTGCAGATTTATGCAGTTTGAAACTCTCACGTTGAAAAAGGCTTTTGCTCATTTCCCAGTTTTTCTCTGTTTCATACCTGGGGTACCTAGCTTGTTGAGACTTGTGTCGCTTAAATGTCATGTTAGTCCCAAGCATCAGTAGGGATCAGCTTGCATGTGATAATATACGTTTAAGTCCTGGAGAATTGTTATGGCTATTCCCGCTGAATATCATTGAACATGGTTTTGGTAGAATTGACAGATTTTTTTTCTTTCCTGTTTCGGAACATCAAAATGAATTACATGTTTTATGACATTAAGAAAATTACTAAATATTTACAATGATCAAATAAATCATATTATCAACTTGATTTTTACAGTATTATTTTGATTTTTTTTTCTCCAACAATGGTTGTGTCTCTCCACAGGTCAAAGGTGAAGGGTCAGCTATGAGTCAGCTGCTGACTGTATTGATGACCTCCTCTGATCCCAAACTCATCCACGTATCCAAGCAACTCATCTGCCAGGTAAGTCTAATTGAAGAACATGAAAATAACAGTACTCCACATCTCACGAGGTTACTGCTTTGTGGTAAAATATAGAACAAAAAGAATCATTCTGTGCATCTGATTTTTATGCTATATTGGAAAATATATAATTCTTTCATTATCATTTTTTTCTTGATATTGAAAAGCAATACTGTACAACAATGTGTTCTCACTTAAGAATATTTAACATGACTTAGACCTTCAAGCATGTAATAAATTAGACTTTATTTTTTGTAATGTTTTTACAATGAAATTATCTGTATTGAAGAAAAGCCAGCAAACAAAAACACAACAATTTATTTGATGAAAGCAAATAAATACATAAGACCAATGAGTAAATACTGGTAATCACAAATAGATAATGACTGATTTATGAAAACAGAGGAATTATTTCAAAATGATGTCAATCATTCATAATGTTCTTGTGTTTTATTGCATTTCTGTTTCATGCAGGTCCTGAAGCATACTGGTCAGTTTGATCAATGCCCTGATGAACCAATCATCTGGCTTGATGCCTTCTCTGCTCCGACCTCGGGGACCCATGACCCCAAGGTCGTGGCCGGCTTCCTGCAGCGCATCCTGAGTAAGGTGGTGAGGAATCCATACCCTCTCAATGATCGCATCATGGAGGCTGTCACTGAGATGGAGATGGGGAGTGAGGAAGATGAAAGGATGGATGATGAGGAGGAGGATTCCAGGAGTGTGTCTGAAGCAGGAATTGCAGGTGAGAACTGTTCAGATTTTTATGGTAAATTTAAGATGATGACAATTTTCCAAAGAGGGTTAACATCAAAATTTATGTATTTATTTTATTTATTAGTATATAAATCTGACCAGCAGCACAAGCTGAAGGGGTCAATCTACAACTATAATAATATATTGTATGCAAATAGGTTTTTAGACATATATGGTGGTTATCTAAATGACTGAAGTATCCAAGACTCTTCTGTTGAGCACAAGACGGTATGATTGTGAATTCCCCTTTCCTGACTCAGTCAATTATAAATCTTTCTGTCTCCTCTAAATCTCAGCTATCCTTGACATGGATGACATACCAATAGTTGCAGCAAGTCAAGATGACGTTATCATCAGAACTGACTTATCACAGCAGGAAGAGATGAACCCTGACCTGGGTCAATCAAGGTCATTACCGTGCAGTGCCCTTGTACCAGCAGCATTGGAAGAGTTCAGCAATATGAAAGACAGTGAGAAAGGTATGGGTTTGTGTCATAGTTTGTTCTTGCTTGCACATGTGCAAGGGTGATTTCTATATAATTTTCTAAAGCCACATGAGTCAAAGATTCGGCACATGACAGTTTACATGTATGATTTGGTACTTAATCAATTTATTTGTGAAGAGTGAGTTATTTTGAAAATGTGTTGGATTTTCTTAGGTTACAACAAAAAAGTTTGTGTTTATGTCTGTCTGTCTGTCTGTGTTAGTCTCTCTGTTCTCTCTCCCTCTCATCCTCTCACTCTCTCTCTCTCTCTCTCTCTCTCTCTTTCTTTGGCTCTCCTTTGATCTGAATGTCACATTAGCTGTCTTGGTTTTCTCTATTTTTCTGTCTTTAATTTTGACTCCTTAGCAATTTTTTACATGCATCTTTTGCTAATATAATTTTCTTGCAGTTGCTGACTACCTCTCCCAAGTGCTCACATCTATCCTCAACACACAGCACGATCCAGGAGTCATCTGTAGCCTGGTACACCAATCCAATCAGAACCAGATTAAACCAGTCACATCCAGCTGGAACCGCCTGCTGTCATACTGCAATGAGTGGCTTCCTAAGTCGAGACAAATCAAAGTACCCAGGGTAAGTATAAGCGGGTCTGATAATCTATAAGAGGCCTTTGACATACAGTGCATTCTTTCTCAGATATTCTCTTCAAATGGAATTCCCTTGTTAACCGTTCTCTATTGAAAATTTTGCTGGATGATACAAAATAAAATCAGTCAATATTTTTAACCCCCTTCTCCAGTCTGTGGACTGTAATGGCTTGATGGTATTATCATTAATACTTCAGCATTACCTACATGTATGACCCTCACTATGAACCTCACTGTGACCCTCAAGGTCTCTTTATCCACATCATTCTTATTCCCCTCTTCTGTTACATACAAATCATTTCACACATTTGTTCAACTGCTGTGTAAAATCTCTTATTAAAGTTGGTTTTACTTTTCAATTTTATGTACTTTATTTCCATATGTATCACATTTGAATTGCATGATATTCATTTTGACTAGGTTACAAAATCTTGCAGATATTATCTTTTGTGAATGAAATGTTTATATATTAGCTTTGATTCAAAATAATGACTTAACAAGACCTCGTTTTATATAATTTGAACAGAAAGCCCAGCAATCGTCGTCATCATCATCATCATCATCGCTGGCATCGTTACTCCAAGAGAGCTTCATGAACAGGGCAAAGCTGGAGGGGGATGGGAAGATGAAGAAGGACATCTTGGAGAGAGTGCCCTCTATCAGACATGATGAAATCCTTCCCATCATTCAACAGTGCCTACTCTATGTAGGATCGTGCATCAAAGATGAGGTAGTGTTTCTTTGCCATGTTTCCTTTCAACTTCCATTCATTTCTATTTGAAAATGAGTATTATTATTATATACTTCTATTTTATTATCAATTGCCATTCATATCTTGAACTTCTTTACCAAAGCTAAATTGTAATAGAGTCTTTTTTTTATTTTATTAGATTTTGTCACAACAACAACAAAAGTTTTACATGGATTTGTGATATCATTTTACCTATTCCTTCTCTTTATTACAGGGCTTCCATCATGCTGCACAATTCTATACTGAAGTCTTCATGGCTGTTCTTCATCAAGCAAAAGTGATGTCAAGATCTTTAAAAGATGTGCTGCAGGAGGAAAGAGAACATGGTGAATCATCTCAGAAACAAAATGATGCCATGGATATCCAGATTGACCAGAAGGATGCCAGCAGTGAGCAGGACTGTGATTGGCTCAAGTTGAGTAATGTGATCCTGAGGCATCCAATTGTATGTGGATTAAGATATGATCCATTTACGGAGAGGGTCAGGGAGATGTTGGCTGTGTTGAAGAACTTTATCCCGCAGGTTGAACTTGAGAGAGAACTGAGTGTACTAGTCGCAGCTGCAGAGGGTAAGCTAAGAACTTTGCTGGTGCCTACAATGCCATCTGAGAATGAGGAGCATTCCGGAGTCATCACTGATCTTCTGGTTGGTCTCAAAGGTTACATCCCTCCAGGAAGATGTCTCTGTATCCTCAGGGAAGTCTTGTCCTTCATGAAGGAGGAACTTGTCAATGGTAATGTTAACAGAGCCAGAAGTTGTGGATTTGAATCCAGAGGTCTTCTGTCTCTAGTGGGAGAATACATGCATAGAGAGTCAATTTCAAATCACAGCAAGGTCACATTCTCCAAGGGAACTGCTGCAGTTGCTAAAAATGTGCCATTCAAAGATACCTCAGGGTCAGACTGTTTGAACATTGCAGATGTCAAGAATGTCTTGACCATAGCAGTGGAGGGGAAGTCGTGGATGTTGTTCAATGCCTTTGGTCGACTCTTGAAGGAACACCCTCATCTGGTACCACTGGAGGTCGACATGAAAGGAGCCCTCTCTGTTTGCTTGGAAGCTTCAAAACAGCATCATAAACAGGTAAACAGATACGTTTGCATGCCTTCTTTCAATCTAAAGGACAAATCCTAAATATAGCTTTGCAATTAAATTTTATGTTGATAGATTGTTTTCATATACACACAGAGAAATAAAAATGTCTATCATCATCTGCCAGTTTATCGTTAATTCTTGACAAATTTTGTTGCGGTATCAAAGGAACACTCAAGAATTTAATTTACATTGTAATTTTATGTACCCTTATAAATTTATTGACTTGATTCAATTTATGTATGCACCCTTTTCTCCCCCCCCACCCCCCCCTTTCTCTCTCTCTCTATCTAGATGGGAGATGACATAATCCCAATCCTTGTCAGAACCGATCCTTGCCAATTTGAGGAGTGGGTCATGGGCAACACTAAGAAGAAACTAAAAGCAGGAAACCTGGCTGATTTGTATCCATCAATAGCAGCTTATCTATCCGCCCCAATAGAATGGAATAAGCGAGGTGAGTTCATGCTATCTTATCTGTCAGCAGGTTTTGTCATGACTGATATAAATTGCGGAGTTTAGCGTAATTCACAACAGCCTGGGTCGATCCTTTGTAATTTTGTGTAAAAGTAATTTGCATGCTCTACAAGCTTATCCTCAAAACAAAAAGATCTCAGACAGTTGTACAATCACCTTATTTTTCAAGAGACTAACCTGTCAAGGTGAAGTTACTTGACCTATATCAGGTCTAGGGTAATACAAAACAGTGGCATGCCTTCCCCCTGTCAAATGTCAAAAACAATGAAAAAGCAACTATTATTATTATTATTATATTAAGTATTTAATTATTATCAAGTATTAATTATCGCCTGCGCCTGGAAAGGGGGAAGCGAAACTGAATCACTGTGAACCTCGGATCTTTTCTCATCAGTACTCACTGTTTAATACTGAATGTTCCTACGGAGGGGTGTGACAAATGATATTTTGTTAACTTTGTCTGAATTATGTTCCCTTTTGTTTTGATGTACATTGTATGTATATCAAGGTCTCCGATGCAAGAAGCAGCTTCAGAAACTATGCTGGACCACTCTGGTGGATGATATCATACAAGGCGACCAAAGAGACATTGTAAAAGAAGATGCTGTGTCAAGAGATGGAGCACCTGGTGTCTCTTCTTCCCAAGTGCTGTGTCTCCTCTTACCGAATGCCACACAGGGGGAGTTGAAAGGGTTGTTTGATGGGATGGTGGATCTCCCAACATCTCTCAACAAGTCGTTGAATAAGTAAGTTGAGCAATGATCCATTAATTTCTTTCTGTAGGTATCAATAAATCTTGTAGTTTTTTGCTCTGTGTTTACTGAATATGTTTACTCAATTAAATTTTTACATGTCATGTACTAATTTACAATGTAGTGTTGTTGGCCTATACTTTGTAGTACCGGTAGTGTACAGGTAGCTCGTTGTGCTTGGTGTATACAACTGTCAAATATAATGTTGTCTGTGGGTAAAACAGTTTTTCTGATATTTGCTCTGGCGACAAATGCTCCAGGCTTTATTTTAACAAAATTATAGGGTAAGGTTGCAATCAGGGTTTTTTGTTAGGTTTAGCCTTAGGGTTAGGCTTCGTGTTGGATCCAGGGTTAAATTTAGGAATTTGTTTAGTGTAAGAAATTATCGCGGAGCAATTATCGCAGGAGCGAGTGTCGTACAACAGGATGCACCATTTTCCATTTCATCTTTGTACTTTCTTTAAATTGTGATCCATTTCTCTGTCTTAAAATGATATATGATATATAGAGGTGTCGTGGACGAGTGGATATGTCACCGGACTGTGGATCACAAGGTCCGCGGTTCAAGTCCCACCGCGCACTAATGTCCTTTGGCAAGACATTGATCTACATTTGCCACTCTCCACCCAGATGTTGAATGGGTACCCGGTAGGATGCGAAAGCTAATGTGCTTAGATTAGCAAGTGTGCGCTTGTAAAAATGACGCCTGGCTGGAATGCTCCCCAGGGAGTGGAGAATGTGCATACATTGTGTGCGGGTAAGCCTGAATCTGATGACCGGGGTAATAATATATATCTCTGTAAAGCGCTTTGAGAGGGCCTTCGGTCCTGAAAAGCGCTATATAAGAACTAGCTATTATTATTACCTTGTCATGTGGGAATGAGGCTGAAAACCTTCATTTATCTCTCATCATTTCTTCCCTTCTCTATCAGGTTCCAATTGGAGGTTTTGCAAGAAGTTACAGAGATTTTGCTGAAACACGATGAAAAGACGAAAGACCTACTGCAACAGAGAGCTCTTGCTACCGTTCTTCAGAGTCTGGTCCATGAATTCAAGGGTTCAGCAAAAGACCAAGACCAGCTCCGGGATCTATTTGTTCCAATTAGATATATGCTTGAGGTAATGCATGTATTTCATTTATTTTATTTTAATTTATTTAGTTTCCAAGAATACAACATGAAAAAATAACAATAAATTGACAATTTTGGAACATAAACAACAAGAGCAATAACCATTGCCTAGTAATTGTCCAATAGAAATATTAATTACGTGAAGCACCTTCCTCATTGGTTGCGCACCACTCGCACCCTTGTTTTTGTTTAGTTTGTCTCTTATCTCTGTCATTAACGTATAATTAGTAACCATATAAAGATGAGATTTATATGCTAATTCTATAATTATTTATATTGAATCCAACTGTTTATATTCACATTTAATTGTAATATATATCATTTGAGTATCATGGCCCCTCTTCTCTGTTACTTTGCCAATATTTCACAACTCATTTTTATCTTAGCTCGGTTGACCGTCTGCTCAAGCTTTTGCTTATAACGGCGACCTTCTGCTTTCTTTCTTTATACACGCAATGGCCCAACGTATAAATTTACTCTTACTCATGTATTATACATTTGTTTCTATATTTTGTATATTGTTTGCATACCTTATGTTTTATATAATTATCCATATTTGTTGTATAACCGATTTGTTTGATTGCAGAAAATAAGTCTTTGAAATGAAATGAAAATAATGTATCAGAGTCTTAACCTGGATGATTATAAGCATTTTTTTATCAAACTTCTCATACTGGACATATACATGTTGTAGGTATATTTAAACATGTACTTCCCCGTGTAATTTGGTTTTTAAAAATACATCTTTACATTTTGGAGCATCATAAAAGAGATTTGTATTATTTAGATGATATTAAAGGTTGGATAGTTATATAATTACATCATCTTGAATTGGTACAAGGCTCCAAATGAGATGCTCATGATATGTAATAAAATCAAATCGGTCTCGAGTGTCTACCAAGATTTGTGAGTTGTCTAGGAGAACAGGCATATTTATTTTGCACATGAAACATGGCATCAACCATTTAGACTTGAATGTTAATTTCAACCTGTATAATTGATTTCAAATATTCTGTTTGCTAAACACAGTATCTGAAAGACTTCCAGTACGATCGTGACCTTGCTGTGACCTGGAAGCAGTTTGTAACCTCCGGATTGAAGTCCCAGTATAAAAACCCTGCATTTCTGGATCTCCTGACCCAGCTCATTGAGCTAGTCTACTCTGCCAGTCACTCTGGCAGAAAGTTCATGCCATTAAGCAAGCTCTACCATGCAGTGGTTGGGCATTCTAAGTTTCTTCCAACCATGCTGGGGTCTGGCCAGGAGTCTACTGATGTACCCTTAGAAGTGAAAGGTAGGTTGTACTCTCATGCTTTCTAGTAGTGTAAAGATTGCTCAGAGCTTGTAAGGTGTTGATATCCATAGCATCTGTTTGACAGCCAGAAGGGCATTAACTCTGTAAAAAACTGTATGAGTGAACACCTTTCTGGCTTTCAACCGATGATATCCTTTGGTTTAAGATAGTGATTCCATTCCATTCAATTCATTTATTTAAAAAAAATAATAAAAAAAATTGAAAAACAACATAATAGATGGTTCCTCCTTTACAGGCAAAACATCCCTTTCTACGTAATCATCCCATATTTGGTCATGTTTGTCACTTTATCTCCCGTTTTGCAGGTGCTTTGGTGAGACTACTTCTAGCAGTGTCTCAGAGAGAACCGACGTGCTGTAACACTGTCCACTTTACCATTCTTCTGGGTGCTTACAGTGCAATGAGGACAGTTTGTGATAGGGGACTACTTTCTCTGATGCACATCTATGAGAAGAACAATGCTCATATGTGGGAGTACAGGTGAGGCTGAAGTCAGCAATTCCGTTCATTTTCTGTTTTCACATTGAATTGATTTGAAGGTTGCTGTTTCATTCTAAACATTAATATTCTTACCTGTAGTGTTCCTTCTATGAAAGTGATTTGTAAGTCAACTCGAGGAGGACTGAAGGTGCTATTTAACAATTTAGATAGTATATGAATTGAGCATGAATCTGTTTTTAAATGTTACAAAATCATACATGTATGTGTAGCAAAATCCTTATCATTCAGGTGTGTTTCAAGAGATATTGTCTTATTGACATGAAATTTTCTATATTTAAATCAAATTTTCAAAATTGAACTTGATGCTTGTTTTTCTTACTCATTAATTTGTGTCCATAACATTTTCAAGTGATTTTGCATTATGTATTTTTAATGGGAATACTGGTAGCATATTGAAATTATTTTGGTGGAATCTTAGGCTCATCCAGTCTATGTGCAAAATAAAACAAAATGCGTGCATTCTTTGTAATCATCCTCATCTTAGGCCTTACATATGGGGCAAGGAGGCAGTGACACAGCATTCAGCCAGGAAAGCCCTGGGAAGGACATTGTGGAAACAGCCTAGTGTGGAAGACGTCCTGAAGCTACTGGATGCCAAGGTCCTCTATGATTCTATGCTGAAGTTCCCTCTGGACCAAGCACTGCATGTAAGTGTTTTCTACTCTCCTAGCATGTTGTCACTTTACTGAGTGGGGGTGGATGGTTTGTAGTACATTTTACCTCTGAATGTCCTCGGGAGGAAAAAAATAGTGGGGGTGGGGAGGGAGCAAAGCTTGGGTTGTCACTGTATGATGATTATAATGGTACTGGAGATAGTGATGTTGAAAGTCACAATATTGGTTCATTCATTTTACCACTTAATTCTATTATCAATACACCCTTTCACGGTTACAAGAGTGTGCATTCGCCGACATGGGCGCCATTTTAAATTCCGGTAAATATTGCAAGTAACTTTTATTTTATGCAGCATGCAAAGCGCATTTGTCGATATGATGTGAGCGCACAGGGCAGGCAGTGACGCAACAATACATGCGCGTCTGAAAACATTGATGACGTAATGTTTACTCGCAAATTAAAAGCGGCCTTAACCGTGAAGGGGTGTATTAGATACCATTGATGGAAACTGCAGCTTTACATTCTGTGCTAGAGTTTAGGTAAACATAGTTTATCTCTTATGCAAGACCAGTAGCACTCTGACTTTTCCTCCAATCTGGAACATGCTCTTGCCATTACTACTACTACTACTCTATCTTTCTCTCTCACCCCTCCCCCTCATTTTCTCCCTCCCTCTCATTTCCTCTTTCACTCCATCCCTCTCTCAGTGGTCCACTTCAATCCTAATATTTCTGTAAGTATAAGAATATTGATTGTTATCTGGAAGCTAATGCTGCAATGATTCTCTTCTTACTATTCTTTCTTTTCCATTATAGCCTGATGTGACAGAGGTTTCTTCCAAAAAAGATATTGAGATACAAGCAGATTCGTATGATCCTAGTTTTCTGCTTCCTCTCTTCAGTCACCTCCTTCAACCAGGTAATTTATTTTTATTTTTTAGTTTACTTTATTATTTATTCAAATCTTTAATTAAAGCCCCACTGCATTACTTGTAGCTACTTGCTCCCTCTATATAGAAAACAATGCCTAAGTGGTGCCCGTTGGTCCCCCATGATCCTCTTTTTCTTATGTTAATTGAGAGCTGAGTTGATGAGATAACCAGCTGTCAGTGACCAGCAGGGTGGTCTAATCCATCCTGGCCAAACTAGTGCAGACAGGCTTTAAGGTCCTCTGTTAGCAATAAAGATGTTAAAAACTTGTTTACCACAGAGCCCTCCATACATTTGTGTGTAGATAAATGTAATTTAGACAACGAGTACATTACATGTATTACAGTTTGAAGTGCACAAATGGGAAACAAAATAACAATGATTTGAAAGAAGAAATTACCAAAAGGCTTATTTATGATGTGGATTAAGTGTTTCTAAATAATCCTCAAACACAGAGGATCTGATGCCAAAAATACACTATTACATTTCATTTATTGAACTAATTACAATAACAATGTTTTATTTATCATGGCAGAGAATCTTGTGCCCTGTCAGACCTTTGTGGACTCCAATGCCCTTGGCTTCGTGCTAGCCTCTCTGTCCAGTCACCACGACGATGTGAGACGAGCAGGGTATCACATTTTGTCTTGCTTCATTCAGCATCTAGAGGGCGCTAGATTCAGAGGAAGGAGAGAGGTGGGTTTGCTGAAGTTTTTGTTGGGGATAAGAAAAAGAAACTCAGGCTAATTTGTAAAAATTGACAGACTACCTTTTATTTGTTTCTCTTGATGAGTCATATTGTCATTTTGAATTGATATTACTAGATTTAAGAGCCCAATTTCAGTGAGTAAAACTCTCATATTTTGGCATTTCTCATGCTAGACCATGGGACAGTGGCGAATCCAGGGGGGGGGGCCCTCCCCTAGAAAAAAAAACAGGTAAAAACACCCTTTTTTGTTTAAAAAAGAAGATGGGCCCCACTCCTGATGCTCAAGGGGTGGTGGTTAAAAAAAAAATCAATTTTCGGAGGCAATTGTGCTCACTACCCCCCCCCCCCACTGAACGGAAAATTTTCGCACAAAGTGGGTCCCTTTTCGGCCCCCTCCCATGCCACCGGCTGGATCCGCCCCTGCCATGGGACTTAAATATTAATAGTGGAACTCCCTAATGAAGAACACTTTTAACAAACTCACATTAGAAGAAGGTGCTAGTCCCACCTCATTGTATGCTATGATTTTTAGCACTGATATACTGAGGTAGTTTGTCCTAAGGGGATTATTTCAATGTGTTTCCTTATCTAACCAATCGTCACTTTCCATCTCAGATTGCCTTCATCCTGGAGATATTACGGAACTCGGTGTCCTCCCCAACCCAGCACATCCCACCCCTCTTGACAGTCTTCCTGGCTAGGTCCATCCAGCAGATGTTACAGCCAGAGAGCGCCCTCTATCCTATCCTCATCTCGTACCTCATGTTCAAGCCTCAGCTCAACCTCAACAAGGTCCCGCTCTTTCCAAGGCTCTTTGTAGGAGCCGAAATGCAGGTACTTTTAAGCCTCATTTCAATTCTCATATTGTTTTCATGATTGAAAGCTTTCAAACTTTGTTGACACCATCTGGTAGCATCAGTAAACAGGCAAGTCCAAGGTTTTGGTCATTTGGTGTCGCATACATTACCACGCTCTGAACGTAAGGTGAGATAACTTCACATTTGGGTCTGATCTAAGCTCTAATAGGATTATTCACTGAATACGATGATCAGGTACATTAAAATGTTAAATATGGTTGGTAATGTATGGGACCAAATTGCCCTATAAAACTTGTGAACACACTAGTGCATGACAATTATGAATTCACTCCTACCGCAGACATGTACAGGGGACAGTTCTTTATTATATTTGACAGCAGTGGTGCAGAAGTTATTGATTGATCATGTCTTCAATCTGACTGTATGTTGATTTATTGTAGGCTTGTTTGCAGAAATATTTCTGTTTGTTCTCTTTATTTGCTGCCTATGAGGAATTGTAGTATTAATGTTAGGTGGTTTAGATTTGTTTAAAAGGAATGGTAATTTCTGTATATTAAAATCCAGAAGAGTCATTATCATCCCTCGTTCTCTTTTCCATCTGCAGCACAAGACAGAGAAGACTTGGTTCCTATCCCTCCTGACGGATGGTCTGTGTAGTCCAGCTGATTTCAAGCTCTGTGCCAAGTCCAACGTGTTCCGAACCCTCCTGTCTTTCTATGCATCACCTCTCTGTGAAAAGGCTATAGGGGTAAGATGGTATAACATATATACCATTAATGGTATCAGAAAGTGTTTGCTTTTTTGTATTTTATATATTGCCACTACCGGTATGTCTAAATTGCTGTCAGTGCAAAAGTTCATTCTTGTTTGCCTAATGTACTAATAAATCAGTGTCTGCCATTATACAAGAAACAGAAAATTGGGGAAAGGTAATAAATTATTTCCAAAGATTTAGTACAAGATTTCTAAGGAAGAAAAATATTGCAGTGCTCACTTTTGATGCTTTATATCTCTATCTCTTTCCAAAAGAACCTGATCATCGGTGTGTTAGTAAAGGCTTGTGAGATTCCAGAGGGCGCTGTTCAACTTGTCAAGAAACACAACATTCTGATCTGGATTCAAGCCCAGAAGCATGCAAGGTTTGTCATTTAATCTCTCATGGTTCTAGCCTCTTAAACTTTGTCATTTCAAAACTATCATTTCAAGGGCAATCCATTCTTGCTAATAACTTTATGTGTGAAAAACGTAGACGAGTAAAAGAAAAAGAATAGCGAAAGTTTGAAAGTAATCTGAAAAACAAGAAGAAAGTTATGAATATTATGAATATGAGATCATTAAATCCATTCGAATCTCAAACGGGCAATTTGGTCAGTGACTTGTGACATATATTTGGTCAACACTTCCGTTTTTGTATACTAAACTGTCATCAATATATGTTTTTATAAAGTGCATTATCCTTCGGGGCACAACTTAAAATATATAATGGATAGCAATTTATTATAGTTCCTCCAAAAAGAAAAGATCCTTGTGAGAAGTATATTTTGAAAAAGTGGCATTTTGTGTTGGAGCAAAATTAATGGGAAAGTTGTCTGGCATTACATCACAATAGTGATTCAGCCAATTTGAAATTCCCATATGTATGTCAAAATTCATAACTTTCTTATAAGTTGTCCAGTTTTGTTCAAACCTTCACCAATCTGCCCTCTGATTTTTTTGTTTCTTTTTTGAGCAATTTTTTTTCATCAAGGTAGGATTTCCCTTTAATACAAATGTAAGACGTCAGGTGATAAAAGACTCTTTTCTTGACCCTTGTCATGATTGCATTAATTCATTATATTTTATCCTCTATATATTTCTTCCTTTAATTTATACAGTGCTGTAGATGGTATGGACAAAATGCTTCTTGCATTGGAGAAGAGCTTGATCAACCAGGACAGCGAATCAAAGGAGATCGAAGAAGCTCTTTATCACATCAAGTTACTCAAGTGTCACTAAATGGATATACTGGCAATATCCATGCTAAATCTGAAAGACCCTATCGAATGAAAATACAACTTTATATCAATGGAAAGCTGAATGAACGTAGAATACAAATATCAAGGAATAACAAATATTTTCCCTAATAGCACAAAAGCAAATTAACACCTCATTTTCCGCACCCCTCCAAATTACGGATCAACGGGGGTCATTATATTTGCGGCAGTTATGGTGACGGCACAAGATGTGGACCTGATCGGCTCACCTATGTAGCAGAGGCGATGAGCCGTGCTCAATTAATGCAAAGTCATTGTGAATATGTGTACTCCACATAAGGTGATGTCATCAAGTTGATGGCTAGTTTTCAAGTCGATAACTTCCGATTTTCAAAGCTTTAGATTTTGAGTTTTCAGAGAGCTGCTAATCCTCTGACCGACACTAAAATAGCATATAATTGATATTATTGTAATCTATGGCTTATAAGCTTTCCGTTGATGCATAATTCATCTATTTTATTTTTCACTTCCGACAGGGTCTTCAATAAATTGTGATAAGGATTGTCAATTCTATAAAAGCAGAAACTTTGTAAATTGTTAAGGACAGTCATTTACATGGCAAGACATTTTCAGGAATAGCAAATTTAGTCCTGAATCAGTGCTGTATGGTTCATTTGTTTAATGTTCCCTCTTCAATGGTGCCATTATTTCCACCATGTTCAATATGATTGCCCCCAAAAAAAAAAAATTTTTGAAGGTGTGCACACACTAGATGTACCATGATTATCAAACTTTGAATATTTACATAACTTAAAGCCCCATTGCACTACTTGTAGCTACTTGCTCCCTCTATATAGAAAACAATGCCTCAGCGGTGCCCGTTGGTCCCCCATGATCCTCTTTTCCTTATGTTCATTGAGAGCCGAGTTGATGAGATAACCACCCGTCAGTGACCATGCTGCGAGGTCTAATCCCTCGTGGCCAAACTAGTGCAGACGGGCTTTAAGAGTTCATGCCTTTAATGAAAGAACTTGTGGAACTCAAGTTTTTGAGCGTTTATTGTTCATCAAATGCTTTATTATAGTGAAGGAAATAATTGTTATTGTTAGAAGAAATATCCTTATTTCATTTTATATGACCAATGTGTATCGGTATTCTATGTGAATTATGCTCATGTGATGTGATAGTTATATTCTTGGGATATATGTTTGTACATTTGGATGTAATCAGACAATTGTTTATATGTACATCTACATACACATGTACTCTTCAAGAACGTGTGAATCTATTAATTTATTCACATACAATTAGTTACCAACTGAATTATTCATACCCCTTGTAAATTTGATGTTTTTTGTGTTTTTCGTAACTCAAGAATGAAACTTGGACTGGTTGAATAAGGGTCTTTGTTGAATACTTTTAGATGCAAGCTTTAATATGTCACATTCTCAAGAAACAATAATGGGGACAAATCAATTTTTCACATACTTAAATTATTACAAAACTTGGTAAGGGTATGAATAATTTATATGTCAACCGTACATGTTCAGTATTAGGATTTCCTCCCATGCATGCATGTCAGTACAGGGCTCTCCTCATATAACAAGGGGTCTCATCACCAATATATGATCAGAAAAAATAAGGAATACATGTTTATGTCTCCTTTATATTGTTTTGAACTACCGAGTATCATTTTAAGGAATCTACATATAATTACAACATACAAGTGTACATAAGTAGGAATATTTTTTAAACAGATAGCTGCAAATGTGATATAGGGCAGACTTACGCCTCCCCTTGTTGGCACTTGTAGGATTTGCAACATAAATAGTGTCTTTGTGTAGAGAAAACAAGAACACTCCGATTTCATTTTATTCATGCTGCAAGTCATTTTCATGTATGCGATTACCAATGCATATATGTTATTTTTTCCCTAATGTGATTATCATTTTAACATGAATGTCATTGTAATAAAAACATTCTGATAAACTTACATTATGTTGTATTGAATTTGATTGTTCTGTAAATGTATTGTTTATTTACGTATAAATAAATCATTGAAGATTTTCTCCAGTTAAAAATGAAATACATGTATTTAGGTTTTAGAGGGAATCTTAACCCATGAAGTGAGCAAAACGTATGTAGAAAATAAAAAAGCATGAACACAAATAGTTACAGTCCCAATCTATTTGATAAATTTTGATATGCTGGGGTCAAATATCTCCTATCAAATTCAATTTGCAGATACACTTTCATGTATCAACGATACCGTAATGGATTATGTTTAAATTTATTTTTCCATTAATTACCAGAGCACAAGATTACCTCAAAGTTTATTCAAAATATCTATAAATCATTCATCATATACATGCGAATCTCTTTTATCAGTGTATGAAAATGTTGATAAATCATTCCTGTAACACAAGTTCACTTCCAAAATGGAACATTTATTCCTTTAGACCACACTGTGTACAGTATTACACAAATACAAAAATACACAATATATTCAAAATTTTCGAAAATAAAGCACATACTTCATGTACAATGATCAACTGTAAAATGTTCTTGATATCAAAACGGGTGAATTCAAGTCTAGTAATGAAGGAAATTACGTTGCCGTTTAACTACCTGAGGAAATTCTGACTTGGCCTTTTACAAAGTAAAAGAAAAATGTACGGCTTGTCACTCATTTTAATAGCTCTGAATTCATTTTCGTCTGGTTTCTGAGCATGACAATTTTGGGCTTTAAAAAAAAACATACATAGAAAATTTTCATTTTCAAAGCCCAACCCCAAAATGCTTGGCTTTGCCATGGGGTACTCTACTGTAATTAAAATGTTTTAAAGCTTATAAACAAACAGAACTCTGACACAACTTTGACATCTACACTTCCCACTCCAGTTAGTCAATTTCTTTACAAACAATAAATCTAGTACAAATCTGACTCAATAGAGGTCTTTTTAATTTTCCAAAGTTTGGAATTGAAAAAAAGTCACAGATAACATTAATAGTTTTTCTTGAATAATCTTTATTATCCAGGGTTTGATAGTCCAGGGGGGTGTTTCATAAAAACGTATTTTTTGAAGAAAAAAAAACGTAATTTGGATTAAAAAACTGAATAATTCCGGGAAAAACAGAATGGTTGGCAGCTGTGTGCCTTGATTTCAGTAGCTTATAACAGTAGCTTGTAGCTTGTTATTGATATCAAGTTTTATGAAACAGGGCCCTGACTCGTTTAACTACAAGGTCGCAGACATCCCATTGAAAGTGTGTTACATTTACACTGTAGTACCGTACACATTCCAATGGGATGTCAGCCAACCTGTACTTATGACGGTTTTGTGAAACAATGCCCCGACATTTTAAAACTATTATATGTAATCACTTGTTAAAGATACTATGTCCCTTTTGCAGCCAACATCAAATTATATAGAACTTTTCAGGAATTATGAATATGTCATGTATGTCCTATCTGTGAAATTTAAACATTAGCAGTGTCCTAATATTCAAATTATGCAAGGAAACCCGTTTACTTGCTAGACTTCACTGTCAGACACTATTGAGTGACTGACTGGCTTTTTTCATCTTTGGTAATAACATACATAAAAATGAGCTGTACATGGCATTTGTCTACATCAATAACCCACTTCTTGTAATGGCCAAAATTAAACTGATTGAATCTTTGCGCAGCATAAAGCGTACGACCATTCGGTACAATGGTCTGAAAAATCAGACTATTACTTACTGGCTCTATAGCTCCTAAGTCGATTCGACAACTAATAGTCGTTATTTTCCCACTTAAAGACATTTTCAAGCCCCCCTTTTAGGGAAGTTCTAAATTAGTATTTTCTTTCAAATGCCGTTGGAATTTAACCTTTTCATTTTTTTGGCCTGCAAATGGGACATAGTACCTTTAAGTCAACTTGAAGGTACCAACTACTTCAATGAATGAACAAATACAAAGGTAGAATAATATAGTATTAATGACTGCTTTGAGAGAAATAGTTGTTTTTATTCGCTCGAGGGAAGGATACAATTGTGCTATTGCCCGAGGCATGCCGAGGGCAATAGCCCAATTGTAAATTCCCGAGAGCGTATAAAAACAACTATTTCTCGAATATTAAAGCAGTCATTAATACTTTTATATGCCGAAAAAAGAGTCAAATTACCAATCAACTGGTAGAACAGGACTGGTTTGTGAGTCACAACTCCCTTTCCTTCCTGTTTAAGCATTGCTGAAAAACACTTAAAAACTCTCGTCGAGTTGGAAAAATCTTCATGCTTGATGATATCTACCTTGTTACAATTGAGGAAATGACGCTAAAGTCCGAATCTAAAATATAGTTATAGTGATCGACTGCTACGAGAGGACTAGCTGTTTTTATTATATGCTCAAGAGATAGACCTAGACCTAGACCTAGTCTAGTTGTCAGTTGAATCCCCTGCCATCACCCCGAGGCGCGCCTGGCGGCGCGCCGAGGGGTGAGGGGATTCAACTTTCGCAAGCCAGTATGGCAGTATAGAAACAGCCAGTGCGCGAGTATTAAAGCAGTCGCTATGACTTTTCACCGACCGCAATTATCACAATAATCTACCAAGAATTCTTACCTTAATTAGCCTTTTATTGAGTAAAGATTGGTTAAAACATCACAGAAAATCTGAGACACTGTCGAGTCTGTTAATCTTTGCTAGCAAAATGACGTGACTGAAATTTTCAAGCAATTAAAAACCCTAAAATGTAGCGATTATGAAATTATCGCACAAAAAAATTAATGTAAGGTGTCCGTGCTCAGCAAGACTGAACTAATTTCCGGTAACTGGAATTTTGCCGGATTTTTAACTATTTTTTTTAACTATTACATGGCTTTGGCATTTTTCGTTTATTTTCGGGAATAGTTAAAACAACGACTGCAATTTCGACCAATCAGATGGCTGGATTTCTTAAGTGAGGTATATAAATAATACTAAGGTCATGACTAGGAAATATTTTTAAAAAAAAAGAAAAGAAGAGGCTGTGATAGTGTCTGCAATTGATTGTCAGAGAACACAAGGGAAGTTCATAAATGCAGGTAAAAGATGAAGAAAATAAGAAGAAATCTATGTGTAATTTTCAGACTGCAACTCACGGTTACTCACCACTGAAACTAACCCTGCCATTACATAGGATATCTAAGACATCAAAATGGGCTTTATTCGGTCTGAAGAGAAATAATCTTCTGAAAAACGAATGGCCCACAAATTAAACTTTATCACAACATTTAACAGAAAATCAGTCACATCACACTCCTCTCTGAGTTCGATATACTTGGAAAGTAAATGTTTTAGTGATGTCCCCCGATTAAGGTTTCCATGGAGTTTAGGTTTTGGTCCTTTCTTTCCACAAATTCGACAAACTCACTCTGGCTTTAGACTCTTTCTTTTCTAAAGGTTGCAACTCATCCAAGCAATACATGTGAACTGGGTAAATCAAACAGAGTTCTGTGACTTACAAAAGTGAGGTATGTTTCACAAAAGTAGGTGAATAGCAATTCCTTTAACAGTAAGAAAAAAAATAGCTTATACAAGTTTATTTCAATTTTCAACAAGTTTTTAAATTGTTATACTTCTCCCTCATCTTCCATGTCTCCTGCAGTTGTTTTATCATGGAGGACAACATACTCTCTTGAACTAAATCCAAACTTGAGCACATCCTTTTCTTGCATCTCATAGTACCTCTTGGCCTCGATTTGTTTGTTGTTCAGAAAAGTGCCGTTGGCAGATTCAAGGTCAATGATGTACGGTCTTACTCTCTTGCCCGTCGTGCCATCGCTTTTCTCATACTCAACAAGCCTGTACTGGATAGCTGCATGCTGCTTGGAACATGAGGGATGATCGATAGGCAGGTCTGCTATTAACCTCTCTCTACCCAGGAGGTATGCACTCTGCCGATGGATGTACAGTGTGGGCATCTCTTGATCACCTTTAAACACATAAAGACGCCATCGGAGCTTCGGCTTCCTAGCCTCTGGAGGCTCATTGTACTTAATCACTATCCCACGGAATGTGTTGGTGTCTTCAGTGAGGGCTCCTGACAGCCCAAAATCAGGCTCCTCTTTTGGTGCAGCAGGAGCATTTTCTTCACCTGCATCTTGATCAGTTGTTTGGAACGGATTCTCATCTCCAACCTGCGTCCTGTGTTCCCTTCTCCTGTCATCGTTGTGCTCGCGTTCTTGCTTGATCCTGATCTGTGGCTCTTCCTGCCTATTGCCTCTCCTATCGCCTCCATGAGTCCTACCCTGCTCTTGCTTCTTATCATCTTCATCCCACCTACTCCTGGACTCTCTTTCTCTCTCCTTTTTCCCTGGAAACTCATATTTTTTGTAGCCTTTATCAGCTGGTTCTGATTTGACTTTCCCTGGAAGTGATCCATCTTCTCTTTCTGGTTTCCTACGGACATTGTCCTCTCTTTCTGGTTTCCTGCGGACATTGTCCTCTCTTTCTGGTTTCCTGCGGACATCATCCTCTCTTTCTGGCCTCCTGTGGACATCACCCTGGAGAGAAAAACAATGAAAGAAATTCCTGAGATCTGAAAATCTCATATGACTTGGCCCTGTGTATGTAACCATATGTATGGTAAGAAAATTTTATCACAGCATCATGGCCTTGGGTAATATGTTGTTGTTGTTTTAGTTTTTAGACGTGTATCATTCAGTTGTGAATATTTATGCCAAAATCCATTTGCATTAAACAAAATAAAAGGAGGAAGAAGAAGAAAGGAAGAAAGTAAGAAAAGAAAGAAGAAAAAAAAGAAAAACCTACGCTGCATAATTAGCCGCAATTTGTGGAGATTCTAAACAGGCATCTACATGTATTTAGCTGTGGACGAGACACAATAGGAGGCACAGACGGTATAAATTCATTTCTTACACCGAGATAATTTCCTAGGCTCGCATTGTTGCAGGTCGCTCAACAGAAATACAAAAATAGTCTAGACCAGGGCCCCGTCTTACAAAGAGTTACGATTGATCCAAATCAATCGTAAGTCCTCCAATCAATCGCAAGTTTGCATTCTCCTATCTCTTATGTACATGGTTGCGATTGATATCAATCGCAAATATGTTACGATTGATATCAACTCTTTTTAATACGGGGCCCAGGAGGCCAGGACTCCAGTGGACTTTATAACAACAAGATTTTAGAAGACTACATTTTATAGTTCTATGACCAAAGTATGTGGAGTGAAAATCTTTTTGCTGATAATAAATGACAGTGATATTATGACTCATGACATGTGTCAGAAAAAGAGAAAGAAAACACCAAGCAAGTCCAAGGCAAAATAGCTTATTCATGTGATTCTTTTATCTATTTTGTTAATTCTTTTTAAAACTTTCATGTTTAATTCTGATCAGATGGACCTGTCCTAGAACAGAAAAAAAAGGCCGTGTCAAATTTTCAATGCAAAAAATGTCAGAGCAGGCGCTGATGTAGACCGAAAGCTTCAGTCTCTGATATCGATGGTTGTTCCGCTGAGATTACATCTGGCTCCTCTGACCGCCTTTATACATAGACTGAAGTACGTTGTATGGCAGTAGCGTAATGAGCAAAAACTCAAATCAAGATGGCTGCACAACAAATCATGTTGACGACAAGTCTTTCTCGGATTAAACATTAATTTTGAATCCAAGTAGGCAAGCTGTCGTAAGTCAAATTACATACATGTATTTCCGTTTTAATTTCTTTTAAAAATAATATGTAATTTAATTTTGCTGCCAAAGTGAATATGTGAAAACGTAAATAGTGAAAAAAACTCGTTGCATATCTCATTCATCTCGGTTCAGCTGAACAGAACCATTCCTTCCACACACTACCCCATATGACGTACTTCAGTCTACAGGTTGTATGTATAGAGGCGGTCAGAGGAGCCAGATGTAATCTCAGCGGAGCAACCATCAATATCAGAGACTGAAGCTTTCAGTCTAGTCATAGTCATACTCATAGATTACAATTGGAATACATGATGAACATACCGTTTGGTCCGTTACACTGGTTCTGAGATAAAAATTGGATAACTCGTATAAAGTAAGCCCAAATATTTCGCCATTGGAATTACTTAATGAATTTTATATAAGAAAGAAATATATATACTTTCTTACACTTACTAGATCTAGTCTTACTCGGAGTCTTAGTACAAATAGTAAGTCTTAGTCTTAACTCTTATGTCTGATTTATGAATCAGACAAGATCTAAATAAAATTTAGCCGAAAGTTTTTGTACCGCTAGTATTAGGGTGTCTGATCGCGCACTCAGTTTTGTCTGCTAAAATCCTTCCCATAGAGATTGCACACATCCCTATGCAGTCCACATGCATTGCGCGTTCATGCAAAATTGGTCAGTGTTTTTATTATCAAATTGAGATTCAAACCTTTACCACTCGTGATCCTGAAGGTGATACTCAATAAGTGAGGTGTCATATGAAAGAGCAGGTTTTTCTCCATATTCCCCAAAGGGGCTCGACTCTGAAATCTAATATCTTGATCAAAACAGCGATTTAGACATTGTTTCCATGGTAACTCAGAGATTTACCACTTTCATGAATCGAGCCCCTGACAGATAAGTTGGGCCAGCTGTAAGGAAAATATCCATGCATTTATTTTTTCGCTAGCCCCAAGGGTTCACAAGTGGTTACAGTTTGAAAATACCCTTCCCCTCACGCTTTGCATATCGCGCTATGCAGCTGTTGAGCAAAAATCATAACTCGGCTTGTACCACTTTTTTGTCCATTCTGGACAAAAATTGGATGAATATTGCCTAGATTTTGGGGGGCTGTATCTTTTGATAGAAACATTGGCGAACCTTGAAATTTGAAATGTGTTCTTCCAAGCGCACGTCGAACTATTCGTATTCCGCTGTACAGTGAGTTTACGCACTCTGATTGGCCGATACGCTCCAGCTGTTTCGATTTAAAGTGATAGAGGGCCCCCACTTACGGTAAGCTTACGCAATTAGCGCGCAAGGCCAAGTGCAATGTCAATACGACTTTTTACGTAATATTATATAACGCACTGACATGTCATGCTTTAAACAGGTGATGCATTTCACACATAGGTGATGCATTTCACACATAGGTGACGCACACTCAGCATAGGTACAAACATAAAATAGAAAAACCAACAAACATTTCAGTACAACTTGCAAGTTTGTACCTTAAATATGATGAAAATGAGAATTTTTCAAACTTAAGACTTAGTTACGTAAGACTTAAACTTAAGTGAAATACTTAACGAACTTTTCAAGGACACTGTAAAAAGGGGTACATGTACTGTATGTTCCTACCTAGACCGAAAATTTCTGTCTCTTTCGTTCGTTAGCCTCTGATTTGGGTAGGTCGGCTCTCTTTAGAGACAGAAGCCAACCATAGGCTCCTGTGCAATTGGCCATTTATGGCCAAAGAACTTGCCCAAAATACTCAATTTTAGCGATTCATCCGATGCATTTATGTTTGAAAATTAGGCCTAGGCTAATATACATCGGTTCCACTTACCAGATTGACTGTATGATGCGTTTAAAGGCCTTTTTTCCGGATTTCATCGCCGAAATTGAGCTCCGTGTTGAAATTCTTGCAGCCGTATTTTAAACTGTTACTGTCAATGGATGACGTCATCTTCCTTCATGCGCAGTAACAGTTTAAAATACGGCTGCAAGAATTTCAACATGGAGCTCAATTTCGGCGATGAAAATCCGGAAAAAACCATAAATGCATCAAACAGTCAATCTGGTAAGTGGAACCGATGTTTATTAGCCTAGATCTAGGCCTAATTTTCAAACATAAATGCATCGGATATGAATCCGCTAAAATTGAGTATTTTGGGCAAAGTTCTTTGGCCATAAATGGCCAAAATGTTTGCACAGGAGCGCCTATGGTCGGCTTCTGTCTCTAAAAGAGAGGAGCAGACCCTACCCAAATCAGAGGCTAACGAACGAAAGAGACAGAATTTTCGGTCTAGTTCCTACCAACTGTGTTAGTGTGCACGTAGAACTTTAGCTTACATCGGCGATACAGCCAGCGCATGCGCATTACGTTCCTCCCGTCTCAGCTCATTTTCGTAATTTGGCGCCTAGCCGAGCCGACATGGGCCCTTTAGATTGGCTATCGCTGGCTCCCATAGGCTTATGTTATAAGACATTAGTGCGAGGAGATGGCTTGCGATCTTCCGTTTTTATCGATACCAAAATTATGATATTTCAGTCAAATCTTCTATTTGTTACAATTTTATCAGCGTACTTGAAAAGTTAAGTATTTGACTTAAGTTTTAAGTCTTACTTAACTAATAGGGTGTCTGATCGCGCACCCGATGTTGTGTGCTAAAATCCTTCCCATAGAGATTGCACGCAGCCCTATGCAGTCTACGTACATTGCGCGATCATGCAAAATTGGTCAATGTTTTTATCACCAAATCGAAATTCAAACCTAAATCGCTCGTGATCCTGAAGGTGAAACTCAATAAATGAGGTGTCATATGAAAGAGCAAATTTTTCTCCATACCGGTATTCCCCAAAGCTAGCAAAGGGGCTCACTTCGGAATTCTAAAAAGATCTTGATCAAAACAGCGATTTAAACATCGTTTCCATCATAGCTCCGATCTTAGCCGCTTTCCTGAACCGAGCCCCCCAGGCTTATGTAGGGCTAGACGTAAGGAAAATATCCCAGCACTTAGTTTTTCGCTAGCCCCAAGGGATCACAAGCGATTACAGTTTGAAAATACCCTTCCCCACATTTTTCGGATCAGCTAAGTAGGGAGGCGTGAGCTCCGCGCCGGCCGAACCCTAGTGATAGCGCGTAAAATCTTCACATGAATATGCATCGGACCACATGTTTACGACCCCGGAAGTGGGTGCCCATTGAAGACAATGGATTGCCGATCGCCTTGAGTTGCGCATCCAGTTTACAACACGCGTACGCTTGCATATTGCGCAATTCAGTTGTTTTGCTATATTTAGCAAAACAACATAACTCTGCATGTACGTCTTTTTTTCGATTCTGACAAAAAGAGGATGAATATTGTAGGGAATTGAAGGGGCTGTAACTTTTGATAGAAACATCGGTGAGTCTTGAAATTTGAAATGTATTATTCTGAGTGAATAATTTTTCAATTATCCAACCATAATGGTGAAAAACAATCCAAAAGGGAAAATTGAAAAATCATCCAGACACCCTATAACTAAGTCTTAAGTTTGAAAAATTCTCATTTTCATCATATTTAAGGTACAAACTTGCAAGTTGTACTGAAATGTTCGTTGATTTTTCTATTTTATGTGTGTGCAATTTCGTGTGTGCGTCACCTACGTGTGAAATGCGTCACCTGTTTAAAGCACGTCATGTCAAAATCTCTTTGGTGCGACGTAATATTTTGTATCGACTTTGCCATTGAACTTAAGTCGCACTTAACTTAAGCGCGACTTAAGTACATGTAGGCTCTCTCTCACTTAAATTCGAAGCCACTGAGCGTATCGGCCAATCAGAGCGCGTAAACTCACTGTACATCGCGGAATGGTAAATGTTCTACGACTACGACTACGTGGTGTGTTTACTGTGTATGGGGGAAGTTGACAAATGACACCGTCAGTTTTTATTCAAGAATGACCCGTACCAGACGGTTATTTTTTTCTAGTGCTGATGACTGATGCATGATGTAGAATCTACTTTTTAGTTAAACTTTAAGCATGCAATACCTCAGGCCCAAACTCCCGGCGCATACGGACCCTAGCCCTAGGGCTAGGGCCTAGCCAGGCCAAGGCCAAGCCCATGCCAATGCTATGGCTCCTGCACTCTGCAGGAGCATTCGGTCCAAAGTCGATCTCGCTCATGATCCATAAAGTCTACTTACCGATCTTTCAGACCGATGTGGTTTATCCTTCTTTCTGTGACTAGTTGTTGGGCTTCTACTGCGAGATCTTGGTCTATGACTACGACTATGCCTGTCATTATCGTCGACATTTCGTTGTTTTCGAGAGTCGGATTTTGACGACATTTTGTTGAGTGGTCGGTATGATTGTAAAGAATACAACGTAGATGGGGCTATAAAAAAAGAAAGAAGAAATAAAGATGTAGAAGAAGAAGAAGAAGAAGAAGAAGAAGAAGAAGAAGAAGAAGAAGAAGAAGAAGAAGAAGAAGAAGAAGAAGAAGAAGAAGAAGAAGAAGAAGAAGAAGAAGAAGAAGAAGAAAGAAGAAGAAGAAGAAGAAGAAGAAGAAGAAGAAGAAGAAGAAGAAGAAGAAGAAGAAGAAGAAGAAGAAGAAGAAGAAGAAGAAGAAGAAGAAGAAGAAGAAGAAGAAGAAGAAGAAGAAGAAGAAGAAGAAGAAGAAGAAGAAGAAGAAGAAGAAGAAGAAGAAGAAGAAGAAGAAGAAGAAGAAGAAGAAGAAGAAGAAGAAGAAGAAGAAGAAGAAGAAGAAGAAGAAGAAGAAGAAGAAGAAGAAGAAGAAGAAGAAGAAGAAGAAGAAGAAGAAGAAGAAGAAGAAGAAGAAGAAGAAGAAGAAGAAGAAGAAGAAGAAGAAGAAGAAGAAGAAGAAGAAGAAGAAGAAGAAGAAGAAGAAGAAGAAGAAGAAGAAGAAGAAGAAGAAGAAGAAGAAGAAGAAGATTTTTCTCTCACAAAAACAGAAGTATCCTTTGCCTTTTCCAAAGAGAAATCATTTTGGAAATACTTGCCTTTACATGATTATGTACCAAACATTAGCTTTCAACTTCACGTATTTCATTGAAAATGTTTACACGAATGTGTATTATTGTATCAGGAAGATACATCTTCCTGGTTATATGTAATGATAATTCTACAATGTATTTTTTATGTTGTACAATTTATGTATTCGATTTGTATTTGTTGAGAGAAAATGGATAACAGAATAAAAGTGATAATTAAAAATAAATATGCGAGGGCTGACAGGATTTCAAAATCATACCCGATTGAGGGGTGGGGAGGTGGGGGTTACATCGGTGAGAAAATGACAGCAAATATGATATCATCAACAGGATGGATAGGCGGCCATTATCCTGCCCCTGCCTCGTACCGACCCCGCACCGACCTATACTCAGGAAGATTTTTACGCAAGGACATATGCTACGTACGTTATTCGTCAAATTAAGGATGTGGCCTCTGTCCACGTACTGACGGGGAGGAGGAGGAAGTCAATATTATAGTCTACAATTGGATGAGTAGGCCTACTATTATTGTCATTATTCAGTAATTAGAAGCTCTAGATAATCGGGCAGATATCTTACAGGATACTGAGACCGAAGACCAAACGAACAGATTATTTTCTTGAGTGCTATATGACCGCATGACATGAGCGAGAACACATCACAAGATCAGTGAGCGATGGAGGGAAAGGTGCCACATCATCCCCCCTCTCCCTTGATCTCTCTCTCTCTCTCTGTCTGTCTGTCTGTCTCTCTCTGTCTGTCTGTCTGTCTCTCTCTCTCTCTCTATCTCTCTATCTATCTCCCCCTCTCTCTCTCCCTCTCTCTCTTTCTCCCATATCTCTTCTTCTTCTTCTTTTTCCCCTTTTATTTGTGTGTAAATTTCGTCATTCGTTTGGAGGTGTGTAGTAAGGACATATTGCTTTATGTAAAGGCCCCTTTTTCTCTCGGATAGTATACAGGATTCTCTTGGAAGGGAAAAGTGTCTGAAAAGCTCTATCACTTACTTTTGTTCATACAAATAAACCAATAATAAACTGTTTGGTCCGCCGGGGGGCGGGTGCACAACGAACACAACTTTAGGCTCTCGTTCTCATTTCTGTATTAAGTAGGTCTATGGATATATTTGGATTTGCCTTACTCGATCCCATCTTTCATCTACTAATCATACGGAAACACATTTTGACTAAAACTTCTTCTAGAATGGGACTGAAGCCACGCCGCCAAGAAATGACGTAATCTTTATACAATTAGTTGGAACTGACCATTATTAAAATGGGGTAATTTAAGGAAAAATTGTCAAATATTTATACGCTAAGATTTATCATGTGGTACATTTTTATCATATAATGATATACAAAACACTTTTAATGTATCATTTGTAAAAACGTTATTCTATGATTCATAGTTTTTGTAAACAGATTATAAATAAATAACAACATAACCCATTAAATATCGTAATGACGTCGCAGAATGGGGCTTTTCATTGGGAATTCCCCTTTTGCTCTCTGTATGTTTCCTATGAGAACCTGCACTTGGCTACATGTACGCGAAGAACTGTTTACGTCCGAAATTCACAATTTTTTCATGGAATTACTATGATTTTAACATATCAACGTAAGTTACATGTCAATGGCTTATTTACTATATCAATTTGTTATTTGAAATACGTTTGGATTAGTAACTTTAAGCATCAAAATTGAGTAAAGAACTAAGATTAGTAAGAAGTAAAAATGCACGCTAGCACTAGCAATGCTCTTTGACTGTGTAGCGTATTCAGTATACGCTCTGCATGACACACGTTGACATCTTTTTACCGTGTGATGTAGTCGGTTGTGCATTGTGCAAGACTCCCAAGAGACTTGGCGAGTGCTAATAAGTCGCCTTCCTCAATCTTTCAGTATTTGAATAGACGATGTGTGTTGAGTCCAAAGTTCAAGGAAGTTTTTACATCAAAAGAAATTGTATGTGTGATCCATAAGGCATAACTTGGTTTGTTCAGCAGAACAATCTGGTCATTTAATATTTACACTACACTACATGCCATGGGGCTGCAGGCTGTATTCTGAAAGCGATGTTATCTTTTATTGTGTTCTGGAAAATGATGTTGATTGGCATAACAACATGATGTGGGGAACTAACACTTACCATGGCATTGGTGCTTGCATGGATGTCTCTTTTAACTGTACACGAATGCAGTCACCTTGCACAAGTCTGCAAAGACATTAAGCGCGATTACCTACATGTAGTCCTAGTTTTGATAATTTTTTATGACAATTAACATTGTTTTGCAACAATAAAAGATAACATCGTTTTCAGAATATAACCCAGGTTATTAGTTGATAGATCTATCAAACTATACAGGAATATAAGAGTATTGAGACATTTTGAATATTACACTCGTGACTCATATTACATCCTGCAACAGCAAAGTCATCTTGCTTTACATGAGATAAAACATAGCCCTAGAATTAAACACTAGTTATTTGAAATTGAAGGAAGATTTATATGGATGCTGTTTATAATCTCATGAAATTCCTTATAATCTCATGAAATTCCTTATAAAATTACTCATCCATTTATGATAGGCTCTGTGTGATTTTAATTTGTTCCACAATAGGAAAATAATTCTTGTTTTCTTTATGAGAATCATTATTTTCCCCTTAATAAAAGTGGAAACATTTTTCTTCAATATATCAGGGGTTCTTCTTGTATATTCTGAGAGGAATTAAACAGTTCAATATTAATACAAAAATCTATACCAATCAATATAAATCATATCATGGTCAGAAAAGCGGCTGCTGAAGTTCAATTCTGATAAATGCTGTGACTTTCCATTGGTAATTACCATGACAAGCCCCATGATTAAATTATGAAATGTGGAAATTCCATCTATCACATGTTTACTGAAGTAAAGATGTAGGAGTAATTGGTAATTCCAAGCTTAATTTTTTTACCAGCATTTTCAGTCTATGACGGATCAATAAAGCCAATAATTAATTAATGAACCTTGTAAGGAGAACATTTGTAATATCTACATAAGGACTCAGGAGAATTACTTACTCCTATATAATTATAAAGCTCTGATTAGACGGAACTTAGATGTATGCACATGCCGTGTGGAGTCCTCACTTGAAAAAGCGTATTCAAGAATTAGAAAAATCAAAATGTGCAAAGAAGGGCCACGGTATTGGAACCTGAGATTAAGACATTTCCATATTCATGAGCAAAGGTTATCTCTCCGTAGACTCCCGACACTTACATATCGTCGTGCACAAGGAGATATGATGTACACTGTAAACATGCGAATTGTTTCATTGGTTTGACTAAATGGTAGTGCCAGACTTAGAAGAAGAAGGAATTTGGAACTGAATATAGAGGTTTAAGCCCGTGTTCAGAAGAATCCATATGTATCCATAAGTAAGTAATATTTCCACAACAATGCCCAGATTTTAGAAAATACATGTACATGTACCTCTAAAACAGTATCACATTTGTCATGTACTGTATTTACACTTGTACTATCCATGATTTGGGCTATGATCAGAAATTCTTGAACATTCTACAATAGTTTTTGCTTAATAAGTGCAATAATAATTCATAGCACTTAGTAGCAAAAGCTACATGTGCTATTCTTGTTATAATTTAAAAACATTTTCTATTGATTTCAAAATTGGTGAAAAAATATAATGCAATTTACAGCAAACATGAATTTTACATTCATTAATTGCTGTAGAAATTTCAGTTTGGTTGTCTGGGAAGTGCACTGGTGTAGGTTTTTGTAGCTGTCCTATGATATATTTCAAATATATTTTCTAACTAAAATCACCTGGAATCAAATCAGAATCAATGTTTTAGAACCTGTTAACAATAATAAATGTCACATATTTCTATACCACTATTAGAAAACTTTATGTGATTTATTCAGAAATACAGAATGACTCTTCTCGCTTTAGCAGTACTGATTCATAAAAGTTCTTCCAGTAGAAGTACCAGTCCTATGGGAAGAGTACTTTTGTGTGATGTTATGTGTGGTGTGCTGTGTTGCATGTGTGAGTTGTGAAAAATCCACTGGTGGTAAAGATGGGGGATGCGGGATGCGGGAGGGGGGAGGGGGGGGGGAGGGGGTTACATCCAACCCGGCCATGTCCCCTTGAAACACAAGTGCCATACCCAACTACTTGTACTGTAATGTGCCCCCTTTAAATAGTTAATGATTTCCCCCTTTCCCCTTTTTTTATTTGCTTGTCAGAAATGTTATAAGCATTACGCCCCCTCTTTTACAAAATACTGGATATTCCCCTGAATCAGTCAAGCATACGGTACATGTACATATCTCAAGTAATATTTAGATGTAGCTTTCAGGACTTAGATACATGTACATGCCAAATATAGAGAATAACAAGGAAATGTGTTCACCCTTGCTTCAGGATATTTTGTATACACTTCCCTTTTATAGAACTGTCACTTTTTTTTCATTGATGAAGTCCTACCAAAATGGAAGAGCACAACAGAATATTATCAGAGCTATACAAGTTGACAGGATTCATTTTTGTGCACTTTGAAGCTTATTTCACACTCATACACACCCACCCAAAATACAATTCCATAGGTATTACAAAGTAATAGATTAAAAGTTGCACCATTTTCATAAGTGAAATTTAGACATAATGGCCCGAATTCACAAAGGAGGTTTAAATTTAACCCATGGTTTAAAATTACCGCAAATTTACCTTGCCTTGTGCGCATCTAATATTTGACCTCTGACTGTGTCACGCTTATTTTGGGCTAATTTTAGACCATGGGTTATTTAAATGAAGATTTAAACCATGGGCTAAATGTAAACCTCCTTTGTGAATTCGGGCCAAATTGTTCAAAAATTCCCTGTTTATTGATTCAAAGTTATAAATAACGAGTTCTGGAATAGAAGAAAAAGTCTCCAATAAGAGGGGAAGCATTCCTTCCCTTCCATTTCCTGTAAAAGGCATTATGACATGCATTATTGTCCATTCAAGGGCATCAAGTTTGTTAGGATACTAGTAGTTCACTTCAACCAATACATACAATGGTAGTAATGATGTCATTATTATTTAGGGGAATCCCCTGTTTTATTCCGTGAGGTTCTATTTACATTTGGGGATTATTTGTTCTTGTTGATGTTCCACAGAACTTTATGGCCTCATATGGAGTTGCACATTTTGAAGTAGCTGCTTATGTCTAGAAGTTTTTTATGATCAGGGAAACCACACTTCAGCAAGAAGAATAGTAATTGAAATTAGAAGCAGTTCTTAGTCATATTCTTTGGACAGTATACATTTATGTAGGAGAATCTATGCAGGTTGAAGGAGAAGTGATCATTTTTGTTTAGAACATCTGGACTTGTGTGGTACATGTATGTACATAAATTTTGTGGCCTGCAAGAATTTTTTTCTGAATTTGTATGTTTTCTCATGGTTGTTTGCTTTTTAAAATAGAATTTATGGGTGCTGAACTCTCAGTAAGGTATGTATTGTAAAGTTCTAACAATAAGTAAATCACTGTGTATGTGTTTGTTAAGGAAGTACACGTGTGATAAATAAGATACCACAAATCTTACATGTAATCTGTCTCTTGAAAATACAATATTGCATGTCTTTTTCTGCACTATCACCATAAATTGCTAATATTTTCAATGTTAGATATGTATACATGTAACTCTCTAATTCTCATTATACTGTTTGTACTTTTTTTCTTCTTCTCGATCCTATGTATAGGCCCTATAGATACTACGTGTATTCACATTTTCTTTCTTCATTTCTGGTGCTGTTACCACCCCTCATCTTCAGGTGTGGAAATGTACATGATGTGCATCATTCATTATAATTTAAAGTCAAGCAAATCAATATTTAGTGACATCAATCACGATTTTCATTTATATTTTATTTTAAATCAACACCGCCCCTACAACTCTCTCTCTCTCTCTTTACATTTGTATGAATCTCGTTTTGTACTTATATTATCTTCCATTATTTCTCATTATTCAGCCCTTTCCTAATTTTTTTTTTTTTTGCATACACAGGTACAATTTAAATTCAGCGTTGGTGTCGCCCTACTTGTTCATTGCAGAACATATCCATTGACCATCCACAAAGCCCAACAACAACTTTTCTGTTGCGAACTCTTTGAAACTTTCTGAGATGCCACCCTATCCTGAAGACCATCTTCCTGGCAGTGACAAGCGCTCCCCCCTGGGTCTCCCCCTGAAGGTTGGGGATGCAGACCCCACCAAGACCTTCCAGATATGGAGCAGAGTGCGTAATAAGCTCCACAAGGCACATGGGCCGCACAGACCAACGTTCTTAGCAGTAAGTTATAAATGAATTTCCCTCGTCTACTTACTATATTTGTTATGAATATTGTCTTTGCTATCTGTGTGTCATAGAGTGACTAATGTTGGATAGTTTCTGCGCTCTATAAATGTATTATTAGGCCTATTACTATACATGTAATCTAGGTTCTAAATCTGTTAATATTATTATTTGTGTAGTTATGACTTATGGGAAACTTTGTGAATGAACTATACTGCATGTACATGTACTGTATGTACTTAAGTTAAACTACTTAAGTTAAACTACTTATAATGGAGATAGAAAATATAGACAATCATACTCCAATAGGGCAAGTCAAATCTTTTTTGTCGTAAGTAACCTACCAACATATTTTTGTACATCTGATGACTGTATTAACTAGCAAACCATACTAGCTAGAGCTTGGATCAAACCACTACATGTCAATTAATGTTCATAATATCATAGTGCTTGTAACATATGGGACACCAAATGACTGATTACCTTGGATTTGCCCAATAACTCTAACAATTTGAATCTTTTCAAGAATTATTAGAAAAGCAAAATCTTCAAAGTTGCATTGAAGAAAAAGGCAGGCTGATACCAACTCTTCCAGTTGGTCATTAGCGGACTGCTATATTATTGAACCATTTACTTTGTCCATTGTTCAACAGTACCATCGTAGCAACAGATTAATTGCTACTTACTTGTTTGCTATTGTTATTGACTCCCAGTTTACATGTATTTGTATGTCTTCTCTGAGCATGTTTACATTTTTTCCTTTCAGGAGATGCCAAATGCAACTGCGATCTTGCCGTACTACTGGCAGCTCTACCCCTCCGACTATGCCAAGTATTTGAGGCAGGAGCTCTGTGATCTTCACATGAGCAAGAACTTGGAGGATAAGAAGGTCGTGAACTGGTGTCCTGGCTTTACCAAGCTCTACTCGCTCAATGCTACAGGTTTGTTGAATCAGTGACTTCAAAACCAGAACTTTCACGAGTGGTCCATAATTACGAAAGTTTCATCTTGATTGTCTTTTTATACAGAGGAATTAGAGAGTTCTCCCTGCATGCTCATCACTTATCGTGATCTAATTGCCAATGGGAGAATCCCCATATTATCAATCTTGATTGTTCAAACTTTGTAACTTTCTTATTCTTTTGCTGAGTTTATCAAACTTTCATTAATCTGTTTTGGTTATTTTCTGCTTTCAAATGAGGCTTTCAATTGTCTTTTGTTTGTCTTAAAGCTCATTTATTTCATCTGGCATGTTAATTACTGCCCTTCTTTGGTAGCTTTTACCTTGGAATGTAAAATAAAATGTATGGCACCAAGCAAATGCTTTAATCATCATCTTCATCTTCGTCTTTGTCATCATCATCATCATCTTCGTCAACTACATTCATTTTGTCCATTGTAGGTGATGGAAACTGTCTCCTGCATGCCATATCCCTTGCACTGTGGGGCATTGAGGACACTGACCTCTGGCTTCGGAAAGTGCTCTACAATGTGATGAAAGGAGATTATGCAGGGGATAACGAAGGGCGATGGAGACGGGAGAGGAACCTCTTTGATACCACGCACATTCCTGGTCAAGGTTTTCGATACAACACAAAGGTATGTTTTATTACAACAACAACAAAAAGTAGTCATGCCTTCAAATACTGTCAGTCCGTCATTTAAAATTGGTATTGCTTATAAATGTTCTTGATGAACAAGTAGGATTCCTCAAAAGTTTGTTCACTGCAATGAGAAGCATTACTATTTTGTTAATGCTTCAGTAGTTGAAAAAATCTTGAGTTAATTAATGCAAAAGACTCTGAAATGTCATTTGATTTTACAAAAATATACAAAGCTTGTGTCTTCTCTCTATAGCCAGTTGTGTATAGCTACATGTACATGTAGAGTACTTTCATAGGTGAAGGCAAGTGTATTGAAAATAAGCATCTGCAACCTGTTCATATTGAATCATTTTTAAAATAAAATGAATAAAATGGTACAAGTATCTGTAAATGAGATAAATGTATCCATTTATCCTTCTCTTTCCTAAAGGAATGGTCAGCTGAGTGGCAGATCGTGGTTGATATCTCCAGTCCTGAACGCAGACTTGATCAGACACTGGGCCTGCCCTATGAGTGTCTTGAGGAATTCCACATCTTCGTCATGGCCAACATCCTGCGGCGTCCAATCATCGTCCTGGCTGAGAACATGTGGCGTGATGCAGCTGGCAAATCTCTTCAACCTATGAACTTCAGTGGTATCTACTTGCCTCTTGGATGGGATCCCAAAGACTGCTTTCCCCATCCGATCTTGCTAGGATACCATCAGATGCATTTCTCACCCCTGCTCTGCACCGGTCCTTCCACCGATAAAGAGGTGAAGGACTTGTACTGTGTGCCTCTGGTTGACCATGAATTCGAAAGCTTTCCAATCCATTTCTTGCAAGAGGGGGAAGAAGGAAGGGCAATCCAGCTTCTCCAGCAGTACCTGACCTGCGAGACTGTCAAGATTAGAGACAGAATCGTCATGTGTGCCAGACTGGCCACAGATTACCCAAAGGAGGAATTGGATGTCTTTCAGTCCTACTTGAATCTTGCTGAGATGAGGTACAGGATGTATACAGAGGAGCAGCACAATCCTGAGAATGCTGAAGCTTTGAAAGCAGCTGGAGTGATGTCAGCCATGAACACGCAGCAGTTGAATGAGAAATTGGCCACAGTGGGTGACCCAAAGCAAACAGGACATCCTAGACGTGTTTCCACAGAGGACCCATCGGCTGTTCAGACCGGAGGATCACTTTCTGGGAATGATATCTTTAAGGTGCCCACTGAAGATAGTGTCTGTATATCAAGTACCGCGCTACAGTCCAGTGGTATTAAGGTACCACCAATGAATTTACAGCATATGGGCTATTCTGCAAGAACAGCCCTTGCCTGTAAGACGCCAGGATGTCTCTATATGAGAGCTTTGGAGAGTGACGAGTACTGTGAGAGGTGTTACAAGGCTAGGTCTTCTGTAGGCAAAGAGGCCTTCAAGAAATGCAGAGTGGACTCCTGTCTCAATGGTGGAGATCGAGGATATGATGGACTTTGCCAGGTATGCTATGACCAGAACACATTCATGAATGATGACATTCCTGTTGTTGCCCACCCATTGAACCTACAAGATCTGAGCACAAGTCCCAAATTCTCTGGACTGAGTGCAAGAGGTCCAGTTCACTTTGATCAAGCCACCATACAGGATGGCTATGGAATGGAAGTGGACGAAGACAAGACTGGTGGTAGTACATTGGACACCAATGTTGTCAATGAATTCAAAGTGGGAAGCAAGCAGTGTATCAATCCAGGCTGTGAATTCACAGGCAATCGTAACTATGGTGGGTTGTGCAGCAAGTGCTTTCAGGACAAGGCAGGAGCGGGAAAACAGAGCACTGCAGGAGCAGAACCTTTGGGATTCCTTGATACTTCACCCCCTCGAGAGATTGCCTTGACTGTTGGAAAAAAGAAATGTTTGATGCCAGAATGTGAATTGACTGGTCACCCAGAGAAAGGAGATTTCTGCAGTGGTTGCTTCATCAAACAGGCAGAAATTGGTAAGGCAGCTGGCTTCTCTTTGAAGACCATGGGCGAGAAGCCTTCACCCATTCCAGACACAAACATTCCTGAAATTTCAAGGAGATTCAGCACAGAGAGGCAAAAGCAGCTGTGGGAGGAAGCGCCTCAGCAATGCCGTACTGCTAAGTGTGAAATGTATGCTCTGCCAAGCCAGAAAGGATTTTGTTCCGCATGCTACAAGAAATCCAAAACAGGCCGGTCTAGTCCTCATGATTTCAGCAGGGGGTCAAGTTCATCACGACCAAAACATGCAAAGGATCAAGAAGTGAGCACCTTCAGACCAATACTGCATTTCACGGTGCAGAAGAACATGTGTGCCATTCCCGGCTGCAACGGCGTTCGTCTCCAGCTGGGCTCTGGTGAAATCTGCCGTGCTCACTACCAAGAGAGTGCCAGGAGATACAGTCCGACAACCAGCACAATTGCACCACCGGGAGCCTTCACCAGAGCTGGCATGCCATCTGTAGGTGGGAGAATCCAGCCATCGGCTCCACCGCAGAGCATTTATGCCTCTCGGCCTGGACACCGTTCTCCTGGGATTTCCAACTTCAGAGAGGTGCAGCAAGCCACTGAACCAAGCCAGATGGCAAGGGCACCAAGCACGCAGATCTGCGCACATCCAAAATGTAACAATGCCGCAGCTCCTCCGTCTTTTGTTGCCTGCAGAACGTGCCTGGACTTTGTTGATAAGGTCAATCAAGTGGCTATTAAGTCTGTCCGTGAAGAGGGCGCCACTGCTGAGACTAATGCTGTCCGTGTAGCTCCAGAGGATTATGAAATGTCTCCAATCGCCTTAGAAACTGAGATAGATCCATATGATCCACCCACTGAAACAGTCAGGAGTAAGTTTTCATGTACCTATCACGTTCATTTTAACTTCTGCTCAAAAGATGAAAAACTGTTTAGTCGTTGATTCATTATTAGAGTTTCATGAAGATAGGTGTCTATAAAACACATCTCTCTGTCATATCCCCATTTCAACCCAAAAGCAACCAATAGAGTTACTCTCTACTCGCTTACAATGTACAAAAGAATCTTACCACCATAATAGCCTTTTCAGGAGACATTGGAAAGAAGAGCTCTCATTCACGGATGATTTTCAATTCTGTATCATATGTCCAAATTACCAATTTCAGATCAATTATTGTTTTTAGTATTATAGTTATTTTTATTTTATTTTATTTTATTTATTTATTTATATATATATATATATATATATATATATATATATATATTTTTTTTTGTTTTGTTTTGTTTTGTTTTGTTTTTTTTTTTTTTTTTGGGGGGGGGTATTATTATTATTATTGTTATTATTATTATTGTTATTATTATTGTTATTATTATTGTAATAGTACTAGACCCTATTAGTAGTATCATTGTTATTAATATAATTCATGAAGTGGTATGTGATAATATTGCCTTTAACATCGACTATTAGGCCCTCCCACTTGTTTTTTTAATCAATTTGGAAGCATTTTCTTGCTGACTGGGTAATTTTAAAGATGTTCCTATTACCAGTATTTGTTTACATCCTCAACAGATCTTGACATCCATGAAAAACTCTCTTCTGGGATCAAAGGTCAGTTCCAGTTTGACTATGTCAAAAGGGTCAAATGTCAGGCCAAAGGAGGTGAGTTTTATGTAAACTTTATCTTTCTTGCAAATTCAAAGGTAATTTTGAGTTCTGGGGTGGTTTTCTAATAACGTTGTCTTTTTTTATTCAGTAAAAGTATGTTGGGACTCGGGGAAAAGTCATTGATTAATGTTTGTGAAAAGCTGGCTGTATGCTTGTAGAATTAAGAGAGCCAAGAGCACAGGGACTGATGATACATGTATACATTTGTTGCCTTGCAAATATATTTGATTCAATTCAATTTTGATTTTATTGTTTAAAAAAAAGAAAGATCAAAAGTCTAAAAGACTAATATTGTCATATTTACAGTAAAATACAGGTAAACATGAAATTAGGTGACAAAATGTACATTGATATAGTAGTTCAATAATAACTTGCATGGTCCTAAGATAAGATGTTATCTGCTGGTGACAAATCAAAGAAACAATTCAAATGTATAATGGCAAAACCATGTGTAAAAGGCAAAGTTTCAAGTCGGTGCAACGTCAGTGCACAACGGTGGCTCGTGATTTCAGAAATGAAATTCAGAAGAAAAAAAATAAATCGCTTTGTTAACATACCAATCACTTACATAAGATAACATAATTATAGAATACCGGTACAGCCCCAGGTAATGATGAAAATTCCAAGAGAAGCTAACAGAGTTTATTCTGAAAGTTTAATGAAGACAATGTCGGGCATTTGCAATCTATGAAAGAAGTGTGAACTGAAATGTGTCTAAGGCCATTATGCTCTCAACTTAATTTTTTTATTTGTTATGAGCCAGGCAACCGAAAAGATTACCGAGGTTGCCCATTTTAACTTTTCATGGTTATTCACTTCAGCAACAACAACAACAAAATCACAGGAGCAGTGAGTGATTTAGCTCTGGTAAATAAGAAAAAAGCTCTGGTAAAAAAAAACAATATGATACTTAAATATCACTGTGAGAAAATTCCACTGATACAACTCCTAATTCTAAAAGAACTCCTACAAACAGAAAAGTATTTTTCACACTGATTCACTGTGATCTTTACGAAATTTACATTGAAATAAAGTAGCAATGATATACATTTATCTTTTTTGCTATGCAGACAACAGAGGCATGACTCTGTGGTTGCCTGGTAGGATTTGTGGTGGTTAATCTGACCAACTCTAATTTTGAGCCTTTGTTTACGAGTATTATTCTATCTGTCCTTCCTCCAGGATGCCTGTCCGGCAGTTACGGGAACCCAAGCTACGGCAATCTCTGCGCGGCGTGCTTTGATCGGGACATCGTCACTCAAATCCACAAGTCATCCAGTAGCAGCTCTGCTCCATTGAAGAAGTCCTCTCGAAGTCATGCCCTCTCACCACCCCGGTCTCAGTCGGCTGTCCTCTCCAGCACCAGCACCGCCTCCAGAGCGGCTTTGCGCCCGTCAAACTACCATAAGTGTGGCCACAGAGACTGCCACAATCAGGCGAACTTGCAGATCATGGAAGGCTACTGCAACGAGTGCTACCCGGCCTACAAGTCCAGAGAGGACAAGAAAAAGAGTCGGTCATCCTCTGGGGTGCGAGATCGCTCTGCACCGGCCTTGGGCACATCCAAGAGAGAGAAGCCAGTCACGAGAGGAGATGATCTTGTCTCTACATCAGCACTTAAATGCCATACTGAGACCTGCCAAAACTATGGTAACTCACATTGTCGTGGATATTGTAATGATTGCTTTCAAAAGTTTATGAAAACTCCTTCAAGCTAGATGTTTGTACTTGTGGCACACGTCTATGATTTTTTTTATTGCCATATAAATAATGGCAATCTTACATGAAATTGATTTGGGGAGAGCTAAAAAAATAATTGAAGTCTTGTAAAATTGCAATGATCTATAGTATTTACTGATAGTGCTAATGAAAACTTAATCCACAGAAATCTACATTTCAAACAAGCAGTGGGGGTCTCTAAACAGAAGAAAAATTGATTAACTTTTGTAAATGCCCCACCTCAAATGAAATTCAATTAAAATATGATTTATTGGTATTATATAAAAACAAGCCTTGTGCACTGATTTGTACACATTTGTACAAATATGCCTTATATTATTTTGCAAAATATTGATAATCAGTACTCAAATTTTTCATAAAATATTCCATTTCATGTTAATAGTTTAATATATATATATCTTTCTATCAGAACTATAGATAAAGAACTTCCTTAGATTGCAATTGCAACAATCTCCAGATTTGGGGAATGACCAATAATTTGAGATAAATTCCTTCTTATACTGGGCATAAATTATGGAGCACCTATTGGAAATTGTACAATGTAGTTGGTGGTATGATGGCTTAATGGTAGAGTAGTGGTCTCGAAACCAGTTTGAAACAAAGTCGATGCGGTGGATGCACTAGTAGCGCTCCTTGGTATTAAAGGCATTAATTCCCTAATAAGTCCTTGAGATAGGTCTTAAAGCCATAGACCCACTAGTTGATACATGTACATAGATATCTACAAACATGCACCTGCTTTCTTATCAGTAAGGTAAAATAAATATTACCATCACCATTAAAACAACTCAAAGTAGTATTCAATAAACTGTGCCTTATATGATTTGCTATATCTTCTATAACTGTATATTAATTATATCAATCATATGAATTTATATGAATCTTTAGAGGAAGTGAGAATAATTTTTTTTGCAGTGTTGACCATTTCCAGCCACTTGATTCATATGAACCAAATGTAAATGAAAATTTCATTCTGATTGTCCATTGCAATTTGTCTGCATATAGCTACATACATGCATTATCGATCAGATTCATTTTATTACAACTTTTTGTGAAACTTTAGTCGCATCAGGTTCCTCTGGCCAATTAGGCAATGGTTATGTGCATTTAGTCCTATACATGAAGTATCTTTGAAATGCCTGCAATGTTTGGTGCATGTCTTAGGGTTAATTAAACTACCGGTATGTCTTTTTGTCTAAGTTTAGGATAAACCTTCAGGGAAAGATCATGAAATTAAAACATCACCAATTTTTTTATTTTTTTAAATCCATTTGCTTTATAGTCTGTTTAAAGAAGTAATTCAATTTCCATCAAACGTCACCAAAAACTGTGGCTGATTTGCTTTGATACAACTACTAAATTACATATTTTCCTGGAGTTCAATTTATGTGCTAACAAATCTCAAAATATGACATGAATTGCCAGTGGGCAACACATACTAACTAGTCTCGTCAGTCAGATCAAACTACTTTTGGTCCTTTTCAAAGATTTCATTCCTTCATCAGATCAGCTGTGGTCGTGATTTTAAAGCAGTTATTGACTGTTGTTGTCAAAGATCCTCTGGATTCAAATTTGAAAAGAATTTCACAAAATCCATCACCGAGACTATAACACTGTGTGTTACCTTCAATATAACGAAAAACACGTACAAATTCTTTTTCTATATCCAGCTCACAATTTGCTGTAAACTTTGGCTAGATAAAGGTATACAAAAAAGGAGGACAACATATTTTTCATGCTTTCACCATCAAAGACTTTTTCCTGTGCCACATTTTTTAAAAACATGTATTTTTAAAAATATTGTCAAGCTAAACGTAACTATAGAAGCAAGCTTCATATTCATATATCAGGAAGATTATATCAAATTAAATTTCAGATATTGGGAAATTAGTATGTAGTATTATGACTAGACAAGAGAAAAATAAATGGATCAAAGGGCTATCTTCTTCCTTGATTTGTTTGGCAATTAGTCACAATCGACTATTTTTGCCACACACTATTTTATGAATTATTTATATATATATTACATGTCATAAATGACCATTTTTAGGATTTTTCTTTTCTTTTTCCATCCTCTTTCCTTTTGCTTGTTTTTCTCTTTAGTTTAAGAGAAAATTATATAAATAACTAAATTTAGAACGAGACGGCCTAGTTGTACGTACTTAATTGTGTCAATACAAATACATGTAGTCTTAACCCATTATGTACTGGAACCAAGTGGTTCCATGTATTAAGCCTATGGGTATTATGGGAATAAGAAAATTCAGTAGTCGATGGATTAATCAATATAGATTTCTGATACTAGTTAAAATTTCAACCTATTTCATTGTTATTTACACATAATGTGTATGTTCTCATTGCTTTTTTCTATTTCTAGTCCTCCAAAGTTTGAGCTAAATAAATCCTCATGTATATTTATAAACAGAAGAAATATGTAAATGTAGAAGTCTGTATTTTTAAGTGTGATGCTGTATGTAAGCTGTAGGAATAATCTTAATTTTGGTGTGAAATGCTTGCAATGTGTACATGTCGATATTTCATGCATCACTTGTTAAATATCAACAAAACGTCATGTATATAGTGACATTCTAAGTGTACAGTTGTGAAGTTTAAAATTGATATGGACATGCATATTAAACTGGTATGTTCATTGATTTTATTATGAATTCTGAAAGATTTTTCTTCAATTTATTGTACATGTATATATATATTTGTTGTCATCAGTGCCATTGGTTTAAAAGAAGACTGTAAGATTTTTCTCTTTATTTGATAGTAATTATACATAATTTATTTAGCAACTTTAATCATAATTTTAAGAGTAGAGAACATGAAATTTGTCAGATACATACATGTATCAGTCATAAGGGAGAATGATTATTCCTTGTAATTACCAGGGCCGTAGCCAGAGTTTGATGTTTGGGGGGGCACATACATGTAATTGGTCGACGTCTTGGGGAGGGGTCTATGAGGAGGGGTGTATGATCTTGGAAATTTGAGGGGGGGGGGGCATACGGGCCTGGTAATTACATGGTCCGTATCGTAATTAAAATAGCAAAAGATGTTGAATATGATTTCCATAATTTAAATGTATATATAGGTACATGTTGTAATCAAATTTCATCAGAAATAAAAGAAAGATGCATACTTATTATTTCTGTATTCAATTCATATTAGTTAGGTATTAGATAGGGGCATTGTGGTGATATAAGCAGTTGACAACCTACAGAACCAAGATCAACACTCTTTTTTTTTTTTTTAAACAAAAATATCATTAGTACCTGTAGCTAGGGAAGGGAATGTCGTGCAGTGGCTAGATTAGGGGGTCTCATAATATTATTCAAATTTCATAAAAACAGTCTAATAGTTAGTTTAATAGGCCAGGACCCCATATTAGAAAGAGTTGCGATTGATCCAAATCATTTGCAAGCGATCCTCTGATCAATCGCAAGTTTGCAGTCCCCCTATCTCTTATGTACATATTTGCGATTAATATTAACTCTTTATAAGACGGGGCCCTGGTTTAAAGTTTAAAACCAAGATTATATTGGTGTAGGTAAGTTTGTATTTTGATTTATGGAGTCCTAATTATCGCATTAATGCCATAAAAAATTACCAAAAATTCTATGAATAGATAAAAATCATATCATCTTGTTTTCAAATATTCATTTTGACTTTATGACTTAAATAATTTAAATGTTACATGGCCATTGCTATTGTAAAGAGTAAACCAGGTGCTTATGATGCTAAGTTATTGTAGGCCCTGGTTTGGCTTGCAGCTTTTACATGCCACTGAAAACGAGCTTTTCATGTAGTGGTGGTCGGGTTTTGAAATCAAACTCTGCATGCAATTGCTGTTATAAAAGCATGGTACCACTTCCACCCAGTGCCTCACATAGGATTTCAAGCTTTAGGTCCCCTGGTTGATTAAAGGCTAATATATATATGTACAGCATTTGCTTCAAAATCATTCAAGATATCTCCATGTATATTGTAGCATTATAAGCTGAGATATAGGTCTTACAATATATATTCGATGCGATAATACAGTAATTTTTGAAATAAATATATGTAAATGTACATACCTAGCTAGGCTGTTCAAACTCTTGAATCTTTTGCCCTCTATGTTTTTTTCTTCAAAAAGTGGGTATGCAGTACTAAATGTACATGTCTAAGCTTTGTGAAATAAATAAATCAGAGATTAAATGAACAAACATCTGGTTGCTATAACTTTTTTGTTTTTGTTTATATTGTATGTATGTTTATTTTGATAATAGTTTGTTATCAGAATAAAAAAAGTAGAACCAAATGAACCCATTAATACAGGGGAGTTGTTTAAGGGATGGTTGACCTTTGTTCCCCTTCCTGCATACAAATGTCTGTCTGCAAATGTAAAGTTTATCAATCCTTGAAGAAAAATTGAAAAATCTGATGATTTTTTCTTTTTTCCTTAAAAAAAAATATAAATAAAATGTAGAAAATGTTACGCTAAAGGCTGCGTCTGTAACAAAAAAGTCGTTCATCATCATCATCATCACCATCATCATCTTCATCATCATCATTTCCATTATCATTACCATATCATTATCCTTCTCCTCTTTATTATTATCATTATTATTGTGATGGCCACCATCATCTTTTTAATACCTTACAATCCTGTGCATAATGGTTTATAGAGAAAGAATGACCAGTCAAATACAATTTCCTCCGTTTATTTGAAATATATTTACCAGAGGTCGACACACATTTATCACTCTTGCACTAATAAAATACAAGATATTCATTAAAAATTTACCTAAAGACCTGAGCCCCATTTCACAAAACTTTTCATCAGTGACAATTAAAACGACAGTTTTTGTTATAAGCTAGTGAAATCCTTGCTTCTGATTGGTTATCAGCAGATTTGTCACTGATTTTTGTCATTTGTCATTGAAAAAAGGCTTTGTGAAATGGGTCCCAGGAGAAATAGATACTTATTACCAACAAGATTTACATCTAGATAAATGTATATAATACTTCTTTGCAAAAATATATATTTTCTTTTTTTAAAACCTTTCTATATTGCAATATGAAATACATGATTTTAAGGGTATCGTAAGACATAATACAGATTTAGAACTCTGAGCATAGAATTTTGTTTGGCCACAATTATTCCCATATACTGTTCTCTCATTTCTCTATCAGATGGCCCTGTGCATTCACATGGTCAATGCCTGACAGATTCAAGAAATTAATAAATTACAAAAAATAAAGAAACAGAACAAATTAATTGAAATAGTAATAATAATAATAATAATATATGATATTTGAAAGGCACCATATCCACTTGAAATTCCATCCATCCATTGATTTATTAATTTGGAATTGTTTCCAAAATGTCTTAATTTGTATTTCTTCAGCCAAGAAATTCTTAACTTCACACAAAGGAATACTTATGTAAGCACTTTGAATAGCATGCCTGCCAAAGATTGCTTACTGATTGTATTTTTTAATAAACTTTTACTATTATGTTTACAGAAGTTGAGGTCAAACAAAAACACAATACACTCTGACACCTAGGTATATTGTTTTTAATCCAAAAAAATTACATACAATCTTTGCTTTCCACACTGATTACTCACATGTCTTAATATGTCTACAAAAAGAAGCTAAAAATATGAGACGATTTTAAAGAATTTGTTAGATCTCAGTGTTTTTTTTTCTGGGAGGTAGATACTTCTTATTTTATTGCATTCACTTGGGATGGCAAATACAATGCAGCAATAATATTCTCTTTAAGAGTAAAATATGAGAAAATATCAGAAATGTGACCAAAGTTTAGAATAAAAATGAACCACAAAAAATGTTGATTTACAAAGAATGCGTTTTTTTGTGTGTACTACAGTACAATTAGAAATGACTCCTCAATTATACAATCGTTGTATGTAATATAGCCCTTGATATTATCATCATCATTACCTATTTGACAAACATTATGCATGGTCTTTCCACAATACACATGTACTTGAAAAGTTGTTTTGACAAGATAAAATGAAGATAAGTACATAGATGTACTCTACAATACCAGCCTCAAGGAGATATGATGTGAGTTTTAAGCAAACTGTAAAACCATAAAATCCAAAAACAAACACAAAAAAACAAACACAAAACAAAATCTTAATGCTTTTCCTGGTTCCTCCATCTTTCCCAGGTCAATCATTCATTATGTAATAATTTGATTGTAGCCATATAGTCATTCATTTATATAGGTATCAGACTCTACGGTCACATTGTGTAAATTATTTCTACCATTTTTATGGATCTCTTTGTATTTTTAATTGAGTTTGAAAGCCAACCTTTTGGTTGCAATAAAGGAATAATAAATGAATACGAATATTATATTAAAAACATTATTCATTCATCAACTCTGTTCTTTTCTTCATTGTGCTCCCCATCTTAAAATCTTACAACTTTGACCTTCATCATTATCCCAATAAGGATTGATTGCTTTAGGCATGTTGTAATCAGAAGATGCAATTTTTTAATTCATATCTTTCATCATGCCTACGTAACTATGTTTGATTGACATCTTAAACCCATCTCTTTCTGTCCTTTCTCAATGCAAGCTCTTCTCCCCTTCACCTACCGTAATACTTCACCATCCATAAAACAAGTCTTTAATATTTAAAGATAAATTCCTGCATGAAAGCAATCCTTGTAGGGACCATTTTGCCATCTGCACTTCCTTCAAACTTCCTCTCATGCAGGTTCTGAAACTCTTTTTGACAGCAATTGCTTGATTATTGATCAAGAAACCTTATCATGAGAACTCGCCTCTCATCCACTGGACACTTCTACAGTTTGACATGTTTTTGGAGGATAGCTTCAAGTATTCTAATATACACTCTTCAACAGTCCTTCTAATTGTGGTTGCATAGCTGGGTGATAGTCAATTGTGTTACAGATTTATATACAGTCAACCCTGTCTATTACAGCAGCCCAAGTGAAACAGGAAAACTGGACACTGTAGACAGGTGAACTTTCTTGACATGATCTTTAACACATGTTTTTTACAAGAGGAAGACAATATATAGGTGACCACTATAGCCAGGTGGACTTTATATATAGAGGTGGCTGCTAAGATCGCAGCTTTAACTGTATTATCACATCTGATGAATGCCATCTGTGACCATCCTTTGACATTGATCACTATTCAAAAGATGAATACATGTAGTATAATAATAAAATTAAGATGCTGGACGGCTGGTCTCGGATATATACATTAAGGCATATGACATCATGATAAGATACATGTCTCTGTGCGCTTTCAACAAAAAAGAGCTTTGGAAATCATTACCAAGACCCTCTTGAAATTAAGTGAAATATCTTGATGTATTCCTCATCTTACGCCTGTATTTGTACAGACTTCGCATTTATACATACAGGGACAGTCTACAAAGTCCTCATCCGTGCAGCGTGTTTCTAGTTGCTCGGCAAGCTTATTGCCTACAATAGTGGCACGCAACTCCTCTATCCTAGGCAGCTCCTGCAACTTGGCAGCCAGTGTCAAGCTCTGTGAAAGATTGCAGACAAAGAGTACATCAAGTTTAACTATTTTCTAACAGATATATATATGTGTGTGTGTGTATATAATAAAACAATGGAAATAAAAATAACAATAAAAATAAAAATGGAAATAAAACAATGGAAATAAAAATCCTTGAGAGTTCTCTTCTTCACTATGAACTCTCAAGGATTTGTATTTCAATTGTTTTAATTATTTTTTGTATATCACCATGATGGAGGATTATCAACATTAAATTTTTGTTATGTATATATCTGTTAGAAAATATTGTATATAGCATATAACTCCTTGATTAATTGGAATACTCATTTCTGGTGTTAAAACAATATAGGCCTACTGGCTACAGCTACCATTATAGGGGGAAAACATATTGCATTTACATGACATGTATTAAATGGACAATGATTGTTTGAACTTTGCTTATACATTAAATTTTATCCTGTTCAAAAAGTGTATATGCCCAATTATCCCAGATTTAATTTTAATATATTTAATATTATATTTAAATATAACCTGGAAGACTGAATATTCTGCTATGAAGAAAAAAAGAGTAAGGCAGTATTGCATGAACCCTTTTAAATGTGATATAACAATATTAGATTTCTTTGAACTGATTTACAGCAGATATTTGATGTGACCTTGCTAGCTGATTATAAGTCTTAATATTCATTAGCAAAGTCCAGATATTAATTCCAATTAATTACCAGGCTAGGATGACCTCACAAGCAGGATATACATGTATTGGAATATTTAGGTATGTTTATAACCTTTTAGCTCTGCAAATATAGATAGAAATAGATAGAAATAAATAAAGACAGAAGAACATCTATAGGTTCATATTGCTATAAAATATATAAAAGTTAAGAACTTAAATGATATATGTTTACTTTGCAAGCAGCCTCCTATAATTGAATACACTACTTTAATGTGGCCCATGTATGTTACATTAAGAAATTTAGATTATATATAGCATATTGTACATAACAGACTAATTTCCACCAATTGCAAATTATACAGATAAAAAAGAGATCACTTTGATCCTACGATTGTGATGGTTTGTGACTTCCAACAAAGATTATAGTTTGAGGTAAATGTAATACAGCATGCAGATTTGTAGGTATGACACAGGATCAGTGACTATATATATATCCTACCCAAACTAGGAATGAAAAGATGATACTTACTTCTTTATGAGCTGATGAAGTCATAATAATGAAGAAACCCAAGCGGTGAATGAGTATACAGAAAGATATACAGTTTTCAGTGTCGAGAGTGTGGTTACGCTAGATTATAACCTGATATATTGGCAAGTACAAGATTATATACTAAAGCTGCATGTTCCTTCAGGTTTTCTGCTTTTTGCCAGATGCTATGAATATATATATACAGTGAAACCTGTCTGTAAAGACCACCCAAGGGAGACAAGAAAAGTGGTCTTTATAGGCAGGTGGTCTCTATGTACAGGTTCTTTTAGTACATGTTTCAATGAGAAACCATTTTCAAGGGAAAATAATAATGTGGTCTTTGTAGACAGGTGGTCACTAAATCAGGTTTGACTGTACAAGATTATACTAAAGCTGTTACTTCAGGTTTTCTGCTTTTTACCAGATGCTTTGAATATATAAAAATGCATTCCTTGGATAAAGAACTATTTTACGAATGGAAATAACTTGAGTATGACTAGAAAGACAAACAAAAAAAAGATTGCAAGAGGAAGACAAAGAATTATTTATATTTAATGGATTGCAGAATACGCATGCAGTATAGGAGAACATTTGAACTTAAAAAATACTTGTATATAGGTTCAGAATTGAAATGACTGGCATGGACTAGACAACTTTGTCATGGAATATGGCATTTAAGGATAGAAGTCTGCCAAGAGAAAGCAAAAGTGACAAAAATATACAAATTTTTGGTGATATATGTCATACAAATTACCCTAATATACATGTAATGTTTTTTCATTTTTCTATACGAATACCTAAATGTTAAGCAGAAAATGTTGGGAATATTTTTTTATTTGGTTAGCAAAATATTATAGAAAATAGAGATGAGCAAGTCATGAAGCATTATATTCAGTATGAAATCTTAAACTCTACAAAGTGTATGAAGCAATCAAATTTTTGCTTAATTTGCTTGATTTTTGCAGGGATATGTTATATCATTACTTGAAATCATATTCAACAGCAGCTTAAGATTTACTAGGAAGTTGTGGCTCAATATTGATTGATCCAAGCAGCTCAAAAGATGACTGCTTTTTGACTGTAGGCTTCATTCAAAGAAGCTAGAGATGGCTATCTTTTGGGATAAGCTTCCTATTGCATTTACACTTCCAACTTGGCTATCATAAAGTCACAATTACTGTCAGATTGAGAGGGGTGCATGGGCTAGAAGTGCCCCCATTTTGAAACCCAAGTGGGTAACCTTTACTACCCCAAAAAAGGTGAATAAATGAATACAGGTAAAATTTGAAATAAAATAAATGAAATAGAAAAAAGGAAAAATGAATAAATATATAAATAAACAAATAAACAAATACATATTGAACAATGATTTAAAAATATATATAAATATAAATAGAGAACTAAATAAATATTTAAAAAATGCAGTAATAGAAGAAATAGAAAACTCACTAAATAAATACATAAATTGAAAAATAAATGAATTAATAAATGAATTAATTATTAATAAATGAATGGAATAAATAAAAAAAGAATAAGAATACAAAATGGAAAACATTTAATGTGCCTTCCCTTTCAAATGTGATAACCTTTTCCCTTTTTTTTTGGCTATATAGTCATAGAATTTGGTAAGAATAGCCCCCCCCCCCCAAGAAATCTGATTACCCCTTTTGAGTCTGCCCTCCCTTTTTACAAAACCCTGGCTCTGCCCATGGTCACAATGGTGTACCTCCAGACTCAATAAAGTAATCCTGTCCTCTCAATATCTGTTTGACATTTTCACTTCCCATTGCATGCCGTTTTTTAGCACGACTATTACTCCCAACTCTAGCCTCTCTATGCCACTCGATCTACCTCAGTCTGAAAATAATCGTTGGCAGGCTGTCAAGCTAGGAAGACTCACAGAAATAGGTTAGATCTACAGTGATAATGACGCTTGTAGACAGTGTATAAATAAGAGTAAGATAAGATAAAGGACAGCAGTGCAAAAATGTATTTTTTAAATATTGTCTGTTGAAAGAAAGAAAGGCAAAATCTCATTAACTCAAAAAGTTAACACACTTCTGCCTCCCAACAGATGATATGATAAATGAGTGTATATGTATGGATGTCTATTTATTTGCAAGGAATGCATACCTGTGCTACAGATATATCTAATTGTGTTTGCATTAGAATAAGAAGCCAACAATCAATAGAATACTACGAGATTAATTAGAAAGAAAGCTTGATTTATTGGAAATAATGGATGTCCATATTGTCTCTGAGAGCCGAAAGGGCATTGGGTGGTATTCCGATAGCGCGAACTAAGTTAAGCTCAGCTTAACTAGTTCACACTTTTATGGAGTGCCTGCTGCCAACTCATTTTCCCTGTACAGATTTTTTAAATCCTGCAATGAAAAGTGTCCAAAGAAATAATTTTGCAATGAAATGGGAAGAAAAAGATAATATGAGTATGAACTGAATTTCAATAAAGTCTTTGGTAGATTATCTTTGTCATGAATATTGAAGGAGGAAGATGACACCTAGCATTCCATAGAAGTGTGAACTAAAATTCTTGTTTAGTCTGGAGTTAGTCCCGGCTTACCTTAAGAGAATACCACCCATTAAGTTTAACTCCTATACGTTCATATAGGATAGGCCATTTTCATAATGTAACCAAATTTAATGCACACGTCTTTGTGAAGTGCCTCGATACAAATTATTTCAGTCACCTCGCTGTTACAAATAATTGTATCTCAATATTCAGAATGCGAATTGCATACAGTATTAGTTGCTAGGTAGGACAAACATGTCTTGCCCTACCTAGCAACGCATGATATATGCAGCTTGCATTCCGACTATATTGAAATATAATTATTCTTAACAGGTGAATGAAATAATTTGTATTGAGGCACTTCACAAACTTGAAGACGTGTGCATTAAATTTGGTTACCTTACGAAAAATGGCCTATTACGACCTTTCTGGCTCTCAGCAGACAATACTAATAGCAATAATTCATGCATACAAACATATCATTTTTTGAGAGCCAGAAGGGTGTTAACTTCTATAATTTTACACAAACATAATGCCCTACCATACATATAGCATCTGCACACAGCCATAAGGGTGTTATAACTTCAATACTTTTACAGACTTCCTGCCCTTCTGGCTTCTCAACGGATGATACGATATCAAGAAAAATATGGTTGAGCCTGCATGTACATGGAGCTTATATAATGTGGCCCTTTAATAAATGAAGTCTCTTGGGGTTTTCATCAACTTGGCAATCTTTGGTATTCTGCCAATTGATGACGGTGCCAAGCCTCGACTACTCATACTTAGTTTTGTTTCTATTTTGAGATGACTCTTTCATGATAAAATTAGAAAAAATGATGAGTGCCATTGAATAATCAGGAACATAATATTTTCCCCTGCTTTTAATGTCTGCAGAAACAATGACATAAACTAATGACTTTAAATCTATTGTTTTTCCTCCAATCTTTAATCGAAACTGAAAGTGATATTGAGTGTTTGTCTATTCAGAAATTGATTTTTCACTGGTATAAACTTTACATATGAATTTTTAAATAAGGTGGGTGTCCATATTTTGAATACACCTTTTTTGTATCTACATAAATTCATAATTAAATAGAATTAATTTAGGAGACAAAAATGGACATTTAAAATGAGGTCCATCCAATATTGTCTGATCATCAACTTAATGAGTATATGTTACTTCCCAAAAGCTTGAAAGATGATTACAAGAGTTGAGAAGTAAAAGGAGATGTGTTGAATTTGATCACAAGCAGTTTTTGTTACGAACTATATATATATATTTCTTTTATAATGAGCAGCAATTATATATATATATATATATATATATAATAATATAAAGCAAAGTATGAAAGCAATAAATGAGACATGGAGAGACTGTCATTATGAATTAAACCACACAATTTATTAACACGAATTGAATAATATCTTTATACAAAGATTAATTTCTTTAACAAACAACAAATACATGAGCAAGCAGAAGACAAAATATAGCTTGAAAGCAATAGTTTAATGCCATTTCTTGATAAACCCTGATAGAATTATTTTCTGTACGATATAAGCTCTTTCCCAAATTGAAAGGGAGTTTATAAGACCCCAGTCACACCCACGAGACAGACAACAGGCTGTACTAAAATTTACATAACACCGAATGGAAAAGAATGGATCTGTTTGGATTTGGTTTAATGGTGTGATTGAGGTACAAGGGACTAGGGGGGAAATCTGGGAGGCAATGGAAAGGTGTACATGTAAAGAGGGGCTCAAAATAAAAATGTTAATTGAAAGGGGGTCTGATACACATACACACACAGCCACCACCAACTGGAACCCTAAATATCAAAATCTAAGAAGGGGCCTTCTCAGGACCTGAAGAAAAAAATTCTATGGAGCACTTTGTAAAGGAAACCCAATACCCTGATCTAATAAAATGCTTGATTCAATCAAGGAGTCACATGTGTATCATTCTAAGCCACAATTCCACCCAGCAAAAGAGCATTTTAAATATCCCAAATAATAAGACAGAATAAGACATCCCCTTGATATTATTACAAGCCTGAGAGTACATACATGTATTTGCTGACATGTTAATGTGAGCTTTACTGACAAATGCAAGCATAAATGTTTTGAGATATAATTCTTGCAAGAGCATCTACATCAGTACTACCAATTATTTACAAATCAAATTGATCATGAGCAATACACACACTTGAAACAAATATGTAAAGAGTTTAGACAACCAATATATCAACTTTCTTTTATGTTTTTTTACTACAAAAGCCTGTATGTGATTTTATTTTCAATCATTGATCTACATAATCTTAACGTGAAATTGACAGAGAATACCTGCATTTAAAGAGACAGTTATTTTCAGTTACCGGTAAACATTAATGAACAATAGCAATACCAAAACTCATAAAGATACAAAGAGCATTCTTGCCATTACATTTTAGTCTGTACACATAAAAAAGGAATCAAAATCTTTCAGAACCACATTCGTTCTTTGGGAACCACATCTTTGCAAAAGCCAAAATACACATGCATGCAAATTTCAGAATTTCATCCCTAAAATGACTATCCCCACTTATCATTTCTAATATAGAAATCTTGGAGGTCATTTTGCTTTGTTCATGAAAAAGATCTCGAGCCAGAACTCGATCCTGCCTTTGCCAAACTACCTAGAATTTGAAGAAATATTGTATTTTCTTAAAACCTTTTTGAAGTTTCAGCTCACACTGTCAAAGTAAACTTCTTTTCTTCATTGTACTGGACAATAAAAACACATCTAATTAAAAGGTGAATCAGTTATAATTCAATCACTACCTCATTAAACCATCTTGGGGGACCCTGTTCTTCCAAAGAGAATTATGATATTTCAACCGAGCTTAATCCCTCAATTAAATGCAGATCTTTGATAAATATAAGCCATTATATTCATTCAGCCAAAATGTTAATTAAGCAACATACCTATGCAACAATGAGCGAGTGTAGAATACTGAAAACAATCAAATGATTATACTATGTGCATTTTCATGTTCTACCTGCTTACACAGACATGTGTACTGAGCACAGTGATCAAAAGGAATGTGGATATTGGAAGAAAAAAAACTGTGCTATTCAGAAAACTACTTTTAAAAGTTTTATTTTATTTTATTTTTTTACATTGGATGAATTATTTAATTAAGTAATCAAATATTTTTTTTTTTTTTTTTTAATGCAAAGAACAACAAACACGTAGATCGAATATAAACCCATCACTTCATAAAAAAACAACAGCAAACTGAAAAACAACCATTACCAATCAGAAAATGCTTATCATCAATGCACATTCATATTTTACGATATTATAAAACCAATTACTGTGTAAAAGAAAGTATATACAGCACCACTGCATTAAACTCAATGCAAATACCTGAATAACGTCAATTATTAATAAACACAAAAATCATTATTTTTTTACATGACATGAGCTTTCATGGAGGGGGTATAGGGGGCACTTGGATATTGTTAGGGTATGAAAGAGGCCCATGAAAATGAAAATGAAATTCTAAACCATTGACGAGGGACTTTGCACTGTATTGACACTGTCCCAAAGCACTACACTGAAGATGAAAAAAATACACATGAGAATTTACATTTACGTGAATACGCACATTTCACTATTGTTTTGTATGAGCATGTATGAGCACAAGTACCATCTATATATATGGCAATGCAAATGGAAATGATTTGAAAACAAACCATGTGCATTGGCAAGTCCTTGGCCCCCTTTTCACGATAGCAGTACTCCGCCGCCCCCCTCACGTTCACTCGTGTTCACTCATATGGGGTAGGGTAGAAATGCATGTATGTTGACAAATAATTAGAAAATACATGAAGCACACATGGGGTATATGAGCTATCACCATTTAGAGTCAGAATTTTATACAAAGCTCAAAATGACAATTACGAAGCAAACATGGTACATAGTAATTAGTTATAAAAATACAGCTTTAGAAAATGACATGTACAGCTTCGTACGCACGACTCATATATTGAACATAATACAATGAGAAATGGAAAACAGTCTAAAACAGCTTTAGATAGTGCCATAGCATATTGAGAGAGACAGTTGTTGCACAAGAATATGTACGCAGTCGAGGTTCGTTTCATGTTGAACCTCGAGCGTGCACATGTCGCAACTATGTTGATCAATAAGCTATGATTAGTGCTATACAGGTACATGTATAAAGAGCATGAGTCATCCATATACCTACGAAATTAGAATAATACAATGATGAGGTATATGTGTGAAGGCATACGACTTTAATTGTTCTTTAATTAAGTCTTTGGCAACAAAACATGGATGACTGTACATTGTAAATCCCCCGAAAAATTGTCAGAGTGCTTCACTGCCTGAACACGCATACAAGCAAATCAAACAAAGGAAGTTCTGTTTTGGACATAGTTCATTAAAACTCATTAAGCCCTGCCTGTAACTAGGGTCGGGAGAAGAAAACTATTAAGTCATTTCAATTACTTTTTTTTAATGACCATACCACTTTTCAAAATATTTTTAATTCCTTTGTGAGAATGTCTGACAAATTTTGATAAAGGATGTCAAAATATAAAGAGGGAATAAAGAAGACTTCAAATATGTTACCCTTGAGCCCCAAACAGCTCTAACTACATGTAGGTCATCAAAATACTCTTTAAAATCAAATGGTCTTTTGAAGCTAATATGACAATCAATGTTAATAAAGCTTGGTCAAAATAAGAATACACTGGACAAGAGAGATCTATTGAATACATAAGCAGTGTTAGAAACATGAAATGGACATAAAATTTACTGCTTCTTGGCCACTCATTAGCTGAACTTAAAACATTTGGCCCATAAAAAGTAGAATATTTGAGACAATGGGGAAAATATATTGTTAATGTCTATTTCCTAGCTTGGCAAGATTACAATGAAGAAAGACCGAATTCAAGATTCCAAATCTGACATTTTTTTATATATAAGGCAAAAAGAATAAAAAAGGGGGAAAAAAGGAAGAAAGAAAAAATATCAAGGTAATTTGAAACACAATTCGCCAATAAGGCTACCTTTCTTCAAGGTATTGAGGTCCCCTAGATTGTACGCGGAACAGAGCATAACGTATACGGAACGGATACATCTATTGAATTCTCTGACAAACATATACGTGTACAAGGAATATCCTGACATCCAATTTCTTTGCGTTTCAGAGCCCGGGGGTTCCCTGCTTGTGCAAGATCCATTCCGCTCTACAATACAGACAAAAGGAATATGTACATGTAATCTTGGGGTTTCTGAGGTTGCAAAGAGCCAAATATTTTATTGGATTGATGGTTCTTGTTGTTAAATTAGTATTGGTTTATCACATTTTACTGGTTTATGAATAAACCCTTGCATACAGTTTGCAAATGACTTCAACTTTAAAATATTCAACTAATATGAACAATGTTTGGTCACTTCCAAGATTTTGTTAATATATTGGAAAGATCACAGGCAGATTGATTAGTTGCATGATGCAAATGTTGTTGTAAGCTGTACCAGTAATGCCCCATTTTGCTTAACAGCAGTGCATACCATACTATGATGCAAAGTCTGTACCAGGTATGTGCTTTGGAATTAGAGAGGATGTTAACAAACAAGGCATAAAATGTCCTTCAGTTACATACACACAGTATGTACTTTTATCATACTGTTTAACACAATCTGGGAATCTGATTGATTGACTTATTACAGTTACAATCATCTGCTTTTCTTCAATGATACTTGATAGGATTCAAACAGTAGAAACTAAATGGAGTTTGATTGGAAACGGTATATGAAAGGGTTCCCTGGCCCTATTATCCATTTCTTCTGCATTAGTTTGCGTGGAAATAGCTCTTTGGGTGGGTTCAGGTTCAGGTTCAGGTTCAGGTTCAGGTTTGGGTTCGGGTTCGGGTTCGGGTTCTGGGTCTAGTTCGATGATATTCATCTTTTTGTTACAACACAGAATGAACAAGAATGGAATACATAGTGGTGTAAGATGAGATATTTTAAACAATGTAATTTTGATACCGCACGCCACAAAATATGTAATACAATGACAGAAGTAAGATTTTTGTTTAAACAATATTGCATGCCGTGAGTATATGAACACATATATTGAAGAAATCATTGATCATTGATATATGACGAACATGTAATAAATGCGCCAATAGTCACATGGAAGATCGATTAATGACCACAGCACAACGATGCAAAGAAGGTTATGTGTTTACAAGGATATGTAATAGTAAAACCACATAGAACATGCACATTAAGTATTGTTATTTCAACAACAAAGAGTTAAGGTTAACAATCACAGTTAACAATCACAGATTTAATCATGATTCCATATAATTATTAGGATTTAAGTACCATTAGGCATAGGATATAGGTGGAGAGTGAAATTGTTAAGGAGAATAGACAGATGTTTAAGTAAGGAGAGTAGACAGACGTTGGTGGTACACGCACACCATGAAGTGACCCATCACCAATAGATGAGCAGATCCGTTTGAAGAGGTGGTGAAACGAAAATGAAGTGTTTCCAGCAAAACGGCACATGAAGAATGAGAAATGGGTAAAGAGATATATGGTACATTATTAGCTGACTGTAACGCAACTGTGAAGAATGATTTGATGAAGAAATATTATTGATTGATATTTAAGAAATGGAATTAGTCAATGAAGTAATACATTAATTGTTATACGATTGGTTAAGAGCCAAAAGGGTGGGTATTAACTCATACTTGATGTATGTTGATGATGAATACCGGTATACTGATTCAGTTAAACCCGAACCTGGGTCTAAGACCACATTTGACATAGGAAAACTTAAGACCTCAGAAATAACTTCCTTTTGTTCAACCCAATTTGGAACAAAAGTTCAATCCTAACGTTGGTTTAAAATGAAAGTAGAATACTGGTCATGGAGTCCATACAGACGATATGGGCCTACATAATGTGTACTAAGTGGAGGCTCCATGTACAAGTACTTTCATTCTATAACAAATTTCAGGGTGAAGAGAGATATTTAAGCTTAATTCATTTTGACAGTAGGTAGTGGCTACATTTTCAGAGCTTGTGTATGTGTACTCTAATGCCAATTTAATTAATATAATTCAGACCATGAATTATTAGGAGTATAGCTGACAAGTGTCTGCACCGCAGACTACATGTAAATGTGTACAAGAAGTAAATTCACTTTTTTAAATATTTAATATAATGATATCTCCCCTTTGTTCCAATCATGCAATATAATAATCTATGAGAAAGCATGCATACTTCAATTAGAGACTCTAAAGGCTTGTTCAGATATTGCGCGGTAAACTGCTGCCCCCCCCCAAAAAAAAACACACACGCACACACACACACACCAAAAAAAAAACAACAAACAAAATTTGGTAAAATGATCGGCAACTGCGCGTAACAAAGGTCCTACGCGTACTTACCAAGCTCTGTGTTATAAATACGATAAAGAAATGTGAGGGAAATTACACTTTGCGTCATCATTTTTTTCAACGCAGCAGTTTCGCCGCATCATATCTGAACGAGCCTTTAGACCGACTATATGATGACATGATGCACAATGTTACATATTCATGCCACAGACATGCAAGGGTTAGTTAAGGTATTAAATGAGTAAATGAAAGCACAGTCAAACAGTTTAAAAACATGCAGAGGATTTATTTTAAAAAATTTTGTTCAAATGGTCAAATGGTGATACCTTATGCTGCTAGAAAGACAAGACGATATCATTTCATTCATATATACCTTCTGTTCGAACACTGATATTTACAGAGAAGGGGTGGCAAAGTCTGACATTTATCCTACATGTATAGTGAGAATACCTAAGCTTCTACATTAAATCATTTAAATTTGGTCATAAAAGTCAAGTAGGTTCAGACTGCAGATAATTCAACTTTTATCTTTATTTTGGAATCAATTCTCTTCATGCTGTTGTTCTTGAAGCACGCACCGGTAATAACCTCAAGTTAAGATAGTATGCCTATAATATATGAGTGGGGTAGAGTGATGCAATGGGCCGTTTTCGTAATATAATCAATTTAATGCACAAATCTTTGTCAAGTGCTTTGTTACAAATTATTTCATGCACCTGTTACAAATAATTGCATACATTACGTGTTGTCAGGTAGGACAAGCCATAATGTTTGTCCTACCTAGCAACAATTAATGTGTGCAATTCGCATTCTGACTATTGAAATACAAATTATCTGTAACAGGTGAATGACATAATTCATATCAAGGCACTTCACTATCAGACATATATGCATTAAATTTGTTTACATTATGAAAATAGCCTATTGATGGCATAAATATTAAAGCTACAGCTCTCGGTAAGTCAAGACAACCCCATACATGACACAGATGGTTAATTGATTCCCAGAAAATGAACCCAGTGTATTGTTCTCATCACCTGTCAAGTTACATCATAACTTCCTTGACAGGTGTGGCAGGGAGTTACGGTTTGCACACGAATCACAGCAAATTCATATCAAGTGGGGGTCAACCAGGGCATACAATTTAAACACAAACACATGCATGGTGGATCATTTCCCATAATAAATAATAATAATAATATTCAGCTTTTATATAGCGCTTAATACAAATGTCTCTAAGCGCTTTACAGATATACTATTACCCCGGTCATATGTATTTAGATTGATGGATGTTTTCCTCCCAGAGCCTAGTTACCAACTATTACATATTCATAATCATGATACATGTACAAGGTTGTGTTCTTCAATAATCAGAATGCAGTTAGAATACATTAGTTTGCATTAGTTGTTGCTATGTCAGACAATCCCCAGGCAAGCTTAGAGGTTGTCATTAGTTACCACTATTAAAGTATAAAGTTTTTCATACATAATGTGAACTAGTCATCTAGAGGAACATCTCAAAGTGTGTTTCTTAAAGTGATTACATTACCCTGTTCACACAATCGTAAAATAACAGATATGATAAACTTGCCAAAGTCCCTGGCACTGCCCTATTTTGAGCCAGAACTGCCGGTCATGATGAGCTGGCTTTCGGTTCAAGACTACACATACATTTTATAGTTAGGATATGTTTGATTTTACCGTCCATCAATCAATAAAAGTAACAAGTAGCAAGTGGGAATTTTTTAATTGATTATATCCATTAATTAAGCTCACTTTCAGATAATAAGAACACATTTGACGACATACAATGTACAAGAACAGACACTAAACAACTTTAGTGTTTAATAGTTATAAGTTAAGTCATATTAGTGTCACATATTGACAACCCAAAAAAGGAAGTTTATTTGTTAGTAGCCCTCATAATTTAAAGGCAACATCAATGTATTGGTAAGCTTAAATATGCATCAAATTTTACTTTGAAGTACTGCTCCTCAAATAACACTCTAAATTACTCAAATTTAAAATATATACATCATCATGTACATTAATTTATTGATTCTCTATATACATGTACAAAGCAATACTACAGTATAATCTGTATATCATTAATAATCAAAAAATTAGTACAGATTTTTATGATGGGCAAATATCTTCATGAGATCTACATGCCAACGTCATAGGGTCCAGATCATTCCCACAGGGAATTTAACTCATTACTACATGTAGGGTAACAAAAGTGCCAATTACAATCTACTCCACAATGAAACCACAAGTTGATTAAATCAGTGCTTACAAACCAGTCATCCTGAGCAGAACTCTTAGAGTGCACTTTAAAACAAGATTTGATACAATGACTCTTTTCATTTTACAGAGGAGATGAGGAACAGTGATATATGTATGGAAGGAAAAACGCAAATTTGAAGAATTGGAAGCAGGAAGCGGAAAGGAAAGCGTTGGGTGCACCAGCCCTTTTAATGGGACTACTCAACCAACCTGCTCCCCTTCATCAAGACACTGCGTTAAAGGAAGATCCTGATGGTAAGCAGGAAAAAAGAGGAAATGGATGAAAAAAGTGCAAAATGAAGTCATGGTTTTCATGGTTATGTCAATCATACACAGGATATCTATCAATTTGCATATATAATGGTGATATTTTTTTTCTTTTTCATTTGTAAATGTATTGCTTTTTGACAAATAAGAGCTTCATGAGAATACCTGTGACTAATTAAAAATGACTTTAAGAAAAAATAGCATGATTATACTTATATCAAATACTGGTACAACAAAATTGTTATTTCCAAATAGGTTTCTATGAAGAACTTTCTCTTCATATCTGAGAACAAAGTTAGAAAAAAAATAGGATTGCCTCTTTAAAGTCATATGTCAAACAGGTTGTTTTACACCTTGAGTGTGTGACAGCATACATCTAAAAATTCTGGTTGTTGCAAGTCATAAATCTGCATGTTTACTCATTCACTGCACTGTTCAATAGTTCACTTTAAAGCCCCTACCCCCTTTCCCCCATTACTTACAGAAAGGGGGTTTCCCCCAACATTACACCTACATGTATTGTAGATACATAACATATAATTAAATTTACATTTATTAGGGGGATTTCCCTCTCCCCTTCCCTTACCCAAACTGTCCTAAATTACATTACCACAAAGGGGGAGATCTCCTGTCAATTCAACTCACAGGAAAGGGGACCCAGCCCCCCCCCACACACACAAACATACCGCTGTATCCTTTGCCACAATTACATATCATCTGTTGAGAAGCAGAAGGGAGTTAACTCTGTATTAAGTTAAATGAATTAATGTCATTTAGGCTCTCAGCGGACGATATTATCTTATTGACAGGAAGGGGATTCCGGTCATTAAATCCTACTGCAGCAAAATATAAATCTACAGGTAGCAATTTTCTTTAAGAACACTGCAACAGCCATAATGCCTCAACAATTGTCTACGCCTACTGGTTGTAAATTATTCAACACAACACTGCAGACAGCATATCTATAGAAAACTATTGGATCTTTGAAAGTGCCATCCTGTTTAAGTCAATTAAAGATCAATTTTGAAGGTCAAGTCATTGGAACCCGGTCCCTACATCAAGCTATACAGTCACAATGACAATCCATGAAGAAATTAATTCCTTTGTCCTCCTTCTTCACTGAACTCTTTGTCACTGCTTGGTACTTTGTACATGTTTTGTACGTGTACATATTTAAACTCTAACACCGACTTGATACAAAGCGCTTTGTATCCGGTCGGAAAGACGCTACATAAATCGCAACTGCTATTATTATTATTATTATTATTATTATTATTATCCAGAAACCTCTAATTAACAATTTATCATTATCGTGCATCACTAGTCAAGAGGGGGAAAAACCCATTATTTTTAGGCTATTAAAGCAGGAATTAGTCTTTAACATTGTCTGTCAGAAAGAAATGGATTCATATTAAAAAAAGAATAGTCCTCAATTACTCATCAGAGAAACAATATGACCAAATTTTATGACCAAACTGTGTTCAAACGTTTTATTTGTGGATCTCTTCCCCAGCTGTTAACACTACATGTGAACACATCTTGTAAACTGGGAGGAAGGGGATGACTGAAAATAAGAGGCAAGTTTTCAGCTGGACAATGTGTCATCCTGACTTTAACAAGGAGAGGAAACTTGGCTTGTTACCAACGAGGCACTCAAGGGCTTCACTTCTAAAAAGACCCGCTCCTCTATAGAGCTTTTATGGCTGTGTTTGTTGCTAACTGTATTAAATTGAAATCAAACTGTGCCGCGTGGACTGGATGTGGGTTTTGTGCGGATATAACGGGAGGAAATAGGCTCCTGTGTCCTTTGTACATGTATGTAAATGCCTTACTGCACCCCCAGTCTTACACATGTACAAGGTTCCAAGCATTTCATAAAAGGGTGATTCAATGCAATATGTCCTGACAACATACGTGTATGTCTTTTGTTCATATTAATTCACATAAAATTGGAAAATACCTCAATATGACCATTGCATAATGGCAAAGATTTCATTAATATCAAGAGACTTAGAACTTTTTGATGAAATGAATGGATGTATTCCTGATGGGAGTTTCAAGATTTCAGAACCACGAAAGGAAGCATTTCACACACTAAAAAGCTGCCAAAGCCAATTAACCAGGGAATACGCTGTGTTGACAAGGCAAAATATAATAATCCAACTACTTTCTTTTTTGGACAATGAAATTCCTTGTTTTTTCCAATTTCAGTAATTTTTCTCATATTCCCTGACTTTTGCCTGACTGGAAAAAAGGGGAATATTTTTCCAGGCTTTCCCTGATTTCAAGGATAGCCGGTAAACTTGTCATACTAAATATTATTTTGCCAAAAATATAACTTGAAGCCTGCATTTTTGACACATGATATTCAATGGATTAAAGGTACTGCTAGTAGTTAAGTTCAAGACTTTGTTTTTGGTAGTAATTTGTTTCTGGGTGGGGATCTGACCTTTGCTCCTGCGACAATTGCTCCAGGCTTTCATCCTCATCATCATCATTTATTAAAGTCAGCATTTTCCTGCTTACGAGGGGTTACTTACTTTCGCGCCATAATGACACTCCCTCCCTCCCTCCACATCTTCTTGTCTCGAGCATCCTCTTCATTTAGACCAACCTTACTGCTATCTTTCTTCACCATATTTGTCCATGACATCTTCGGTCTTCCTTTCGCTCTTAATATGCCATCCACTTCCAGATCCATCTTCCCTTCTCACCACATGACCCATCAATCTCAACCCACCTTTCTTTACCTCTTCCACCATAGTTTCCTCTAGACCCAACCTTTCCAGGAGCTCACCTGTGTTCTTTTTACTTCGTCATAGGAATAATATTAGGGTTATAGTTGGTCTTGGGTTAAGTTAAGGTTTAGGTTCATATTTAGGTTTTGTTTTAGGGTTAGGGTTAGGTACAGTCTTGGGTCCAGGGTCAATGATAATATTGCAGGAAATTGAAACCGAGCAATCGTGGCAGGAGCAAGTGTCATACTACCTGCTACTATCACCTACAGTAGATCCTACAGTAGCTTTTGACAGGTAAAAATGACAATACAATACCATACTAAGTGAACTTTGCTCATCATTGATCACAGATAATTTTGCTATGATTTGGCGAACTTTGGAGGAGACATATTTTTTAGGTACACCTGTAAGTTGTTCAAAGACTTTAAAGAATTTATGAGACCTTTTTGCTGGTAAGTTGTTCAAAGACTAATGGATTTCTGAGCATTTATTTATAACCAGAACATCAATGACGTAGCGCTCATCCGCATCTCGCAATAACAAATATCGTAAATTTTATGTGGTACACTTTTGAACTGGTCAAAAAATAAAAATTTGATGCCCTGGAAGGGACATAATTTCATTTATGTGTGTGTGATTGGGTTTTTCACAGACGTGTATCAATCAGATATGATTATTTACGTCTGGGGACCGACCTTTAACGTCACCATCCGAAAGATGTACAAGATTGAATAGAAACTAAAGGAAATGGAATGAAAATTGGTTGAAAAAGCAATTTTTGTTATTTTGGAATAAATTTGCATAAATTACCACAATTAATTAATGGAGAACAATTTTAAAATTCTGTGTAGAAGTTTAGTGTACCAAAGTAAGCTCTACCAGATAAAGCAAACCAAATCAAAATCGGTCAAGAAATGAGGGAGAAAGAAGCAATTTTTGTTATTTTTGGAATAAATTTGCATAAATTACCATAATTAATTAATGGAGAACAATTTTAAAATTCTGTGTAGAAGTTTAGTGTACCAAAGTTAGCTCTACCAGATAAAGCAAACCAAATCAAAATCGGTCAAGAAATGAGGGAGAAGAAGCAATTTTTGTTATTTTTGGAATAAATTTGCATAAATTACCATAATTAATTAATGGAGAACAATATTAAAATTCTATGTAGAAGTTTAGTATACCAAAGTTAGCTCTACCAGATAAAGCAAACCAAATCAAAATCGGTCAAGAAATGAGGGAGAAGAAGCAATTTTTGTTATTTTTGGAATAAATTTGCATAAATTACCATAATTAATTAATGGAGAACAATTTTAAAATTCTGTGTAGAATTTTAGTGTACCAAAGTAAGCTCTACTAGATAAAGCAAACTAAATCAAAATCGGTCGAGAAATGAAGGAGAAGAAGCATTTTTTGTGATTTTGAATAAATTTGCATAAATTAGCATAGATAATTAATGGAGACCAATTTTAAAATTCTGTGTAAAAGTTTAGTGTACCAAAGTGAGCTCTACCAGATAAAGCAAACCAAATCAAAATCGGTCGAGAAATGAAGGAGAAGAAGCAATTTTGGTGATTTCGAATAAATTTGCATAAATTAGCATAGATAATGAATTTCACGATTCGGTGTAGAAGTTTTAAATCCCCCTCCTAGCCCTATCATATGAAACAATCAGAATCAAAATCGGTTGAAAAATAACGAAGAAGAAGCATTTTGAATACTGTGGACGGACGGACGCCGGACGCCTTCGGGCCGGATGAGCTAAAAATCATTAACGAAAATATTTTTGTTATATTTTCAAGTTCAAAGGACTTAAGTTTGTTCCATACTTTTAAAATATGACTTTTTACCTCTAACCCACACATTTTGTTCTTACACAGTTTTGCTATGCTTTGGTGAACTTTGGAAGAGAACTATCTTTATTTCAGTAAAACTGAAAGTTGCTCAAAGAAAAAAGAATTTTATGAAACCTTTTTTCTTCTGGTAAGTTTTTCTAGGACTATTTTATGAGACCATTTTGGGGGTAAATTGTTCAAAGACTAATGAATTTCTGAACATTTCAATAATAAATTTCTAATAATCATTTCTTCAATTACTTCAGTTCACTCTTAAGTTTAAAGGACTTTAGTTTGTTCCGCGTACTTTCCAAACATGACTTTAGACATGTATCACCCTAATGTTTTGTTGTAAATGCACCCTGTATCCTTTGTGCATCCAATGATAGGTGAGCAAAGTTTTCATTACAGTGGTCCGGTTACATGGAATAGGTTACCTTGTGAATTACGCTGTAGTATGTCAGTTGAATTATTTAAGAAGCATCTTAACACTTAAAACACACCATTTACATTGTAATTAACTGCATTACATTTCTATCATATTTTTTGTTCAGTTTTAATTCATTGATGCATTTGTTTTGTAAAGCGCTTTGATCAGTTCTAAATTGGATATAGCGCTATAAAAGAAACAATTTATTATTACTATTAATGTAACACACAACTACCCAGTCAGGACATGCATCTCATTATTAAACACACACCATATTTTGTGAGGAATCATTTAAACAAACATGCTTGTACAACCTATCAAACTTTGACATCTTTAGGTACACGTAGCTCACACATAAATGCACTTGACCGCATTTTCTATTTCTTACCAGCCTTGTACTTTATCTCTTGTTTTATCCATTTAATGTGTATTGTTACTGTTGATGGATGATTAACAAACTTTATGAAAATGAAGGTGGTCCATGTCTACCGAACATTGGTTTTATGTGATAGCACGATTGCAAGCATTATTCTAGGTGTGTCATTCCATACCATTCCATTCCATTTTTAGCTACCTGAACGTGACACATGCACAGGTATTAGGGCGGAAAAGCACTTTGATGATATCAAAAGGTGCACCATGTGCCATCTACATGTAGATAATGCAATTATTCTGCAATCCAGCATTGTTTCTTGAGTAGATACCATGCATACAGGTCACGAATGGGTGGGTTTGTGTCGGCTTCACAGCAAAGGGTATTTGATTTCATTATCTTAGTTTGGCCCCATGCCCACAAAATACAAAGAGTTGTTTGTTCTTTCTTATAGAGTTGTGATATTGAGTATAAATTCCACATTATGTCATACAAAGCCAAGAGAGTTGCAAAGCATGGAATAAATTTTTTTAAATCATTTTTATAACAACCTCTTTGTAACTCAGTGTCAACAGCTTTCCAGTGATTTGGCCCCATGCCCACAAAATACAAAGAGTTGTTTGTTCTTTCTTATAAAGTTGTAACATTGAGTATGAATTCCATATTATGTCGTACAAAGCCGAGAGAGATGCAAAGCATGGAATGAATAATAATTTTAGAATTTTTAATTATTTTTTATTACAACCTCTTTGTAACTCTGTATCCACATTTTCCCAGTGATTTGGCCCCATGCCCATAAAATACAAAGAGTTGTTTGTTCTTTCTTATAAAGTTGCAACATTGAGTATGAATTCCACGTTATGTCGTGCAAATCATGGAATGAATAACAATTTTAAATTTTTTAATTATTTTTATGACAACCTCTTTGTTAACTCAGTGTCAACATTTTTCCAGTGATTTGGCCCCATGCCCACAAAATAAAGAGTTTTTTGTCTTGTCTGATAGAGTTGTGATATTGAGTATGAATTCGACATTAGATGTTTGATTACAGGTACCTTTTTAGTATAAATGCTCAACATGAAAATATGAAACTTATCCCGACTCTTATTTCTTATCTATTTTCCTTATGCGCCTTAGAATAGAATTTCTAGATAGATGCCGATACAAATGCCTATTATCATTATTATTGTTGTCAAATGATTCCCGAAAGGAGTAGATAGGAAAATACCCTGGATCCTTAAATTCGCCACAACATTTAGTTCTATAGATAATGTGCAACACAAAAAGAGTAAGAAATTTGAAGTGTCTAAAATCACATTCGTTTTGAGGCTTACAACATGATGGCATTACTTCAAAACTATAATGTAAAGCCATGACTTGCAGTGTCATGTTATGAAACTCCTACATCTAGCAACTTGAATTTGAAGTGTTTATTTCAATGAAAAGTATTGCTGCATAACATATCATTCTGCCATTTCTAACATTACCTGTTCATGTTGAGGCATAAGACATAATAGTTAATAAATAGCATACCTCCATACAATAATGAGAGGCCATGACTTGCAGTGTCATGTTATGAAACTTCTAGCACCTTAAATCTGAAGTGTTTACTTCAATGAAAAATATTGCTGCTTTTGCTTTACATGTAATTCTACCATTTCTAACATTACCTGTTCATGTTGAGGCATAAGACATGACACATATCTTCATACTATAATGAAAGGTCATAATCTGCTGTGTAATGTTACATGTTTAAAATTCCCAGTACCTTATAAACCCCTCCATAACCAAGGAACCCATTTTCAATTCTACATTTTTTCCGGCTGACCTCTCACAGCCAGCAGCCCAACATTCACCCTTTAGTTCAAAGGTCAACCATGCATCATGCAGACAGTGCAAGTCCACTAAGGGGTAACAAGTGAGGGGAAAAGTTCAAGGGTTAAAGGTCAATCAATACGTACCTCCAGGTCATTGACTTCCATCTGCAGTTGCGACATGGTCGTGACACTCTTGCTGTTTCCTGCGATGCGTCGGGTGGCACTGCAGCATTTGTTTGTATCTGAACAGGCATCGGTAGGACAAGGTATTACACAGTTCTCCTTGGTGTTTTCTCTCATCTGGTGAAGACAAGTAATGAAAATAACTTTTTTTTATAATAGAATGTAATGATAATAAATATGAAAAATATTTGTAATGCATCGGTTCAACATGAGCAATGTGAACTTGACTCAATGGCGAGGAAACACGTCCATGTAAAGTAACACCATGACAATACTGATGGAACAACATATAGCATGAAGGTACATGTAAGTCTTACATAGCACAATCTAGCAGAATTCTTGATGAGTTTTGGAAATTGAAGAAATATGTCCAGAGCAAGGGCAAATCATTTAAATATGTGTCATATACATTAATGCCCCTCTGGATCCAATAGATGAAATGGTTATTGTGGTGGGATGTCATGTGATTAATTAACCTAATTACTCACAAAATTAAGACAGCAAGCACTTACTTCATAGGTGGCAAAAATACACAGTAACCACTTTTTTACAAAGAAAATAAAATAGTCTTCATGTAGTTTGAGCAAAAAATCAGATCGGGCCATCATATATTTATGATATAACAAGATTGCACTATGTCATGTTGCAGTACCTTTGTATCATCCATGACAGATACATGTTTGTATCATAACAAACGTCACGTAACGGTACACATTCATTTGACAAGAGGTATTGTCAACAGAACACAATATTATTGAATCGTGTTCAGGTTTTTGTTCCACTTTCATCAAAGTTCAAATGAGACCAGGTAACCTGAGCTCCAAACAAAAAGATTGCTTTTTGTATGAAAAGGAATTTTCTTCTTAAAGTTTCTGTGTTTGCTGTCTGGTTAAAAATACAACTTTTTTAAAACTGGGCTCTTATACCTACTGGTATATCTAGCTGTCTTTAATTAGACTTTAAATCAGTTTTGGATCAGGCCCCCAAAAAAAAGTTTCATCCACAAGTCTTTGTAAAACAACAATTCTTGATAAATAATTAATCATTATGTAGATGTGATACCTCTCAAAAATGTCAAAGCTATACAAAAGTAACTTAATCACAAATCATGATACAGTACATGCACAGGTGCTTTAATATAATTCATAATAATATTTCTAGTATTACAACTAGACAAAACTAGTTTCTGGAATAGAAGCCCTTTCTCAAGTTTTTGAAGGGTTACCATCATCAGACAATGAAAAGACAGTGCATGCACAGTTGCACACAGTATCAATTGAACTATTTGTACAACTGGACTTTGCATCGAATGTTGAATTAACAATGAATAAAAACCTGTTATTGTCTGTCAATGCTAACAATTTATAAAGCTCTGCAAACACTTTTTGATCTTCCAGTTTTGTTTGTAATATTCTAAAAATTATGAATGTTATATCAATCAATAAATCACCCAATCTGATCTTAATACAAAAAGTACATATATATACTTGTTGGAAATTGCTCATATTGAAAAAGGGAGTTGTTGTTTACAAATCAAACTCAGACAGAAATGTACATGTATTGTTTCAGCCTTAAACTATAAACAGTGATTTCTAAAGACAAATCATTGACATTCAGACATTTGATATCAATGAACATAGTTGTGTAGAAATGTTAGTGTTTTCTTGTTATCTCTATGACTATGAATCAAAAGGTCTTGTATCAACACCCCGGATCTTTGTCATTCTAGGTGCCAGGGGGGCACTTACTTCTAGAATAATTGTATTATGAATCAAATTGATTAAATCAAACTTGCAAAATCACATCTTTTTCTTTTCTGTGCCTTTGAATAATGTTGTAAATTAGTGTCATCATCATAATCATCATTGTCATATCCATCATTACCATTATCATCAGCGTAATCACCAAGATCACCATCATCATCGTCATCATCATCACAACCACCACCATCACCACCATCATCATCTTTCTGGGTCACAGCTCATTTTAGGAGAACTTACAGATATAAACTCTGGTTGAATTAAATGGTGTGAATCAAATCAAAAGCCACTGCACCAAACCCCCACATTACTGTTCTTTATGTGACAAGTAAATTTATGAATGATCATCATCATCATCATCAACATCATCATCTTTCTTGGCTGTAGAACATTTTGGGAGAACTTACACATATAAACTCTGGTTGAATTGTAGTGGAATGGATTCCCTCTTGGTGAAGGATTTTTGTGGCCTGTTCAATAACCTTTCCATACTCCTCTAACGACGATACACTGATGTGAAGCGTGGCGATGAGTTTGGAACCTGTTAACTGCCATACGTGGAACTCATGAATGTTGTCGATATAGCTACACTGTAAATGGAAAAGTGCAAGAATATATACATGTAGTCATACACAACAAAGAAAGCTAAATAGCATGGAATTCATAAAATCTGTAACATTTTTCACTTACAACCTCATTGTAACTCTGTAATCCACAGCTTTCCAGTGAATTTCTCAAAATCGTTTGTTCTAATTTATTCTAGATGTCTCTTTTTCTTGTAAATGTGCAAGTTATGTACTAACAAGAACAATATCTGCTTCTGTGGCTTAAAAAGCACTTTTAAACCAATAATTACGCGTTTCCGACATTATCTGATGTTTTGAGGTAATGGGAGGCTACTACAAAATCTCATTAAATAACAAAATACAGAATTTCAATAACAATTGCAATGCACATTATGTAAATAGCACTTATGTTTTAGCTGAACTAATTTTTTTCAATTTTATTTTTACAGCTACATTTTATGTAAATAGAATATGCTCATCATATAAGTTCAATTATGTCATAAGAATTTACCTCTTCTCGTAGTTTCTTGTCAATATCTTCAATATCAATGCCAGTAGGTATAGACTGCAACAGGATCATACTGGACTGTTTAACTGCACAGAGTAAAGAGTTGATGAGACCATTAAGAAGTCATGCACAGGTAAGAACACATACATGTATTTTCTGCTAAAAAGCTTAAGTACGTTGACCTTAACTTGGACAGTGATAGAAGCCTTGCACAGATATGCCGCAATAAACCATCATGGTTTTTCTTTCTTTCATAATGGCTAAGTTTTTTTCTTTCATAATGGCTAAGTGTAAGAGTAATATGCTTCACATTTCTGTACCTTATAACACAAAGGTCAGTGAATATGCACAGGACTTCTGTTGCACGCAGTTGCCATTCATTTATACATTTACAAAAATGACATGGTTAACTTTAGCAGGCATCAATGAGCCTCAAGGAGAAAACAAACTCAGCAAGGAGCCAAAGAACTTAATTCAAATCAAACAAAAGTTGTATACATGCAGTTAAAATACAGTAGTCTTGTCCAGACGGAGGCAAGTTTCCCTAGGGTAAAGGTGGTGTTAAAGACGCACGTTCCCCGTATTCCAGAGGGCGTTCAAAATACGTACGCGCTGGCGGACGGTGCTAGCTGCCTATTGACACCAACAGAATACGGCTCTTACGCAGATGGCATGTTCCCAATGCAATCACTCTGATCCAAGACTCTAGTGACACTGTTGATTGTACGGTTGTTATAATTGTTGGAATATTCTCGGGCAATAGACCAGTTTACTAACATATTCAAATTTTATGCATACTTTTTAAACAAAGGTTGTTCTTGACAACCTGAAAGCTTGCCCAAGGCTTTCCTGACATAGCAACAAGTAATGTATGCAGACTGGATTCCAAGTATTGTAGTTCATTCATAAATAAGAGGTTAACAGAATAACTCATCACTAGGTCCCCAGGAAAGAAACATCCATGAATCCGAATATGTTAGTATATGGGTCTATTAATTCGTACAGAGTACAAAACACCGCATAATTAATACCACATGATACTTACATAATGGCCACGTTGTGGTGCTAATGATTATAACAATAAGAATACTGAGTACGGGATCTACGCAGAACACCCAATCGCCGTCGGCGAACATGACAACGAGCGCGCTGATTATAACCACCACCGAACCTAGGGCATCGCCGAGAACGTGAAGAAAAACGCCTCTCATGTTCAGTTGCTGCGCTGAAGCTGAAATTTCAAAAGAAAACAATTATTTGAAGAAAGATGGAAAATGACTGCCACCTCATGATTCATTTTTGTATTCACATTACATGCACGGGTACGGGTTAACTAAATAAATGAGGCTGAAAAGAGATCCATTAGTGACATGTGTATTAACCTGAAAACACCTTCAGTAGTGTTTGGTTGTGCCTGAAATTCAAGGAAATTCCCTAAAACTGGATTCAATCATGATTTCTCTGATTTTCTCATGGAAATTTTGCCAAATCTAGCCTTTACAATCTATTCCTTTTCAATGAACAATCAGCATAACACAAACAAGTAAAAAAAAAAGATTAGGGAGTGCATCAAATCAAATCTGATTAAATATTGATTGTCTGATACAGTTCCTGATACCAATGATTTCTTGACTCACAGCACTACAGGTGTCTCCTTTTAGAGATGTTTTTCATGCTCTTCTGTTAATCATTTTCGTTTCATTTCATTTATTGATTTCCACATTCAAAGATAAAAACAAGAAAATGCAAAACAATATGTTGAATGCTAGGAATTACACATTGTACATGTACATGTACAGTACATGAGTGGAAAGAGCAAAAGTCACAGACAATTTTGAATCTGTTTCTAATGCAGTACATTTGGCCGTTCTTGAATAAGAGCGATTTAATTGTAACTACCATTAAAGTCTCTAAATTAGCAACGGGGTGTAAAATATAAAATCATTTTTTGGGGTACAAATTGGAAATTTTTCAGCTCAATTTGCAGTTTTATTTCACATTGGTTCATTTAATAAACCTTTTTTCCAAACTACAAAGGAATGGACAATGAGATTAATTGTTGCCAATTTGAGGAAAGAAAACTGATACCTTTTGAATATAAGACAACTCTGAACTGCTATGGGTGCTATAGCCGTCAGAATACACATACATGTACACATAAATGTACATGTACATGTAGCTTGAATATCTACATGTACATATAAATCATGACAAAATCTTATTTGACAAGAGCCTTGAGTCAAAGACATGCTGTATTATCGCCTATCCTTTCAAAGGTTGTGTTTGTATTGTGTACTATACAAAGATATATACAAGTATACAAGTGGCATGACATTGTCTGAAAACAATCTTATCATTCAGAATTAATTAGAAGAAAAAAAAAGAAGAAAAAAGATCATCCACTTAAAAATGGAAGAAGCCAGTATTACCATCAAACTATTAAACAAAAACATGTATTTCACAACAGGTTGTGAAGAAAGAAAACAGAGGCCAACCCCAAATACTTTGAGAGAAAAATTACATACTTCACCCATCGTTGGTTAACTAAGCATGCGGAAAGTCAAGGTTTCTGACTCGCTTTGTGCCCACGTTACAAAAGGGCTTTCATGTTCACAGTTGAATTAATTCTTTTACAATTACATTAATGTATCTGACTTCCATCCATGAGTGTTAACAGAAAGGATAAAGGGGAAAAGGTATAGTAATTTTTTTTTTTGTCTACGAAATGTCAAATTTTGGGGTGCAGCCTATACGGCGCTGCGGCATTAAGGCCGGCAAATACGGTATTAAAAAGACATTGTTTACATGTACACTGAATTTCCTTATTATTGTAACATTTGACATTTTACCTATCCTTCACTGGGCAATTCACACCATTGTACTAAGTTGATTTGTGTGAAAGCAGAAAAATAAGTGTAACAAGGAAACAAGCATTATACATTTCGAAATATTAATATTTTAGTCATTTAGTCTACCATTATCTCACAGTGACATTGCCGAATTTGAAAATCATACGTGTATTGCTAGTAATTAAAACAATTTGAACTTTCTCATTGTTTGTCTGATTTCATTTGAAATTCATCGATCTGCTTTTTCTGCTTTTTTCTGCTTTCAACTACAGCAACTTGTTAATGAGGTTGAATTTTCCTTCCAACAGCTTACCTTCATGTTTCCTCTGCTTGAGTTTTCTCTTGGTCTCGCTGTCTGTGACCTCTACTCCAGCTTCCACATCATGAACATCTAGCGCCCCCTCCTGTCCCTTGGTTCCATTAGCGAGGGCTACCCTTTCTTCAGGCTCCTTCACTGATGCATGGCTGTGCCCATGGCCTCCTCCTCCACCTCCATGGCTATGTCCATGCCCCATACCTTTCAATGTTTTAGGGAAAAGGCTACTTATCAAAAAGGGTTTTTTCATATTCAAGACTTTTTGTATGAACTACAGATATCAAAAAGATGATCCAAAAGAAATATTTTGTGCACTTTAATTCCTTAGTGAGGGAAAGACCCCAGTCTAGTGTTTCACCTGCACATCTAGTAGAGTCTGAAGAGCCATGGGGATTATAAAGTCTGTATTTCCTTTCCCAGGCACAGGTATTGCAGAATTCATCATAACTATGATAATGTTTACGTCGATGTAGAGGTGTCATAGTCTATTGGATATGATATTGAACTTTGGATCGCATGGTTCTCGGTTAAAGTCCTACCTTTTTGGGGCAAGACATTAATCTCTACCCAGGTGTTAAATGGGCACCGAGTAGGATGCAAATGTTAATGTGGTTGGATTGACATATGTGCACTTGTAAAATGACACCGGGCCAGAGTACTCCCAAAGGCTTAAAGCGTAGTACAAAGCGCGATACAAATGTGACTATTTTTATTATACTTACCGTGTGAACTAAATAGCAAAATCCCTAAAACGTTGACTGCAAGGCCAACCCCACCAACGATAAGAACCAAGCGAGGGTCTTTAATTTTATCTCCCTGAACAAGGCGCTCAATGGCATCAACTAATATTGTAAAGCACAGGGCGAAGAGAAAGACTGCATTGACAAGGGCTCCAACAACCTCTGCTCGTTGCCAGCCATATGTGTTCTTTGGAGTATCACGTTTAGCATACTGCAAGGAGGAAACAAATTTGGAACCAAGAGTATTATGATTTAATGTTTGATATTGTACTTCATTCACAGAGAGGCTTAATAAAATCATCAATTTTAGGACATTCTGCAGTATCGTTCCTGCGCACCTTAGCTGCGCAGGGCCAGCTGCTGATCATGTACATTACTATGTCAAATACCAGGAACTCCAGGCATTGTACATGGTGACCTTGAGCAGCTAAGGTGCCCACAAACATTATAATAAAATGGGTAGAAGAATCCCTGCAATTTGATTGGTCAATTACCGTGTAGATTTTTTTACTGGCTGCATGTGATATCAACACGATATATGTGATATCGGGAATAGATACCACCGATATCCCAGTTTTTTTTTCTTCATTTTTTTCATCCATTGCACTAACAACAGTCAAATTATTCAAATTTAAAATTCATGCTTTCCGGTAATTACCGGATGCATGGCCAAATCTGTAAAATAACAGATTTTTGTATTTTTAAAGATTTTTTTTTGCCCCATTAAAAATATGATGTAAAAATATTTGAAGTATTGCAATCCTTGAGACAATCTTTGCAGTTTGCATCATTTGATCTGTCACAAAAACCATACAGAAATCTGTGATCTCAGACAACGACAGAAATAGCTTTTGGAAAAAGAATGACACCCAAAATATACCTGACTTTTATGGTATATATATATATATATATATATACAGTGTATATCACTATAAAAATAGTATGTGAACTTTATTTCTCCTTTTGTTGTGCAGGAAATATATTTTCTCACTTTGAATGGCTTCAGCTAAACGTTGCACCTAAAAATAATAAAGAACACATTTAAGTTGTTTGATTTGTCTCCCTAAATCCCACTAGAGTTTCTGATAGTTGAAGATCTTCTAATTTAAGTTACAATGTCTCTATATCAATCATTAATTTCTTTAACCTTGAAAGAGTCATTCCTCCCTTTTACAGCATGATTAAGAATAAAGATTAAACAAAGGTACAAGTAGTACAGCACATGAAACACAAAGACCCACAGTCACCCACTCTTGAGCCTTGAGGAAGCAAATGAAATCATGGTCAAAAGAGAAATAAATGTTATTAAATTGACCCTGTATGTCTCTTCTTCGACATCATTGTAAGAGAACACCAAAAGATTGGCCAAGTGAATCTCATTTAAGTACCTCACATCAACCCAAGCCCTTAACGACTAGATTTTGGAATTCACACTAAGATCCTAGAAATCCTTCAAGTTCACACTCTTCTAGCACGTACACATGTACAATTGTACATGCGGTTTAACTCAATGATTTATTCAGTAAGCGATAAAGATAAAGTGAGAGAGATATAGAGATAAAGATCTGTATCACATGATGTTATCATATAACTTTTTACTGTCTTGTTTTAATGTTCTATAATCATTCATTCTGTACATGTGTGTATACTGTATATGGTAAAATGTATGTTTTGTCATCAGAGATTTATAATAAACTTTGATTCTTGAAAGAGATCAATAGAGTCATAGTGTGAGAGAGAGGGAGAGAGAAAAATCAAATAGACTACAGAGAGAGAGAGGGGGGGGGAACAGAAAAACATACATGTACATGTAGAAAGAGAGAGAGAGAGAGAGAGAGAGAGAGGGAGAGAGAGAGAGAGAGAGAGAGAATGAGAGAGAGAATGAGAGGGAGAGAGAATGAGATAGAGAGAGCAGGCGGGAGAAGGAAAGGAAGAGAGAAAGACATACAGAGAGATAAGGGAATCTACATGGTGTGAACTTCGGATTATTTTTTAGTCTAGATACACAAGTATGAATCTCAGATAATTGTGGATTATCCTCCTCCTCATTCCGCCCTTATTTTGCCCACTTTCTCTACGAGTATCATGTTTCTTTATACAAATGTACAAGTACAATGTACACACTACACAGATACAAGAAGGCCTGCAGTATCCCCCCCCCTTCACCCCCTCCCTTAAAAATCAGTTGGCTGTTGTCATAGAAATAAATCTTTCACACTTCACTATGCAGTACTATGCCAACAACAACAAAAGCATAACAGTTGTACTGCATCAATACAGTATGAAGGACATCCTTATTGCTTTGAATTACATGTACATGTAAGGGTGTGTTTATGCTCACTTTTGAAGGCAGAATGAGCGATTTGAAATGCTCATCGTAAACGCTCATCATAGGTGTACTGTTTATGCTCCCCTTCTCCGGCTCCAGGCAAATTCGGGCTCTGCAGCTGGATTCGCAAACCTGCACTGTGCATGCTACGTTGACCCCGGGAACGTTATTTAAACGCGTTTACAAATGATTGTGCATTTATGCTTCCCCAGAAACCGTCTTTTTGGAGAATCGCAGATCGTAAACGCACCTTTTTGTGAGTTTACGATTGGCGATTACGATCGCCGTTTAGAAAGGACGCAACCATGTTTTTAACTAACCATGTAACAAAAGCCTCATTCTGGCCAGAAAAAGTTGAGCATAAACGCACCCTAAATCATGTTTCATGATGGGGAAAGTGCCCCACTTCATGGAACAGGACATGCATAAAGTAGGCCATGCCATCTGTACATGTAGCTTCTGTGAATCATTCCTGACCTTCTTTTGGGGGGAGAACTCTACGACTTTCTCCTGAAGGAAATCGAGAGGATTTGGACTGCAATCTATTTCTTCCTGGGTTCATGCACTAGTTTGACAAGACCCTGAATTACTTGAAAGCTGTGAATTACTGTACATTACATTCCTGAGAAACAGAATGAGCAACTTGAAAATTAAAGTATTTGAATTATTGGAAAATATGCTCCTGTCCTTGAATTGCTGAGAAATGTATTTAAAAATGCATGTGTAAATGGAAAAACAAATAAGAATAGTTCAGACAAAAAAAAAATCAAGTACTGTACCTGTACATGCACGTACATAGCTACATGTACATGTACATACAATGTACTACATGTATTTACCTGTATATTATGTCCATACTTCAACTCGTGGTTTGCAAATTAACACAGAGATATAATATAAATTTTAAGGGAAATAATAATAAAAATTTCTCTTTAATAAAACATCAAACAGTAATATTTTATGTTTGGAATTAATTTTCTGACATACTGTACATGTACTGTTTCACTATTTAAGAAAAGTGTTCAATTTTATGAAATTAAATGGTTTTGTCAAAAAGTCCATGTACCCAAGGCTATCCCATCTAGGCCGTGGGCAGTGGTCTTTTTTTTTCTTTTGTTTTGTGACCCGACCTCTTTATCTACCTTCTTGTTTGCCAGTACATGTATGTGTAAAAATAGTATTGAAATCATATCTGAAACTTGTCAAGGATAAGAGTTGCACATTTTTGAGGTATGGTCCGCTGTCTAATCCCTTTCAAGTTGTTTAATCACCTTCATTCACCCAAACTTGAACCCAAGACTCAAACAGTGACTTGCAAATAAAACAAACACTACACATGGTCTAAATAAAACTGTATGCCTCATAACACAATAAAAGCTATGCATTTTTCCTTTAATTTTCATCCAAGAAGAGTACCAGTAATGGAAATGATAACTCTTTGCCAGTGTTCCCTGTAGACAGTTAAACAACCTGATTGATGGAGTGACTGACTGGAGTCATTATGTTTTTAGTTTTGGGGCCAATGATACAAGCAGTAGAGCACATCCCTATTAAACCTGGGGGTGTTTCATAAAGCTGTTTGTAAAGTTACGCATGACTTGAGTTGCGAACGACTTGAATATGTGAAGTGCCAGATAGGATGCCCAAAGTTTTTCCTGATGTTTTAACAAAGTGTGACTATATTTCCAATAACCTCAATTAAATTATTTATTTGATGCAGTTAAAAATGATTGAGCATCCCATTTGGCTTTTCATATTCAAGTCATACGTAAAGTCATGCGTAACTTTACAAATGGCTTTATGAAACACCCCCCAGATCCTCTTTATTTGGTCTACCTTATGACGCTTTCAGAAATCAAATAAGTTTTACCTCAAGATTGATACATATAAATCACTTGGAAAGGCAGACAAAGTTGCAAAAACCCCACTCTTCAACCAACATCATCAATGTCATCATCATTGTCAACATTTATTCATATCTAATTCAATAAAGGAGTATATTCATGATAAATTACATGTATAAATTCCAGTATAATTACATTCCCTCACAATGTACAAGTGCTTCAAGAAGGGATCTGAGATTTGTTCATTTAGTGTAAAAACAAAGTGAAACCTGTATTACTAAAGACAGCCCAAAGGAGACAAGAGAAGCAGTCTTTATAGGCAGGTGGTCTTTACATGTATTGTATACAGTAGTATGTACAGGTTCCTTTATGCCATGTCTCAATAAGAAACACTATTGAAGGGAAAAGAAATTCAAATATTTGGTCTTTATAGGCAGTTGGTTAAATATAAAAACACAGGTAGTCACTATAGGGCGATTCAGTGTAATGTGCTCTACCCGTATGCGACATCTGTCATTTATGCAGATATTTATGCAGATATTTACTCCATGAATAAAATTTCTTGATAGACTATGACCAATGGTACTTACAGTAATATGAGAAAGCACCACAACTATTCTTTTTTTAAGGAATGTACAGAAAATACTGGATAATTGCACAGAATTTCCCTAAAGCAGGTTTGACTGTACTTCATATGTAGCTTTACTTCAACTGCACATTTACAAAAATAAGAGGGTTTTAACTCTTAAAAGTTTAAATTCGGAGAGAAAGTGACATGACATACCCTGACTGCTACAAAGCCTACAATGAGGGCGATGATGTCGGACAGCATGTGGAAGGAATCCGCCACAAGAGCGAGGGAATGTGTGATGTATCCTACACTGAGCTCCACGAAGAAGAAGCTCGCTGTCAGTACCATCATCGTCATGAGACGACAGCTCTTCGTAGAGAGCATCCGCTTTTTAGAAGAAGTCATCTCTTCGTTGTTGTTCTCGAGCTTCGAAAATTGCTGTTTGGACTTTGGAGAAAAGAAGAGATGAAATAGAATAGACATTAATGTTTACTAGCATTGTTGTTTACTCTTTTCCAGTAGACTGGGCTTGTTATTGTTAATTATATTGTGACGCGCTCAGGGTGCGCCCATTCATCAAGCCCAGTTGGCTTTTACAGATGCACCTTTTTCCATTCTATACTTTTAGTAGATTAAATCATGTCTTTTTTTTTTCTTTTTCTTTTTTTCCAATGTACTATACCTATATTTCAATGTATTTTTCTCTGCCTATTTTTTTTAAACTAGGTATAATGTCATTTTTACTGTGATTGGAAACAAATAAAGTTTAATTCAATTAAAGCAATAATTTTATGTAGATCAAGAATTAAAACCTCTTAAGGGGAATTTTAAGATACATTTACCTGTACATGATGTACATGTACATGTATGTCAGTAGAGCGTCCGCCTCACAACCGGGAGGTCGTGGGTTCGAACCCCGGCCGCGTCATACCAAAAGACGTTAAAAGATGGGAGTTGCTGCTACCTTGTTTGGCGTTCAACAATAAGGGGATAGAGCAATGTCGATCTGGCGCTGCTCAGTGGCTGTCGGGCTGCATCTGCTCACGATCAATTGGGCAAAAAGAATTTCCATTTTCAGTTTGACTTAATAAAATTTGGAGTGGACTTTAAAAGATTATTATTATTATTATTATTATGTCACACACATGACTTGTACATGTACATGTATGTCTCTTCTCCATTTATTCATCCAATGATTATAATTTCTTGATATGACCATTGACTATTATGTTCTTTCTTTTATCACTTATATACCTTGAACTCCTAATAAAATTCAAGCCCTGCTGCAGAAGCCTCTATTATGAAGAAAAGAGTAGGAATTCATTCAAACTGATCTCCACTTTAATAACGTGCAACTGTTAAACGATACATAATAATTGTAACTCTGTGCTGTAATAGCAAAAGTTTGCAGTTACTTTTAGAGCATCGAGTATAACAACTTGAGCTTTTCAATAGCACTAAAATGATATGTTTAACTCTAAAATGTGTGCAGTAGCTCTGGTGAAGGCATGACTCCACATAATTAATAAGGTTAAACAACCTTTTACCAAGGTAAAAAAACCTTTCTTTTGTACCATTGTTACAAGAGCATCCAAAGAGCGGGAGCCATAAGTGTGAATTTTTTTACGAGCTCACGTATGGTGCGTCCTTTATATTAAAATGAGCTATTTAGAATGTGTACGTGTAGTGTAATTGTGACCCAGTTTCACATGAGAGATTTTCACAATACAAAAAAATAGATTTTGCATTGTAGAAGATGAATAGGCTTGAATAAACTGGCAAAAAATGTTTCATAACATACCATTTTGAGGGGTGCAAGATTAAAAAATCCAAAAGGACAATGTCAAAGTGCTTTTGATATGATTAAAACTGCAGAGTTTTAATGTTATATTTGGCCTTACAAAGTCGATAAGAACTACATTTGTAAATGTAAATCGAGACATTGAAAATTACCCTCACATCCGTCATCAATTTTTCATTTATAACTGGGCAAGTCCAATGTACAGTGTACATGTACAACTGTATTTTACCCCATACATGTGTAAGTTACCAACTAAAAACAAACTGACCCTGTTTCATAAAACATGCTATCAATAACAAATGTTAAAGTTGTATGACAAATTGCTCTCAGCCAATCAACTTAAAAGATTTAGTAGCTTATAACAGTTATTGTAACTTGTTACTGATAACAAGCTTTATGAAACAGGGCCCAGCAGAAGTGTACACATCTCATCATAGTCTTATACTATTTGATTGTGATTGTGATTGTGATTGTGATGGTTATTTTACCCGACTGCTGAGAAAGCATAAATGCTTGTAAGTTAGTAACCAGACGGACGACGGCTTTAGGTCCTCTCCGAGGGACCTGGTAGTGAGGATTAATGCCTTACCAAAGGACACTAGCGCATCGACTTGGTTTTGAACCCGGGTCACCGGATTACTAGACCACTGCTCTACCAACTGAGCTATCGCGCCTCCTATAGCTTTGATGACATGAAATACCAATAATTTTGTTTACCCATGGAAGCCTCATCAGCATCAATGTTTTTTTTCTTTCTGAGGGCCCTGCAATTATCATTACCCCAGCAATTGCCAGGTATCCATATCACACCTGGGTGGAAAGTGGAAAGTGGCAAATGTGGATTAATGCCTTGCCAAGAGCTGTTAGTGCCAGGCTGGGATATGAACCCTCAACCCTTGGATTGAGAGTCAAGTGAAAGAATACGACACCATCAAGATATGATACTGTATATCAAGTTTCTTAACTAGTATTCCATAAAACTTGGTGATGCACAAGACATAATACAACCAAGTAAAAGATACTGTACATGTACAGGGTGTACCTTTGCATTGCCCAACTACATACAGTAAACATGTACAATGTAGCTTTTACATGGACCCTACTAACATTTTGCTGCAGCTAATGCATGGCTTATAAAATGCTTCAAGATTAACCTGGTCCTTTTTCACATGCAACAAAAATATATTTTAAGCTATTTATCTATATTTTTATGGTATTTCCAAGAAAACTAGACTATTTTTCTTCTATTTTCTTATGGAAAAAATGCATTAGACAAATAATAAATTATTAGGTTAAGAATCTGGAGCAAAAGATGGATGAAAAATATATTCAGTTATAAAGAGTTTTTTTTTTAAATCTGTGCTGTTTTTTCACTATTTTTCAACTAGTTTTAGACCATTTTGTACTGACTAGGGTATACATGTACACCCCAAACATATGCAGGATTTGCAGGTACCCTGAGATATTTAAATTAACCTCCACTTTAATGGAGCATAAAAATAAAATCACCCTGCAACATACCTTGTAGCAAGACATGTGTTGTGTCATTAGTTGACATGGACTGCATTAGTCATTTCGTGTGGTGGAACAAATGGGAAAGTTGTCCGGTACTTCATCATAGTGACATTACCGATTCAGCCAATTTGAAGTTCCTATACATAAAGTGATTAAAACTTTCGAAAATTCATAATTTTTTTTTTGTGTGTGTGTGTGTGTGTGTCCGATTTCTTTCAAACTTTTACCAGTATGCTTCTCTGATTTTTCTGCACTGTAGTTTTCTATCAGGCTTGGATTTTCTATTAAGTAACCTTGTATTTACTATTTAACCAATTCAAACACACCTGTTACACAAGTACACTGTACGTGTATGTACAGTGTATCATGTCATGTACAGTATGTGATGTTCTTTTTTTGCCGATTAGCAAGCGAAAATAATGATTACTTGTACATGTAGTCAAGTACATGTACAGTGTAGTCTATAATAATATTTGAAATAAACACGATTCATGGCAATTTCACCCTACATGAGAGTTCTGCAACTTGAAAGAGATTTTTTTTCTCATACATTGTAGATGTGGTCATTGATTCATAAACTGAACAAAAGTATGGTTATTGAATAAGTACAAAGGAGATCATCGTAACTTATACCCTTTTCATAGTGACTATATCAAAAAACACCTATGACAAACACTGATAGAATTTGCCTTATATAAGGTGAAACCTACGCTTGCCTGCGTATGCCATTCATACTGCCGGAGAAATTCACTTGCTGGGCGAGCCTCGGCCGCAAGTGAAGAATTGTTGCGCAATCGCTTGCTGGCTGGGTGCGCGCTTTGATTTTGGATTCGCTCATGAGCATGCATTCACATAACGTCAACAAAATGTCAACAACACAGCCAGGTTCCGAAAAAGCGTGTGTACACTACAGTAGCCGGAACAAGAGAATGACCTTTGACCAATTTCCCTGGTCCTTTTCTCCCGAATCCATTCACATACAGCGTTTCATCAGAGTCACACCGATAGAAAGATAATTTCTCCTGCTCTTGAGCAGGAGAATTTCATCACCTGTTTCTCTTCTTTCTATCGGCTATTTCCCCTAATATTTCTCCTCTACCCCTTTCAAAGTGACCGTTTCATTGGATGCGTCCTGATGCATCCGATGAAAACCAGGCCACTATGAAAGGGGTATTAGTTACCGGGAATTAAACTTAGTTACTGGGAATTAAGTTTACTGTCTGAATGATCTTCTGATCTATTCTTACAGGGCATCAACTGACCAGCAAGATTACAATAAAGGCTTGAGACAGAAAGACTTATCTGGATAGATAATATCAATGATTTTTCTAGTGACCCAGCGAAGTGCAAACCACCTTTAGAAATGTTTAGACTTTACATGTACAAGCATGCGCATCGAGTCTGCTTAAAAGCCGATTGGGGCACTCTTCCACAAGCATATCGAGTCTGCTTACATTGTACAAGCTGATTGGGGCACTCTTCCGCTAGTTTTTGCGTATAATGCGATGATGTTTTATCATTGACTTATTTTATATGATGGGGGGTCGGGTGTCCAGACACATAACAATCATAATGCCTTCTCTTTTGCCCTTGAGTTTAATGAAAATGTTCATCAAATAGCATTACCATCAGGAATATCTGTCCTTTACAATATTGTTCAACATAAGTCTTAGAATATCTATAAAATATTTATATAATATTGACTGGCCTTGAGGGGTATATCAGAAATATTGACCAAGCTCAGATCATATTGCCCCGAGTCGAAAGACGAGGGCAATATGAAAGGGGTATTAGTTACCGGGAATTAAACTTAGTTACTGGGAATTAAGTTTACTGTCTGAATGATCTTCTGATCTATTCTTACAGGGCATCAACTGACCAGCAAGATTACAATAAAGGCTTGGGACAGAAAGACTTATCTGGATAGATAATATCAATGATTTTTCTAGTGACCCAGCAAAGTGCAAACCACCTTTAGAAATGTTTAGACTTTACATGTACAAGCACGTGCATCGAGTCTGCTTAAAAGCCGATTGGGGCACTCTTCCACAAGCATGCGCATCGAGTCTGCTTACAAGCTGATTGGGGCACTCTTTCGCTAGTTTTTGCTAATAATGCGATGATGTTTTATCATTGACTTATTTTATATGATGGGGGGTCGGGTGTCCAGACACATAACAATCACAATGCCTTCTCTTTTGCCCTTGAGTTTAATGAAAAATGTTCATCAAATACATGTAGCATTACCATCAGGAATATCTGTCCTTTACAATATTGTTCAACATAAGTCTTAGAATATCTATAAAATATTTATATAATATTGACTGGCCTTGAGGGGTATATCAGAAATATTGACCAAGCTCAGATCATATTGCCCCGAGTCGAAAGACGAGGGCAATATGAAAGGGGTATTAGTTACCGGGAATTAAACTTAGTTACTGGGAATTAAGTTTACTGTCTGAATGATCTTCTGATCTATTCTTACAGGGCATCAACTGACCAGCAAGATTACAATAAAGGCTTGGGACAGAAAGACTTATCTGGATAGATAATATCAATGATTTTTCTAGTGACCCAGCAAAGTGCAAACCACCTTTAGAAATGTTTAGACTTTACATGTACAGTACAAGCACGCGCATCGAGTCTGCTTAAAAGCCGATTGGGACACTCTTCCACAAGCATGCGCATCGAGTCTGCTTACAAGCTGATTGGGGCACTCTTTCGCTAGTTTTTGCTAATAATGCGATGATGTTTTATCATTGACTTATTTTATATGATGGGGGGTCGGGTGTCCAGACACATAACAATCACAATGCCTTCTCTTTTGCCCTTGAGTTTAATGAAAATGTTCATCAAATAGCATTACCATCAGGAATATCTGTCCTTTACAATATTGTTCAACATAAGTCTTAGAATATCTATAAAATATTTATATAATATTGACTGGCCTTGAGGGGTATATCAGAAATATTGACCAAGCTCAGATCATATTGCCCCGAGTCGAAAGACGAGGGCAATATGAAAGGGGTATTAGTTACCGGGAATTAAACTTAGTTACTGGGAATTAAGTTTACTGTCTGAATGATCTTCTGATCTATTCTTACAGGGCATCAACTGACCAGCAAGATTACAATAAAGGCTTGGGACAGAAAGACTTATCTGGATAGATAATATCAATGATTTTTCTAGTGACCCAGCGAAGTGCAAACCACCTTTAGAAATGTTTAGACTTTACATGTACAAGCACGCGCATCGAGTCTGCTTAAAAGCCGATTGGGGCACTCTTCCACAAGCATGCGCATCGAGTCTGCTTACATTGTACAAGCTGATTGGGGCACTCTTCCGCTAGTTTTTGCGTATAATGCGATGATGTTTTATCATTGACTTATTTTATATGATGGGGGGTTGGATGTCCAGACACATAACAATCATAATGCCTTCTCTTTTGCCCTTGAGTTTAATGAAAAATGTTCATCAAATAGCATTACCATCAGGAATATCTGTCCTTTACAATATTGTTCAACATAAGTCTTAGAATATCTATAAAATATTTATATAATATTGACTGGCCTTGAGGGTATATCAGAAATATTGACCAAGCTCAGATCATATTGCCCCGAGTCGAAAGACGAGGGCAATATGAAAGGGGTACTAGTTACCGGGAATTAAACTTAGTTACTGGGAATTACTGTCTGAATGATCTTCTGATCTATTCTTACAGGGCATCAACTGACCAGCAAGATTACAATAAAGGCTTGGGACAGAAAGACTTATCTGGATAGATAATATCAATGATTTTTCTAGTGACCCAGCGAAGTGCAAACCACCTTTAGAAATGTTTAGACTTTACATGTACAAGCACGCATCGAGTCTGCTTAAAAGCCGATTGGGGCACTCTTCCACAAGCATGCGCATCGAGTCTGCTTACAAGCTGATTGGGGCACTCTTCCGCTAGTTTTTGCGTATAATGCGATGATGTTCTATCATTGACTTATTTTATATGATGGGGGTTGGTGTCCAGACACATAACAATCATAATGCCTTCTCTTTTGCCCTTGAGTTTAATGAAAAATGTTCATCAAATAGCATTACCATCAGGAATATCTGTCCTTTACAATATTGTTCAACATAAGTCTTAGAATATCTATAAAATATTTATATAATATTGACTGGCCTTGAGGGTATATCAGAAATATTGACCAAGCTCAGATCATATTGCCCGAGTCGAAAGACGAGGGCAATATGAAAGGGGTAATAGTTACCGGGAATTAAACTTAGGGTCTACTGTCTGAATGATCTTCTGATCTATTCTTACAGGGCATCAACTGACCAGCAAGATTACAATAAAGGCTTGGGACAGAAAGACTTATCTGGATAGATAATATCAATGATTTTTCTAGTGACCCAGCGAAGTGCAAACCACCTTTAGGGCACTCTTCCACAAGCATGCGCATCGAGTCTGCTTACATTGTACAAGCTGATTGGGGCACTCTTCCGCTAGTTTTTGCGTATAATGCGATGATGTTCTATCATTGACTTATTTTATATGATGGGGGGTTGGGTGTCCAGACACATAACAATCATAATGCCTTCTCTTTTGCCCTTGAGTTTAATGAAAAATGTTCATCAAATAGCATTACCATCAGGAATATCTGTCCTTTACAATATTGTTCAACATAAGTCTTAGAATATCTATAAAATATTTATATAATATTGACTGGCCTTGAGGGTATATCAGAAATATTGACCAAGCTCAGATCATATTGCCCGAGTCGAAAGACGAGGGCAATATGAAAGGGTATTAGTTACCGGGAATTAAACTTAGTTACTGGGAATTAAGTTTACTGTCTGAATGATCTTCTGATCTATTCTTACAGGGCATCAACTGACCAGCAAGATTACAATAAAGGCTTGGGACAGAAAGACTTATCTGGATAGATAATATCAATGATTTTTCTAGTGACCCAGCGAAGTGCAAACCACCTTTAGAAATGTTTAGACTTTACATGTACAAGCACGCGCATCGAGTCTGCTTAAAAGCCGATTGGGGCACTCTTCCACAAGCATGCGCATCGAGTCTGCTTACATTGTACAAGCTGATTGGGGCACTCTTCCGCTAGTTTTTGCGTATAATGCGATGATGTTTTATCATTGACTTATTTTATATGATGGGGGGTCGGGTGTCCAGACACATAACAATCACAATGCCTTCTCTTTTGCCCTTGAGTTTAATGAAAAATGTTCATCAAATAGCATTACCATCAGGAATATCTGTCCTTTACAATATTGTTCAACATAAGTCTTAGAATATCTATAAAATATTTATATAATATTGACTGGCCTTGAGGGGTATATCAGAAATATTGACCAAGCTCAGATCATATTGCCCCGAGTCGAAAGACGAGGGCAATATGAAAGGGGTAATAGTTACCGGGAATTAAGCTTAGGGTCTACTGTCTGAATGATCTTCTGATCTATTCTTACAGGGCATCAACTGACCAGCAAGATTACAATAAAGGCTTGGGACAGAAAGACTTATCTGGATAGATAATATCAATGATTTTTCTAGTGACCCAGCGAAGTGCAAACCACCTTTAGAAATGTTTAGACTTTACATGTACAAGCACGCGCATCGAGTCTGCTTAAAAGCCGATTGGGGCACTCTTCCACAAGCATGCGCATCGAGTCTGCTTACATTGTACAAGCTGATTGGGGCACTCTTCCGCTAGTTTTTGCGTATAATGCGATGATGTTCTATCATTGACTTATTTTATATGATGGGGGGTTGGATGTCCAGACACATAACAATCATAATGCCTTCTCTTTTGCCCTTGAGTTTAATGAAAAATGTTCATCAAATAGCATTACCATCAGGAATATCTGTCCTTTACAATATTGTTCAACATAAGTCTTAGAATATCTATAAAATATTTATATAATATTGACTGGCCTTGAGGGGTATATCAGAAATATTGACCAAGCTCAGATCATATTGCCCGAGTCGAAAGACGAGGGCAATATGAAAGGGTATTAGTTACCGGGAATTAAACTTAGTTACTGGGAATTAAGTTTACTGTCTGAATGATCTTCTGATCTATTCTTACAGGGCATCAACTGACCAGCAAGATTACAATAAAGGCTTGGGACAGAAAGACTTATCTGGATAGATAATATCAATGATTTTCTAGTGACCCAGCGAAGTGCAAACCACCTTTAGAAATGTTTAGACTTTACATGTACAAGCACGCGCATCGAGTCTGCTTAAAAGCCGATTGGGGCACTCTTCCACAAGCATGCGCATCGAGTCTGCTTACATTGTACAAGCTGATTGGGGCACTCTTCCGCTAGTTTTTGCGTATAATGCGATGATGTTTTATCATTGACTTATTTTATATGATGGGGGGTCGGGTGTCCAGACACATAACAATCACAATGCCTTCTCTTTTGCCCTTGAGTTTAATGAAAAATGTTCATCAAATAGCATTACCATCAGGAATATCTGTCCTTTACAATATTGTTCAACATAAGTCTTAGAATATCTATAAAATATTTATATAATATTGACTGGCCTTGAGGGTATATCAGAAATATTGACCAAGCTCAGATCATATTGCCCCGAGTCGAAAGACGAGGGCAATATGAAAGGGGTAATAGTTACCGGGAATTAAGCTTAGGGTCTACTGTCTGAATGATCTTCTGATCTATTCTTACAGGGCATCAACTGACCAGCAAGATTACAATAAAGGCTTGGGACAGAAAGACTTATCTGGATAGATAATATCAATGATTTTTCTAGTGACCCAGCGAAGTGCAAACCACCTTTAGAAATGTTTAGACTTTACATGTACAAGCACGCGCATCGAGTCTGCTTAAAAGCCGATTGGGGCACTCTTCCACAAGCATGCGCATCGAGTCTGCTTACATTGTACAAGCTGATTGGGGCACTCTTCCGCTAGTTTTTGCGTATAATGCGATGATGTTCTATCATTGACTTATTTTATATGATGGGGGGTTGGATGTCCAGACACATAACAATCATAATGCCTTCTCTTTTGCCCTTGAGTTTAATGAAAAATGTTCATCAAATAGCATTACCATCAGGAATATCTGTCCTTTACAATATTGTTCAACATTAGTCTTAGAATATCTATAAAATATTTATATAATATTGACTGGCCTTGAGGGGTATATCAGAAATATTGACCAAGCTCAGATCATATTGCCCGAGTCGAAAGACGAGGGCAATATGAAAGGGTATTAGTTACCGGGAATTAAACTTAGTTACTGGGAATTAAGTTTACTGTCTGAATGATCTTCTGATCTATTCTTACAGGGCATCAACTGACCAGCAAGATTACAATAAAGGCTTGAGACAGAAAGACTTATCTGGATAGATAATATCAATGATTTTTCTAGTGACCCAGCGAAGTGCAAACCACCTTTAGAAATGTTTAGACTTTACATGTACTGTACAAGCACGTGCATCGAGTCTGCTTAAAAGCCGATTGGGGCACTCTTCCACAAGCATGCGCATCGAGTCTGCTTACAAGCTGATTGGGGCACTCTTTCACTAGTTTTTGCTAATGATGCGATGATGTTCTATCATTGACTTATTTTATATGATGGGGGGTTGGATGTCCAGACACATAACAATCATAATGCCTTCTCTTTTGCCCTTGAGTTTAATGAAAAATGTTCATCAAATAGCATTACCATCAGGAATATCTGTCCTTTACAATATTGTTCAACATAAGTCTTAGAATATCTATAAAATATTTATATAATATTGACTGGCCTTGAGGGGTATATCAGAAATATTGACCAAGCTCAGATCATATTGCCCCGAGTCGAAAGACGAGGGCAATATGAAAGGGGTATTAGTTACCGGGAATTAAACTTAGTTACTGGGACTTAAGCTTACTGTCTGAATGATCTTCTGATCTATTCTTACAGGGCATCAACTGACCAGCAAGATTACAATAAAGGCTTGGGACAGAAAGACTTATCTGGATAGATAATATCAATGATTTTTCTAGTGACCCAGCGAAGTGCAAACCACCTTTAGAAATGTTTAGACTTTACATGTACAAGCACGCGCATCGAGTCTGCTTAAAAGCCAATTGGGGCACTCTTCCACAAGCATGCGCATCGAGTCTGCTTACATTGTACAAGCTGATTGGGGCACTCTTCCGCTAGTTTTTGCGTATGCCTTAGATTAAGCAGCCAGGAGCAAGGGGCAATTTATTTTCAAAAGTTGCCCCTTGCTCACGGGGATTTACCAGAGCAAGGGGCAATTTCTTAAGAACAAGGGGCAATTTTCCAAAAACAGATCATCATAATGACAACCAATTAAAAAAGTTAAATAAGGTCAACGGGATTTCGTTCAAAGATACAATGTTAATTTCATAATGGCTTTAATGCGAATAGATCTACGATCAATTTAATAACTTTTTTAATCTAAGTTAATGTGATCAACAGGAAAGATTGATTAAGAACATCAACTTGCACATTAAACAGTATTTTAAAGTAACTAAAATTATTGATGAGCAAATGAATAAATAAATCGTCAATTTCACGAACATCGAAAGTCAAAAGGAATTTGCAAGTCTATCCCAAATCGAAATCGCACCTCACACACAAACCTTCCGCCACACTCGGCAGAACATGAACGGTCTGTTACCGACTCGAATGCTTCGCGGTGGGAAGCTGGCCGGCTAGCTTTTTGCCAAAACACCGCTAGGTCGGCTGCTGGCAAAATGAAAGTAACTACGATCGAGAACATCGTAGGTGTTCTTAACTTGTCAATAAGAGAATTCTAAATTCTATTTGAGATGAAACAATAAACTAGACCTACAAACAAACCTTGACAGATCTCTAATGACTATTTGAATGCTTGTTTATTTCTCCATTTGACGATTTGTTTTCTTGATCCTTGAAACATTTGTACGCACGTACGTGCGTGCGCTACAGCACCATCTAGCTAGTATATATCTAGCGATCGCGCGCATGAACGTAATACGTGCGCTAGCCTATATAGTTAACAACAGGCGCATTTTCACTTCAAGCACTTGCGCCTCAGCTCAAGAAATGCACACACTAAATCTGCTAGTAGAGAGCTCGTGCGCGCAATTGTTTGGTGATTCGTGTATTTTTCTGTCCTAATATTTTATGGGCGCATTTTCACGGAAAACACTTGCGCCTTGCCGTCTAGTTTTAGATGATTATGGGCGCAATTGGTGGTTTTATGAGCGCAAATTTGCGCCCTGCGCCCGCTTAATCGAAGGCTTGTGAATGCGATGATGTTTTATCATTGACTTATTTTATATGATGGGGGGTCGGGTGTCCAGACACATAACAATCACAATGCCTTCTCTTTTGCCCTTGAGTTTAATGAAAAATGTTCATCAAATAGCATTACCATCAGGAATATCTGTCCTTTACAATATTGTTCAACATAAGTCTTAGAATATCTATAAAATATTTATATAATATTGACTGGCCTTGAGGAGTATATCAGAAATATTGACCAAGCTCAGATCATATTGCCCCGAGTCGAAAGACGAGGGCAATATGAAAGGGGTAATAGTTACCGGGAATTAAGCTTAGGGTCTACTGTCTGAATGATCTTCTGATCTATTCTTACAGGACATCAACTGACCAGCAAGATTACAATAAAGGCTTGAGACAGAAAGACTTATCTGGCTGTGATATTTGATCCAAGATTTCTCATATTCTACACAAATTTATTTAGTTTACCGGTAACTATTACCAAATGGACGGTAAAGGTTTTTTACTACAAATTCCGGATATATCGCGATTCCAAAATTTGATGTCGGATCGGCATGCGCTGCAAATGAGGAAAAAGTCATTAAAAAAATGAGACCTTATTTCACGCACGGGAGTTTTAAGCTGATTTATCAAAAAAATTGCACTCCATCAAGACTTCAAGTATAAGATAACGGCATAAATTCATCCGCTCCGTGTTGAAATTGTTACTGCGCATGCGCTGCAAAAGTTTCAACACGGATCAGACTTCAGAGTTCAATATCGACGAAGAAAACCGGAGCAAAAAGACCCTTAAACGCATCATACAGTCAATCTGGTAAGTGGAACCGATGTATAATAGCCTAGATCTAGACCTAATTTTCAAAAATAAATGCATCGGATATGAATCCGCTAAAGTGACATTTTTTAGTCCAAAAGTTTGGCCGGAATTTGGTGCCCAGATCTGGAACACCGAGTTTGCACAGGAGCGCCTATGGTCGGCTTCTGTCTCAAAAGAGAGGAGCCGACCCTACTCAAATCAGAGGCTAACGAACGAAAGAGACAGAAATTTTCGGTCTAGTTCATGCCTAGATCTATGAAGGGTGACCAAAGTTTGCGGACATTTTAGAACATTTCACAAATGTGATATTCGATCTATGATTTCTCATATTCTACACAAATTTGTTTATTTCAATTATTACCAAACGAACGGCAAAGTTTTTTACTACAAATTGGGTCAACTAGAAAATTTATCGTCGAAGGATTTCGGAGATATCGCGATCTAAAAATTCGATGTCCGATCGTGCGTGCACGCTGCATCTAAAAAAGTCTTAAAAACAACAAGACCTCAGTTCACGCACGGGGGTTTACAGCTGATTTATACAAAAATGCGATACATCAAAAATAAGGTAATTTCATAATTTGCAAGGCAAGATATCATACAATCAGTTGGTACCACTCTTTACTTACAATTTTGAGGATATCTGCTCTCAAAATGAAGATTTCCAAACCCTTCTCGGTAAGTTGATAATTTGTCGGAACGGATGCAAATGACTGCAAAATTTGCCGATCTTTTGTCAATATTTTCACAATTTCGCACCCAATTCCAAAGAAAATTCCGTTTCTGGGTAATTTTATGATCCTCTTTCCATTGGTGATATCAGATTTTCGAAATCTTACCGATTTTTTGAGAAAGCGAACTTTGGTCATGCGCGAACTTTGGTCACACCATCATACTACAGTACACTACTAATAGATTCTACTAGACTTCTAAGTCTCGAGCCTCGAGCTCGCCGGTCAAGGCTGGACGATACGCGCCGCCACCTATGCCGCTACTGCACCGCCACCAAGCCCAGCTTACACATACACCCGGCACACCGTTTCCTATTCACTTGCTAAACTCCATTATAACGATCATTCTGTATGGAAGAACTTCACATTACAATACAACTTACGTTTAGTTCTGTGTCTATCCGACGTTTGTTTCAGGCTAGCCTTCTATAAAACAGCTAATCCAAGCTAAGTCCAATCCTGAATTATGTGTTAGATGACAAATTGCTCTTTGAGGATTGGTTACAAAATGGCGAATTTTATACATCATCTAGTTTTTTTCGAACGGCACCAATGTCTAAATTTGCAGCTAGCAGCGCATAATCAATGGCGCATAGCTTGTGCGCTAGCGCTAGCGTATAGCCGGGCTGGACCTGGGCCGTGTGAATTTTAGAGCTGAGTGCAATGAACAATAGACTTACCGGCATTTTGAGATTGAATGCACCCGGCGGTGCGCTGGCGGAGAGAAATTGTCGAAGCCGCTAGACTCTTTCTCACCCAGATCTCGCTAGCGACGTGTGCAAATCTCTATCTTGCAACAAGAGATGATCAAGACAGTTAGGGATGCCTCTTATCTCCAATAGTGCAAACACTTTCCCACGTTTCGGTTTCAATTTTCCGTCAGTATGCATAAAGACTGTATGGTCACTCATAACAAGAACATGATTTCATCTGAAGTTCTGAACTAGTTAGCAACATAGTGGAGCTACCTCGCTGCGAATGAAAAAGTGATTTTTTACTTGCTCATCATGCATATCATAATTATTTATCATTTTAATGCGGCGCGGCGCCGGCGCGGTACAGTACGTGCATGCAGTACATGTTACGATCGCTAGTTGACGCGCTTCAGAATCCCTAATCATTGAGCGTCAACTACTATCGTAACTCAAGATTCAAGATTCAAGATTTATTTATTTCTTTCCACTAGCTGACATGAAAACAATACATTCATGAACAGTAACAACACGTTCATACGGTCAACAAAAATAAATTCATGAACAATAACAAAAATGTTATATAAGACATTGAAAATGTGGAAAAGTTGAGGTGGTCTGTAAAAAAGCACAGCTTGTTAAACACAGATCCCCTGCACCTTTACAGGATATAAGAACGACAAAAAAAGAAGTAGATTATAATGATAAAATAGAATAGAAATAGAAATGGAAATGAAATTGGAAATGGGGAAGGTGAATAAACGTAACTCAGACAGCTATAGGCACATTCCCCCTTTTCTTCTGCCCCCCCCCCTTTTTAAGCGTTTTGGTATAGTCTAGCTGATGAAACATTTCAAAGGCTTCGACTTTATAGCTTCGGCTTCGACTTTATAGCTTCGGCTTCGACTTGGAAGTTGTCTCATTCATTAAATTTCTAGGTATAAATTAACTGTTGACAACAGACTTTCGTGGAAATACCGTATATAGATAATACGTGTAAGATTGTTTCACGAAATATTGGCATAATAAATAAGCTTAAATTTCATTTTCCGTCATCAGCCCTTCTAATGCTTTATTCATCTTTAATTTTACCATATATGAATTATGGGATACTTGCTTGGGGGCAATACGCAGCAAACTCTATTTTAAATAGACTGATTTTATTACAAAAGAAGTCTCTCCGTATTATCTACAATTCTGCATTTCTCTCACACACAGACCCGTTATTATTTTGTTATTTGCAGACTATTAAACACAAATGACCTGTATCTATTTCACTTATAGGACAATTTATGTATAACTACAGTAGAAAGACCCTTCCACATAATATATCATGTTCCCCATAAATCGGTCATTTCATGATTACCCAACTAGACGGTCTAACGAATTTCACCTCTTTAGAACTTTATTAGCAAAGAAATCATTTATGTATGATGGTCCTAGATTTTGGAATTGTTTAAGTGAAGATATTATATAGTCCATCCTTAAATTCTTTCAAGAAAAAAACTAAAAATATTTTTTGCTCAAATCTTATAGTAATATACAATAATAATCTGATAACATCTGGTAGGCCTAATCATCTTAAATTTTCATTTAGGTCTTCATCATCTGCTCGATTAATCGAATATTTATTTGATCTTAGGATCTTACCTTCCCAGAATCACCAATAACTTTTATTCGGCCATGATTTGTCCTGCATGCTACTTCCTTCTTCCTCAGTCTCCAGTCCCCCTTTTTCTTCTTCTTTTATATATTTTCCTTGTCCTTGTCGTTTCGTGGTTGTCGTTCTGTAATATTGTTTTGTGTTTTCCAGGTCTTCGTAGGCACTATTTGAAACAATTTTTTTTTTCATTTCTGAGGAAATGGGGGGATCCACTAAAAAGCAGTGCTTGTAGTTTGTGGATCCCCCCATTTCCTCAGAAATTAAAGAATTTCTTGTAATAATGTTATTGTGTTCATACAGTGTATTTGTATACCTATCAAGATTTACTTTCTGTAATAATATATGTAATGCCTTTGTTTATTTTTCTGTTGGAAATGAAATAAATACGAATTGACGAATTGAATAGCCTAGCTATTTCAGATTTTAAGGTCCAGAACTCTAAATAGTCCCTTCATTGGTGAGAGTATAAATACAATTATAGGCCTAATCTTAACTGGAACTTAAAAATGAAACTGTTCAGTTGGGCCTATCATCTGGAAATTTTTGACAGGGCCTAGGGGCAGGGTCACTGTCAAATAACTGAGGGGCAGTTGGCTGATGCGCGGCCCTGCATGTGCATTTCCAATATGAGGCTCATTCCGAGCCCCCATGCAAAATTGCATATCTGTTAGAATTGTCATAACTCCATCGAGTAAAGTTGGCTGCCCTCTGTTCCCACTCCAACCCCTCCCGCCCGGCCCCACAGGAAACATAAATGCCTTAATTCGCAAAACGGTTTTTCTACTTAGATAATTTTTATGGCCTATTTTTATGGCTGGCCGGGCTAAATGAGTTGCAGGAGTGGGCGGAGGAGGGGGGAGAAGTGAAGAGAGTCAAGAAGGCTACCCTCTGTTAGTTGCAACTGTAATTCTTCTGTTATCCTTTTCTGGTAATTATTGTGCCGATAATGACCATGGCTTTTACATTAAATTTTCACGTCTAGTTTCCTCAGCATTTTATTTTGATCTTTTTTGTTATTTTTGGTACGTTTGCTAATGTTTTGTTATGATTTTTATTATGTTATTTTTAAAAATCTATATAGGGACTTAATGAAAAGCCTGATGCAGGCTAAAGTGCATGTTTTTTTTTTTTTACCGTAATGAGAATGAATCAATGAATCAATTAATTTCTTGAATGTCCAGTGTCCCTGCCATGGCATAGGCTAGATCAGGATGTGCCCCTCAGCTGTAGAAACGATATAATTATGTTGATCATTATAGTTGGTGAACCTTTGGGACAGTCTTTACCTCAGGCAGGATGTGTATTTTCCACCATCATCGCCGCAATTTGCTTGAGGGGCAACAAATAATCAGCAGTTTATGCTTTAAAAAACGGGACAAGCATATTTTCCTAAAAAATAACTTTCCCCTCGTTCGCCAAGAGACCGGCCTGATAGGCAAAAAATTGAAGCCCCAAAACTTAAAAAATAAAACTCAAGAAAACGGAGGGATGTGATGGCACGTTATAATAATATACAATCATTGATTAACTCCCAAATCAATCTCTTCGAACATCAAACAGGCTATTTCTTTTATAATGCACAAGGTTAGTATATAGCAGTCAGCAAGGCGACTGAAATTAGCCATATAGACGGTTGATTTTTATTTTGAACTCATTGTCTCAATTTGCTGTGGTCTTTATCCCCTCGGTAGTGGCGTCGTATCATAATGGTGCATTAATGCCTTTAGTTTCGATTGATATTTTAAAATTACAATTCCTCCCTTTGAACTCTTGATAAATTCATAAAAGGCCTATACATCTATAGAAACCTGGCAGCGACACGCGGCGCCGGCGTAGCGTGAATCCAGCCATGCAGGGGAGCCGGGGGGGTCTGGCACGGGGGCGACAACGGCTTACTAGATAGATGAAGTGCGAATTCAAAAGGCAATTTGATTATAGGACAAGTTTAGTAAATGGGCTTATTTCTCCACCATTCGATGAGGGGGGGGCGTGGTCCATGTGCATGTCCTCGTTATATACGCCGCTATATAGCTGTCAGCAGGGTTCTAACATGGATATACATAATTATACTTGGTTCTACTATTATTGAAAGGAATACTGTTGACTCATTCGTTGTGCACGCAGTTCCAAATTTTAGACACGTGAAGAAATATGATGAAATTCTGGTAAAGGTGTTTTTTCTATCATTTTACGTAGCGTGTTGTTCTTCGATATTAAAAGAATCACGCGAGCAGCTAGTCACGAGGCCTGATCCGACGATGACGTCGTAGCGACTGAATTAAACTACACACAATACCAGATCCTAACATTACACCCGACCCAATTCACTTTTCTAGGATAACCCTAATATCCCAATAACCCCTTGTAAGAAAACAAACCAAACTAAAGCAGACAAACAAAGAAACAAACACAAACAAACAACCTTCCACATACAAGACAAGTGAACAAACAAAATTACCTTTGAAAGTTTACCGTATTATAATGCAACTTGGTACAATTCGTATTTTAAACGAACAGGGATTTTTTCAAGTTTATTTTTAGGGTCTGACATTTCATTTTCCATCGATTCCATCCCGTCTCACTTCCTTATATCAACTTCCTTTCTCATATTTCGTTCATACTTTTTTGTTGTTGGGGGGAGTTGACATGTTTATCCATTTTATAATTCATGGAAAAGGGCATCCATCATTAACATCGTCATTTGCTTAGACACATTTTATATTTTTGCGTTTCATTAAGTCACAGCCAAACCACCATTCTGAATCACATAAAACACATTTGTCATTTGGTCACGGTACGTGGTAGATTAAAGATTCTCTGGATTAGGGGGGGGGGGGGTAGTGGTATAAAAAAAACCAACAAGAAAAAAAAAAGGAAATAAGAATTTTTTCACAATCCCCTTACCCCACATTTACAGGTGTCTTTCGAGTGCTGAATTAGCTGGGGGAAGGGGAGGACAAAGCAAGGGCATATTTTGTTCCTTCTTTTTTTACAATAGATGTGTAGGTCAAGTCAAGCTATGCCAAATTGGATTAGAGGTGGGCATGTGATGTGCCCTCCTGACCCCTCGAGTCTGCCACCGACATTAAAAACTACAAAACTACAAAACTGTTACATTTTGTTGTATTTGTTTAATTTGTTCTATGTACAATCTCTTAGCACATACAAGACAGTGCTGTAAGAATGAAACTGTTCGACACTAGCCTACCTTCCAGGATTTTGAGAATTCTTCTTTTCCACTTTCTAGATGTTCATCACTCAAATAAAGTACACAACATATGACAACATGTAAAAAGTTGCCTAGGTTTGCTTGATGTTTAGACTAGAAGACAAGATGCATATGTTAGCCTTCAATAAACAAACAGAAAGAACAATTTCTGATATGCAGAAAATGAAATAACAAAATATCCTGGACATTAGGCTAATTCCTACAACTTATAAGACCCCGTTCTCACTCACTTCGTTGGAGCGGTCTAACTAAGACCCGTTCCTCAGGAGCGGTTCTTAGGTGAGTGAGAACGGTCAAAGTGGTCCAGGAAGTGGACTTCTGGACGCTCAGAAGACCACCTCGGGAGGTGGTCTTGAGAACGGGTCTTATTAAGAGCGGTTTGGAGCGCTCTAACGTGCAGTGTGAACGGAAGCGTACTTTGAACGGAAGTGGTCTAGTGACGCGTGCGAAACATGTAGTACCGTACATACGCTTAGTATTCCGCGAAAAAATTTAACCGCTGACCTGAGCTGCCATAGCAACAAGACCACTTTGACTCGTGGAGCGGTTTGAGCCATAAAAAACTGCTCGGAGTGTGAACCCTCGCAAACCGTTCCTCAAGACCCGTTCCTCTGGAGCGGTCTAACTAAGACCACTTTCAAAGTGAGTGAGAACGGGGTCTAAGACACAGGTAACATACATGTATGCTTAGAATGGAACAAGAATGTCTTTAGGCTACATGTATTTATATATACAAAAAGTTAAAGGAGTACAATACTTTTTACAACAATTACAAGTTACAATACTGAAGAAAGTGACAAAAATATAAAATGTGCATCAAAAAACGAGAGCAGCGTCATTCATGATAAAATATGCAGTGATAAAAAGTGTTTTAAAAGACCTGCTACAATTGAGTTCATTTATTTCAATAGCAAATGGAATTGATTTAAAAGTATACATTCATATTTTACATTTTCACAATTGTACATCTCATATTGTTCATTACTGTTATGTTGTGATCAACAATGATAACGTAGAACAGTCCATAATATACACTTCTCATGAATTCTTATGGCATTATCTTTAAAACGATGCATTTAAAATGACTACCATGACCCCAATTGCATATATCGCACAATAAAAAATTCAACTAACATTTCTTTCATACAATGTATCAAACATCCTTCAGGGAAATACACAAATGGGACAAACATTTAGTTTTGTTTTCAATAAGCATGATCTTTTCCCCCTCTTAATCATTATTAAGTACTTGGCATTACCTGTGTCATAATAAATCAATTAATAATTTTCTTTTTGCAAGCTACCTTTCAAGTGTCACAGAAGTGTTGCTTTATCTATTTTGATCAGAAGGACAGAAGAATAACAGGGACCATTTTCACAAAGCCTTTTTTCAATGACAAATGACAAAAATCTGCTGATAACTAATCAGAAGCAAGGATTTCACTAGCTTATAACAAAGACTGTAATTTGTCACCGATGATAAGTTTTGTGAAATGGGGCCCAGGTCTTATTTGATGGCCATTGGTTCAGTGTCCTAGATAAGCCCTGTCCAAGGCAAAATGTTACATCGTTATTTGAGATCACAAACATGCCATAAATATGTGCTTGTCTATTTTCAAACTTCTTTCCATAGCACAATTAACATTATCTTTATCTTGAAAATGCCATAATAAAAAACAAAAATAAAGAACAAACCAAGACTATTTGTAGAATGGAACCAAATTTAGGACCCAGGCTTACTAAATCCCTAAATACAATTAAATTGGCTGGTTTCACATACATGTATATCTTGGGTCTTGAAAATGCAAATTTTCTTATCAGGAAAACTTTTGATAATACTTTTTAAATTACCATAAATTAAATGAATCTGAATCCCTGAATGACTTTACCTGTAGAAAACACAGATTTCCGGTAGCAAATTTAGAAGAAAAAAAAAAGGAAATTTTTAAAGTATAAGTAGTGAATCGTTGACAAACCTGTCCCTTAAGCACACCTAGTAGCAAAGACATGACAATGACAAAAACTACAAGAGGGAAATACACCAACTAATATGCAGTTTTAAAGTGATAAATACATTTTACGTCTTTGGTCAAACAAAAACATAACATTGATCTATTAGAGGAGATATAAATATCCATTTAAAAAGGCTAACTTTTAAATAGTTTTGTCAAGTTACAAGGAATTCAATTTCTATGGATCTTTGTAACAGAAAACATGTTCTCGGCACAGAATTCCAGGAGCTTTAATCAGCAGAATTAGAAATATACTAATAAGGTTACATGTCCTCATAAGAAGGAAAACAATCTTTCATGATACAGGGATGAGATATTCTACAGATTGTCTGTATCTGAAAAGACTGAAAGATTGTCGTATTGTAACCTTAATGGTTATCAACATGTTAATAGACTGAAACATGAGAAAGTTCACAAATGAATTCCAAATTTTTTATCAGTCATTACTGTTAAAACCCAAGTAATGAAAAAGAGCAAAAGCAAGAAGAGTATTGAAACTCAAATACAAGTAGTATTCCCAACGTTCAAATCATTTCCATCCCTTAAAACCAAAGATACACAGAGTATTGATTTTCTGAAGTCTTTAAAATGACATCAAAATTATAAAACCTGGCTATCTGCTCCTGTTAAAACTGACCTGGGCCCTGTTGCATAAAACTTACCATTAATGGTAACTTCCAAGGAAACTTTGATTTGATTGGCTGTTGAGTGATGTTGCCATGGTAGTTAATAATGATGGCAAAGTTACCATAAATAGTAAGTTTTATGCAACGGGCCCAGAAGTTCAAAGTTTCTCATTCCATTTAAATTGCACCTGAATATGAAGATAAGCATACAGATAACTGAACAATTTGTGCAAAAACCTGTAGAGCTCTTGTAAATGTGAACATGAAACTTACAATACCTGGATTTAAAGAGTAAATAAAAATGGACATTGTTTGGAAATATTTATTTAAAAAATCCATTGAATTGCAAATATTATTACACTAAATGTATTTGAACTTGCCAACACACACAAGTTGGTAATTCACAAATTGGAGAATTGACACTTATTCTAAACATTCAAGCTCTCTCTCTCTCTTTCATGACAGCTTAATGTTTACAAAAATGAAAGATTGCGTTTTTACAAAAATATGAGAAAAGATTGTTTGATAAATGCATACATATACAAAATCTACAATTCATTTTTGCTCTTTGTACAATTACAATATTACACATCTAAAAGTAGATCATAAAACCTCAAATGACTTAAAAGTCAGTTGAAAATCACCTATGGAATCGAACCTACCCTCGCATACTTCACAATAAAATTTAACTGTATAAACTTGAGTTATTACGTCATTCTTGGAGATTAGTTTTACTGTGAAAATTAAAAATTATACATAGTAAAAAAAAAAAAAGCTATAAACTGACGAGTCATTCATTTTGGTGAGCAGCATACCAAAGTACAAATCACTTTATATATGGCCCCTCTTTGAGTGTGAACAATTTAAACTTGCAGCTTAAACACATCTTGGCCATCTATGAATATTCATATGGTGTACAAGTGTTCAAATGAAGCCGAGGTATTCATATCTTTGAAAATTTCACACACACACTTTCTTTTAAGTAGTGACTCTTAACCAATGACAATTGCTAAGACCTGCTTTATGAAGAGGTGCACATTTTAGCAACTTGAAATAAATGGGATTATATTAAACTGTTGGCGAGATTTATACGTCAATTGGCAAATTTTGCTGGAACAAAATGATTACAATAGGGACTCACTCATTGATTTTGAGATGTATAAAATATAACAACTTAAAACTTAGGTTTTAGGAAATCTCTCACTGAAAGCAGGTGACATACAAGAGAAATCCAGCCTTAAAGGGGGTGTAGCATGACGAGACTATGTGTCTTTCCCGTGGCCTGAATCGGGGCCAATCGGGTATAATACGACTACGGATGACGCGACCGCAGCATTCACGTATAAAAATATAAGAAAATTATGAATTTTTGAAAGCTGTAATCTCTGTACCTATGGGAACTTCAAATTGGCTGAATCTGTAATGTTACTGTGACGAAGTGCCGGACTACTTTCCAATTTTTTTCAACCATAAATTATCAAAATGTCATTTTTTTCTCAAAACATATGATTTGGGAGGATCTTTTCATATTAGAGGAACTATAATAATATGCTATCCATAATATATTTTGAGTAGTGCCATAAGGGAGAAGGCATTTTCGAGAAGAATAGAAAAAAGAAAACAAAAATGGGAGAGTTGTCCCCTGACTATGTCACAATCAACTGAACAAATTGCCAAATTGAAATTAGCATGGATTTACTGATCTTATATTTCAAAAATTCAAAACTCCTTGCTATTGGCCTAATTTATTTCAAACTTTTGCCATTCTGTTTGTCTTATTTTTCTGCTTCCATACTAATGAGGTCATTGCAAGGGTTGGATTGCCCTTTAACGCCTTAATATAAGTATAAATCTATTGTACCAGTATATGCTGATTTTTTGTGGTCTATTAGAGAAAGTCTATGGATTGTAAACCACAAGGTACATGGTTCAAATCCCTGCAGCAGCAGTAACGTCCTTTGGCAAGACATTAATCTACATTTGACACACTCGACTCGGTGCAGTAAGTGGGTCTTAGCCAGGGTGATAATATCCATAGTCCTTTGGAAGCGCATATGGATGCCATCTCATAAGGTGACATGCGCTATACAAGAATGGCATATTATTATTATTATTTGCGATGCTACTGTCAGCTGTACAGAGCGGGACAAGGTGGAAGATGGCGGGTAGGAAGAAAGGGGCGAGGGGGAAGACACTACATAAAAACACTAAAATATATAATAAAACTCTCCTGACTGGAATCCCACACATTTCCTGGAGGGCTAATTGATTCAACGATCCTCTTTTGATGGCGAGAAACCACAGCGAACTGCAAGAGATAGTTGTGACAAGAGTACAGGACAAATGCTCATAGGTAGCGACTTCATAGCAACTTCCGCTGACATAACTATCTCTTTCACCTAGCTATGGTGAGAAACCCCCTGAAAGATGACAATGCTCATACTGAAGTCCTTGCTCTGCTCCCTTGCATCCATTCTTCGAACGGTGCTAGCCATTTCTCACTGTACCCATAATGCCTTCATGATGATTAGTTAATCACATCTGTGTTATTTGCACCCACTCCTGATTGGGTGTAAGTATCCATTGTTTATATATCACATTATCATTTTTTCTTTTTCCTTCTCTTTTTCCTTGTCCCTGTCTTTGGAGGACTTGGACAGCTGAGCCACCTGCTTTGTGAGTGCCCTGTTCTTAGTCTGAAAAGGGAAGGTTTGGAGATAAAAAGCAAAAGATATGTAACTTGCAACAAATATGTTTTTGCAATTCGCGGTAGTATTATATATTTTTCTCGACATATATGTAATTGCATACAGATATGATACAAACTGATGCATTTGTCTTTGTTTTTTCAAAATGCTAGAATTCAAATGAAGAATATATTTAGGAGTAAAATATACACTTTTTACCCAAAAACCCCATGCTAAAGAAAGGCCCTTGAACAAAAGAAATTCCAACATCTCTGAACAGATTCACAAGCCTGAAGTCGATAAAAAGAGGCTGGAAATTTTGCCACATGACAATGCTTACAAGGTCATTTATAAGGGGTTCCTGTACTTTCTCGAATAATAACATCCATGACTTTACATTACTTTTCAACAGTAAATTAATCATTTAAAAAAAAAGAGTAACAACCCCTTTTCTCCACAACATCATATATAAATCAGAACTGTTCAAACAACACCACCTGCCCTGTGGCTGTGATCATTATTTTGTTGCATTTCTTAAAAATTCAGAAATATTTCCTTGACAGAATTCCTCGGTAATTTCCCTGTTTTTCAAGAATTATCAAGGCCTGGAAATATATTGTTCCAAGACTTTTCAATCTTTTTTAGAATCATTCTGGGAACTCTGATAACAAGAGGCAAATGAGAAATGAGCTTGAAGTTAATACAGACCTGTAAGTCATCTACTGTGTCCTGGTGTTCTTTTTGGAGAGTCTGCAGTTTTGACCTGAGATCTTTTTCAATCTGCATCTGAATGGCTTTCACCTCTGTCAACTGAGAGAATTAAAAGTAAGCAACATTAGGTGTAATCAGAGACTTCAGATAATTTTTCTGTTACACTGTATTAATAGTATATACATATATTTTTTTTTCAATATTGCCTTTATTTGTGAAAAAAAAAATCACAAAGGGAAATACAAAGTAATTCCAGGTTTCTTGTTTATTTTAATTTTTTTTAAATTAAATTTGAAAAATTAAAGAACAATATACAGGACTACACAGTCATGAAGATAAAATGTACAATGAAATACATTTAAAATAACATATTACACTGAAACAATTAATATAAATATAATTTTTTTTTTTTACAAATTGAAATATGAGGGTAAGTTCACCTTAATAAAATAAATTTTGGCAAATAAGTATAAAGGAGTAATGGAACATTAACCCATTTAGGATTACTGTATAAGCTGTTATTTTTGCGAATTTTGCGAATTGCATATTATCGTGAATATATCGACGCGCGAAAATATTGCCACCTCACCATTCCGGAGTGCGAAAATATCAGTCATGCCCATTCATTAATTCTGCTGTGTGCTAGCTGAGTACTGCAGAGGTGTCATTGGCGAAAGCAACCACTCGCAAAAATGTCACATCACATATAATATTATAATCTTCATTACATTACAAAAAATGGGGGATTACAAACTTGTCAATAGGCAGCTAGACAAAAGAGAGAATTCAAGCTGCTTTGGGAATACCATTTATTTTCACAAACTTCCCTCCCGAGGGCAGATATGTAATGTTCTGAGTGGTGAACACCTCATCTGTCAGTCGTTAACTGATATTCATACTTTCAGTGATCTATTTAACATTTGTTATTGTGTGAATCCCTAACATGGTCCCAAATTTCTTCTTCGTTCCGCTATATCTCCCTCTACAGACAAGATTCTTTTTTTAATTGGAAATAAGAATTTTTGATAAAGTTGCAGCATGGGAGCATTGTAGTCCCTCTTCAAATGCTTGACTGAGATTGAGGGAAAGGGCATGTTAGGTCAAAAGATGAGAACATTTGTAATAAAAGGTTATGTAATACAGCTGTTTGCTTGGTATGCGTCCAATAATGAAATGAATTCCACAATGGGAACCCAAGAATACAAGGCTTCAAGAGGAGATGGCTGTGCTACCATACCTTCTTATCTTTCTCCAGAATGGCTTTCTCCTTCTCTGATAAGACTTTCTTCAATGAGGCTACTTGTTCTCTGAGCTGTGTCATGGCCACCATGTGGTCTGTGTTACCTGGGTCGATAAAGGTCATGTCTGTCTTTGACGATCTGAGCAAGAAATAAATGACACATCCCATTTTAAAGGCATCGTTTAACAATGTTAAATTTGAGATGCATGGCCCTACGTGTTATCAGTGTCTGTGATATGGTGCAATATTGAAGCCCTAAAAAAATTGCGCTTCAAAATGATCATGAAGTGCCTCAAAAAAGTAAAAATCTTGGAGTGACCGGTTTTACCATACTCATTTCCCCCAATAGACTGTAGTGTGGTAAAAACTGTAAGGAAAACAAAAGTTTTTAATTTCGATTTCCAATCATAAATATCTTGATAATCAGACAGATGATCGGCTTGTAAAAGTCATGGGGTTCCTGACTGACCTAAAGGTTTATAATTATGATTGCAGCATGAGCTAAATCCAGGATTTTGTTTCAGAATCTGAGGCAATGTTACCTAGTCACTTTAAGGAAAGGATTGCATTAGACAAGCTCAAATGACAATTGCTTTGTGGTAAATTTCTATCACTAACTGAGTTACTAATTTTAACCCTGCATCCAAACTAAACCTCACTCTTATCTAAACCTATCCTAAGACATCGTCAAACATAATATGAACATTTAATACTCTATTTCTTAAGACAAACATAAGACATATGCAAAGATGAATATCAAATTCCTGACGTAACAGGAATACTCATTCCTTGTCGCGATTCACTTGTTAATTTTTCTCAGGAGATTGAATTCAACTAACTTTAGCTTTAAAATTGTATTCCCTGTAATCTTTATCTCACTGTTCTATTAAGATCAGATATAATTATTGCAACTTGTTTTCACATGTAATTGGTGAATTTTCATGACCAAAATCATCAACGCCTTAAAACATTACATAATGCGACAAATTTGAGACATTGTATGTATATGCCCAATTTTCCAATCATATCTACATGTACAAACAAATCGCTATGCTCTGGTATGAAAAATATAATTCGCATACACATCATTTCTAAACCTTTCTAAAAGAAAGATACACTTTGTGATCTCTGACCTAGGTATCACAAGTACTGGTCTATCATGAATGAAAGGAGCAAGAATTGAAGAGATATTTGACAAACTCACGCGGATGGCAAGGCACCGTTACTGGAGTGTTCTGATTTGGTCCTCTTGACCTCGGGTTCATGGAGTGTTCTAAAAATATAAAAAGAAACATAGAGAGAGAAAGAGATAGGGGGAGAGAGAGAGGGGTAGAGAGAGAGAGAGAGAGAGAGGGTGAGATAGATAGAGGGGGAGAGTGTGTGAATGAGGGAAAGGAGAAACATGCATACAGAGACAACAGATAAATAGAAACACAAAACATGAGACAGATAAAAAGTAAGAGAGCGAGAGAGAGTTACATAAAACAGCATAAAAGATGATAATTACAATATCAATCACCTCTTCTACACAAGATCAATGGAGTGGGTACCTAGGAAGTATTTGACATACCAGGGGGGTGTTTCACAAAGACTAAGATCAACTTTAAGTTGGACTTAAGTATAACAGGCCGTTCATGCCACTGTTTGCTCTTACCATTTACTGGCATTTGTCTTTCATGGGACATACAAATCGTGGTCTCAAATCTACAGAGTTTACATTTTTTGATAGTTCATTATTGAAGGAAAAAATAATATTTAAAGATTATAATTTAGGCCAAAAAAAAAAAATCATTTGGTTGTCCTCGATTGCTTTTCTGAAGTAGGGGCGGGCGGGCGGATTTTTTTTTTTTTTCCATTTCATTTTTTCCCTCTTCATTTGGACTCTTTACTTCCTATTTATTTTCATTTTTGTTCAAATCATGAGGCCAATATTATTATTATTTAAACACAAAAAGAATCCCAGAAAAAGTCATGAATTGCCATGGCAATATTCAATTTCATTCTCACTGTTTCGAGGTAGTTTTTGGCTATAGCGAGGCAGTTTTCGCCGCATGTACAAAGTCAATGGGAGCGCACGCGTCGCTCATTCACCAGCTGATCTATAGCGCGCGTCGCCGGCCGAGCGTGTATCCCACGCCAGAGCTGGCGCGCCGAAAATTACCAGGGCTGCATGCAGTGATTGTGTGTGCGCGCTATCCGACTGCAGTGATTGAATACGTGCTGTGAGACACTTTGAGTATGCTATACATGAAAAATCGCGATCTAAATCTGAAAATACTTGAAATACAGCTCAGGTTTTGGTACCCATCTTCCTTACAGACACGCGTAAGATATTTGATTTTTCAGATTCAGGTAGCAGGACCGCCGATTACATTGCTAAAATGTGATATTTAAGGATGCATTTTCCATTGCAAATGTCGATCTCCTGTGACTCTGAAATGTATTGTATGTGTGTGATTATGTGATATGCTATTATGCTATGTATTTTAAAGTGATTTCACCCGCGTACAACGGACCTGCCCAAAATTGCCATCTGGCCGAAAATCCCTCCTCGAGTCCTCTATATTATGATATAAAAACAGAATTGCGTACTGAAAGACCAAATTGGCGACGGGATACATTTCGATCCTTGCAACATGCATAAAATGGTTAAAATTGCTCAAAAGAACTTTAAAAATTGCTCCAAAAAAAAAAAAAAAATTTCAAAAAAGAAAAAAGAAATACGAGCGGGCCGAAAATGACGAGTGGGCGGTAGAGGACAACCAAATGATTTTTTTTTTTGGCCTTAGAGACCAATGGGGATAGCAACCAATGGCATGAATGGCCCGCCATACTTCAGTCCAACTTAAAGTCGATATTAGTCTTTGTGAAACACCCCCCAGTAATAAGAAAACAATATACATGTATTTGGGTCACTGCACTTGTGAACGATTTAGAGATTAATCTTGAGGCAGCACCGCACTGAAGAGGCCGTTACCGAGGTACAAGCTGAATGAAAAGCATCCCTAAACTAGTCTCATCCATAAATTTATTGTAGGCTAGGTAATAGGAGTTACCGTATGTATTAAACAACCTTGTGTCGGAATATTAGCAGACCACACTTACTGTTTCTTGTCATTGGCCTTTGATTTATGATGCCGATGATCCTCCTTCTTGTCCTTATCCCTGTCTCTTTCACGATTCCTATCTCTGTTCCTATCCCTGTCCTTCTCTCCTCCCCCACCCCTGTCTCTGTCCCTGCCTTCTCTCGAGGCGATGAATCTCGGCCAAACAGGCCTCCTGATCCTGAGCCACCACCGCTACCACCCCCTGAAGATGAGTTCTCAGGGCGGTTCCGGCCCATTGAGGTAGGTGTGTCACGGTTCCTGTTCTTAAGAGGTGATGCAGTGTTCTGATTGGTGGCAGCGGTGGGATTACCAGTAGGAGTCAGTGCTGAGGGTGTGTTGGTCCCACCCCCTCCGTTCCCTGTTGCTCCCCCGCCTCCTCCAGAGCCACCTCCCACATTGCCTCCGCCATTGTTACTGCCTCTTGTCCCTCCATCGCTGGAGGAATTCCGATGGTGTTCCCGGTTGGTCAAGTCGTATTTTCGCTTCTTTGCTTTCTGAAGTACCCGTTTGTATGATAATGTGCATAACCAGCATAATAACTTGCCATCAACCTGTTAACATATGGATTAAAGGGTATGGACCAAGAAAGCTAGAAGTCAGTTGAACTGTTAAAAACTAGATGGAACTTCAACTGCGCGCAGTCGATGATGCCTCCGCCATAGAGCAATTTTACAAACCAAAATGGAAGCAATTTTTAAAATTCAAGTTTGATTGTAATCCATCTGTTGGTTCTAATGATAACGCGATCACGAGCTATTTTAGGATACATAATGAGCCCTGTGACCTTTGACCTCGTGACACCCAAATCTAATCAGTTCATTGGCTCTGCAAGATACATACATGACCCAAGTTTGGCGGTAATCCATCAATCGGTTCTTGAGATAATGTGATCACAAGCTATTTTGCATACATAACGAGCCCTGTGACCTTTGACCTCGTGACCCCAAAGTCTAACCAGTTGATTAGCTCTGCAAGATACATACATAACCCAAGTTTGGCGGTAATCCATCAATCGGTTCTTGAGATAACACGATCACGAGCTATTTTTGCATACATAATGAGCCCTGTGACCTTTGACCTTTGACCTCGTGACCCCAAAATCTAATCAGTTCATTAGCTCTGCAAGATACATACATGACCCAAGTTTGGCGGTAATCCATCAATCGGTTCTTGAGATAACGCGATCACAAGCTATTTTTGCATACACAATGAGCCCTGTGACCTTTGACCTTTGACCTCGTGACCCCAAAATCTAATCAGTTCATTAGCTCTGCAAGATACATCCATGACCCAAGTTTGGCGGTAATCCATCAATCGGTTCTTGAGATAACGCGATCACGAGCTATTTTTGCATACATAATGAGCCTTGTGACCTTTGACCTTGGACCTCGTGACCCCAAAATCTAATCACTTCATTAGCTCTGCAAGATACATACATGACCCGAGTTTGGCGGTAATCCATCAATTGGTTCTTGAGATAACGCGATCACGAACGGGACGTACGTACGGACGTACGTACGTACGGACGGACGGACAACCAGAAAACATAATGCCTCCGGCTACGTTGTAGCGGAGGCATAAAAACTTATATCGCTTTTCAATGTATGAATATTAAAGCCAAAATATTGTAAAAATGGTATTTGTAATTCAGTGGCAGAAGATCATTTCACGATCATTTACAAAAGAGAAATGGAAAGAGAAAGTGAGAGGGATATGGAGGAGGAGAAATGTGAGAGACAGAGAGCACATGAAATTCCAATATTTGGTCTTTTGACAAATTAGAGCTGCCAGATTATCCAATATCATTCATACAATACTGTTTGCAGTGCTATCATTTACACCTTCCATAAAATATATGCTCTTGAAAGGCTTACCACCCAATGACACCAGAAAGCAATATTATTCAATGGTCATATCAAGAAATTCTTCATTTTTGAATGAAATATCTCGTACAGGATACATTGTAAGGAATCACCATTTTCAAGAATCCACATGAAATCCTACATTTCTAAAAGGAAGCCTAATGACCCCATGTCATGATAGCAACTATACCTACTCAGGAAGCCACCATCATTACCTTTTTCCTTTCATCTTTCCTGTCAAAAGCACACTTTTGTTTACACTGTTCACAGGTGTGGGGTGGGCCATACTTCTTCTCAGAGTTGGAACACCTCTGACACTTGTTCCCGATGAAGGCCGCTATCACGTTGCAGTACTCACAAGGCTTGGGCTGTAGATAGATGGAATGTTTGAGAAAATGTTGAAGTACAATGTAGTAATAATACTGTTTCGATTGGATACATTGGCTCTCATTCAAATTATTAGCACCTTATTAACAAAGTAATTCATAAATGTGAGAATAAACAAAATGGACAGTAGTCACACACATATCAATAATCTGAATGGCAGCTGAAAGTTAACATTTGAGCAGGTACAAGACACTCATTCTTTGTGTCAAACTAACACAAAAATATATTGCTCTTGACATTTGTTTTTCTTCTTCAGATTATCTAGTGATATTTATATTGTATTACCAGCTTTAACCGTTAACCATTGCACTATTTACCTTTCCACCATTAACATAACATAAGAAAATCAACAATCAAAATATACCATTCAAGTGGCACATCTTGAATGGCAAAATTAAAGCCTCCTGGATCACGCCCCTGGATCCCCCTTACATCATGCCCCCTGAATCCATCAGTGCAATCACTGATGACATTAACTCACCGTGCCATATGTCTTTACATTCTGTGCACACTTTTTGCAGATGGCATTTGTACTGCTTTTACTGTGAAAAGAGAAAACAAGAGGAAAAGATGGATTGATATGAAGCATTACAGAGAACTACATTGCACATTCAATGATAAATTCAACGATTTTATTCTAGCTTGCTTGTAAATACACTTCTTTGTTTCTGACAAAATGATATAGATAAGAATATTAGAAATACAACAATGTAAATACTTTTTTTTCTTCAATGTACATTATCTCATCGTTTTATTCTGTGCATTTTTGTAAAAGACCTCTTAACTAGAGAGCCCTGAATTTGACAAACTAGATCATTTAATTTCAGGTTATTTCAATTAATAATGAATCGAAATATATGGATATTGGAACAGCAATGACCATCATTAAAAAAAAAATTCTAATTAAAATCCAGTTCATGTGCTTGAAAATCTAGTGATACAGATAGGAAAATACTTACTTTTCTTGTTGAAATTCTGTTCGGCAGTAGGTACATTTTACAACTGGATAAGCACCTCTACATTCCTGTAGTGAATAATCATAAATATTACAAATACAATTACCTTGGGTCATCAGCATTATTTTTGTTTTAATGAAAAGAACTTGCCGACTTATAACAGCCAACAATATTAAAATCCAAAACTATTTTATGAATATTTAAACTCAGATTCCGAGTCTAGAATGTTTGAAACTTGGATCCCGTGTTTGTTCATATGCCTCATAATACTATAGTACTGCCTCAGTTTATTTTTTTTTACCTAATTGAAGTCACAAAAAATCTATAATCAACCTGCATCTTTTCCAAGCGAACAGCTTTGTCTCTATGCTTCATACTTATTACTTAATAATTAATGCAGCTTGTTATTTTCTTTAGACTTAATAGAGTTGAGCGCTGTGGCGTTGGCAAAAATTATATCAAATTTTTAGTCAAATTGAGTTTTGTTAACAAATCTGATTCGGTCGTAAACTAGACTGTGATCATCCTAGACCGTACTATCTATCGACGCTATATATGCTAGTGTACTTTCGCACTGTCACTGTGCATGCTTCATTCCGTCACACACGCCAGCTTCCTCATCCTCATTCAGTCATTGCCACTCCATTGAATCTATACATAACTTGCGTGTGACGTAATGAGGCATGTGCACCGTGCGCGCTCGGTGCAAAAGTATGTAGATCTAAGCGCAATCTATCGAACTAGATGATAGATCATCCAATGTTCCATAATGTAAAGAACTTGGAAATGGGTTGAGAAAAAAAAATATTGATCACGTTGATCAACATTAACGCGAGAAAAATGCACTATGAATCATCCAAGTCATCATTCACATTCTCAATCGCATCATCCCAAATGAAATGGACAAAATGACAACAAAGAGCTTAGGCCTAGATCTAACCCTCCCTTAATTTATTTAAAATAAAATCACAATCACGCGACATGCATTGTTCATTTGTTGATTAAGCCAAAAAAGGGCCAAACAGAACATCATAAACAGACCACAAATACATAATTACATATCTTGACTTAAGTTGACATAAAAATTGAGACTCCATCACCGAGTGACCAAGATCATTCCCTTTCATTCGACTACATTTAGTGATTTACACACTTCTTCTCCCGCAGCATATACATTACACATGACCGGTACATGTGATGTACGTTACGGGAAGAGTCAAATTGCATTGTTTGCAGTGGGCAGTGTCTCGCCGATGATCGCTTACCTTACACAGTTGTTGGCCCTGTGATAATTCATCAAATGGATGTCTACCGTTGCACTTTGTGCAGGCAAAAAGTGCTCCTCTCGAATTCGACATAAGGACATGAGTTTTGTCTTCATTAACTTGCTATAATAATCATTGATCATCCGCCAAATATGGTGAAATCTGTCTGTTTTCCCGTCCGACTCGCGTTTTATTGTGCTTTCGGAAAATTCAACGGATGAACGCTTTTGCGGTGCAACGACAAGTTTGGAGCAGGAAATGCTACCGGGCCGCCGCAGACGTGTAGATAAAATTAAACACGTTGAGTGCCAAAGGGATAAAGTGCATACTATTGTGGAGGTTTTTTTTTTTTTTTTAATGTAAAATAAGTTCAATGTCATCCCCACTTGTACCTGCCCCATTAAAAAGGAATATTAATTTGTAGGCCTATATATATTCATCATTTTTTTTCATCTAGCTTTCTGTTTGGCTACAAGTCTATTTTATTTATCCTTCCTATAATATCCACTAAAAATTAATATTGTGTCCTCTCTCCCTCTCCTCCCCCCCAAACAATCTGCTGATCTATCCCATTGATGTTTTTCAGTGATGTAGTGGTTTTCAGTCTTTAGATTTGTTGTAATTTGTTTATATTTTCCTGCCATAAACAATCACATAAGAACTATACAAGTTACAATTTACCCTTATTTATATATTATGATCGATGATAAAAAATTTCCTTTAAAGCCCCACTGTACTACGTGTAGCTACTTGCTCCCTCTATATAGAAAACAATGCCTAAGCGGTGCCTGTTGGTCCCCCATGATCCTCTTTTTTAAATGTTAATTGACAGCTGAGTTGATGAGATAACCACCTGTCAGTGACCAGGCTAATCCCTCCTGGCCAAACTAGTGCAGGGGGGCTTTAATGTTAATTTCAGAAATCAGTTCATAGTGGTAAGAATAAAAATAATAGGCTTTTCCCCCGATTAATTTTTCTTTCTTTGATTGTTGATATATGGCTATGCAAGGGAGACATTATTTTGAATATGGCAGTCACTACAATTATCATGAAGTAGACAAATAATGCTCACACATAAGCTTTAGAAATACGTGTAAAGTGCTTTTAATCATTTCATCTTTCATACAGTCAATTGAAGAGTTTGACACAACGACAAACTACATCTTTTTAAGTTAACTTAAATATAAACAAATACAATGAAAAAAAAGAAGAATATTCAATGAATTAAAAATGTAATAACCATGACAATGATTCAGGTAAACAATAAATCTAGAAACTTCTGTGCCTGAAATTTTTGTGACTTTTGTTACGAGTAGTCCAGATTCACAAAAGCTTCATGCCTGGCAAATATTGAATTACAATGACAATTTTTTTTTGTGATTCGCAGGAGTATCATGCTGCAAAGTGGTCATTAACAATTTGTAAAGTTTTCAAGTCACAGAAATTTCCAGTTATACAGCCATCCCCCCAAAAAATAATTGACTTAGTATGGTTGAAACTTGAATCTTGGATCAAGATTATGAGAGACTCGGACACTGGGGAAAAATTTAGAATAGAACCAGTAAAACACACATAGGTAGTTCCAGTGGCGGATCCAGGGGGATATCGGCCGGCGCGATTTTCAAATTTTCTCACGAATTGGGCCCCAGGGCCCCATCTTTGGCCCCCTCCCTTGTCGCCGGCTGGATCCGCCCCTGGGTAGTGCACCAGTGTATGCATATAACAGTGTTTCTCTATCAATCATAATGTCATAAATGTGCTTTTAATGGCAATTAAACCATTCTTTTGACCGTTTACTTGTCAGGGAGATTTGCAAGTCATTTATTCACTGAATGTAGAAATATTCATGACAGAATTGTGTACTCAGTATGAATGTCTTTTAATTATATAGTACAGAATGATGTTTTAAAAAACTATACACAAAGCACTGTACATATATACATTTCAAATACCATTAAAATACAGGACAATCTTCATCATAGAAACACCTGATTATTCACTGCATAATGAGTCCATGTTAACAAGTCTAAGAAGAGGTTGTTCAGTTGCCTTCTATTACATTCTAAAAGATGTCTGTATGCTAAATGACAAAGTGTTGTTAATTTTAACAGACTGCTGTCATTCCCTTCCATTATCACCTTGCCTGCTTTGTCACTTATTTCACTGATAAATTTTCAATGTTTAGAAAATGAAATATACATGTACCACACGGAGGGGTGAACATCTTACATAGTCATATTAACACAAATCATGGTGACCCAACATATGCAACAATTGCTCAGGACTTTACTCTGTTAAAGATTTAGGGTCAGGTTAGGGTAACAATATGGTTTAGGGTTAGGATTAGGTACAGTATAGTCCAGGGTGGAAGTTGGGAGTGCAATTAGTGTATGAAAATGAACACAGAGCGATTATCGCGAAGCATGTCATGTGTTGTATGACAATCTCGGTGAGTTATGCTAATGAGCTGTCAGCAATGACTTTCTCAGATTCTCAATTCAAGGGTATTGTAACACTGATATCAAATACCATTTCCACATAAAATTCAGTGGACCTCTTTGGGTACGATTTATACTTTTAGCTACTATTATTATTATAGGTCAAATAGGACCAGCTCATAACACAGGTTTGGCACTATATCTCGAAATAGGCAGTTCATATACTCACTTCTTCAACAACAAAAATCATGTTACTATTCCTTCGAAGGCTATCACAATACATTGTTTCAATCTTATCTGTATTGAGTGCACTATAACACTTGAATACAACATTGAAAGATGGTCCCTAACCTTGACCATGTATGCGCATTAAAAATCCACAGAAATTTCTGATGTACAAAAGTGAGAAAGCTAAATAATTAACAGTACAAAGTTTTTGCTGTTGAAGTCTGATAAGTAACACATACCAATCAGCTCGGGGACGTACATTTACAGTATAACAACTAAATTATTCATACCCTTACCAAGTTTTGGAATTGTTGAAGTTTGTGTAAAATTGATTTGTCCCAATTTATGTTTCTTGAGAATGTGAATTATTAAAGCTTTCATCAAAAAGTATTCAATAAAGGCCCTAAGGTGTTGTGGCATAGTGGATAAGTCGTCGGACTGTGGATCACAGGGTCCGCGGTTCGAGTCCCGCCAGTCCCGCCGCGGCACCAATGTCCTTTGGCAAGACATTAATCTACACTTGCCACTCTCCACCCAGGTGTAAATGGGTACCGGTAGGAAGGAATTCCTTGAATGCAGTGAGCGCCGAAATCGGCAGCCTAGCATAGCCGGGTAATGTTGGAGTGCCTTGAGGACCTTGCAAGGTCGATACGTGCGCTATATAAGAAACCAATATTATTATTATTAATTCAACCAGTCCACCTTCCATTCTTGAGTTACAAAAAGCACACCAAGAACGACACAAAATTTACAAGGGGTGTGAATAATTTAGATATTACCGGTAACTGTATGTGTTATTATCTCATGTGTTATCTAAAGAAGACATGTTATCTAAGGACTACAATTATCAACAGAGAAAATTAAATACGTCTAGCTTGAAGATTGACAGTGTGTATCTTGATTCCCAAGATGGCCACTGTAAGCTTCAGAGCAATCCCTGCCTCTTGAGATCTTCAAATGTTTTCTTGTTGACCACATTTCCTATGGTGTCCTCAAACTCCTCCTGTTATTGGATTAGAAGAAAAAATAATGACAATAACAATAACAGCATGAAATCAGAATGAAACTTAACAGAATATTAAAATGACAGCAAACTTCCAACACATTAGGCTATAAATGGCTGAGTAAAATCAAATGAAAATTTCATCGCGAATGTCGAGATCAAAGCTTATGAATGATTAAAAGAACCTATTTGCAAATAAGGCATATTTTGGGTTAGTCCTCTGTTGTTTTTTTATATATAAAATCTGTACATTTTGTTTTACTGTATATATCGCTATAGTTCTTATTTCTATTTATAATTTATGGAAAAAAAACACAATATGAACTTGAACAAACAAAGCATTACAACTTACCTCTGCTTCCGGAAGCCATCTCTCTGAGGCCTTGTTATTCTTCAGTTTTTCCCATACTGAGAAATAAATCAAGAAACAGACAGAAATAATTATCAAATTACAGGATGTGGGCACAAAAATCAAGAAAGATATGGGCCCTGTATGATAAAGAGTGGTAATTGATTTGAATCAATTGCAACTCTTTATATAAATACAGGGCCCTGAACACAATTTTTTACCACTAAGAATTGTGATAGAACTTAAATAGTAAATAAATGCACTGTTGAAGGTGAAATTACTGCAATTGTGTCCGTGTTATATTAGTAGGAAGACTGGAATGCGTTACTTAGGTTACACTACAAACTGCAAAACTTGCACTTATTTCCTAAATTAAATTACTCTCACGAAAATCATGTAAAGCTTTCTGGAGTGAAGGTTAGATAATACAAAACAAAGTGCCCTTTAACCCATTAGCAACTGGAGATTTTATAAAAATGGCCTATTACTCCCTGGAAGATGTTGCAATATTGCTCTCATTTTGACATTGTTCTGAACAATACGAAACATGCGCTATTTTTCTATGCAGAATCCTACTGTAGACATCGTAAGGATTACGCACGTATAACATTATCACGGTAGACCCTTCAACAGATACTATAGCGCGTTGAAAACGAACGAAAACAGACGGGCGGGCGGGCGGTTTAGTGAGTAAAAGGAGGGGCGGTTTCGGGCGGTTTAGTTGCTAAAGGGTTAAGGCTTTTTCTACATCATTAATTTGGCTCTGTGTAAAAATGTATGATTTTATACCCTTCTGTCTGTAAGCAGACAGTGTGTACTTACATGCCAGTGCATCTTCAATGTGAGTGACATTGGCAAAGTGGGCTGTGTTGGGGATACCAAGGCACCTCATACCATGGGCGTGGCGCCACTCCTGAATAATAAAATTGCAAGGGTGAAAGATCACATAACAACTTAAACATCAATTTATAAAATGAAAGGAATTCATTTGTTTAATCATTAAAATGATGCACAGAAAACTGACAAAAAGACCCCAAATGCAGTCTTTTATTTTATAACACCTCCCTCTCTCTCATGTAATCCTTCAATCATCATCATCAGCATCAGCATTACATTTGTATCATTATCATCACCACCATCATCACCCTCTTCTTTCTCCTCATCATAATCATCATCATCATCCATAAACAAATATCAACTTCTCTGCCTTCTTTATCCTCATCCCCATCTGTCATTAAAATTTGATCATCACCATCATTTGATTGATTTGATTATTTACCAACAGCAATACATACATTTCACACAATGATTTTACATATACAAGAGAAACTATTGGTTGGTAAAAGGGTCCAGATAATAGCACATGTGCTAGTTGAGCCTAACCCCTTAAACAGCTAAACAAAGTATTTTGGTACAAATCAGTTTAGAAAACGTAACAAAACAAAAAATAATGAATTCATCATCAACATCATCATCATCATCACCATCTTCATATAATCTCTCCTCATCACTGTTCCCCTCCTCCTGCTCCTCCAATCTCCATCTCCACCTCTAGACCTCCTCCTCATCCTCTTCACCATTATCAACACCTCCATCACCATAGCAACATCACTATAGTTACATGAACTCACTGCAAAATGTCTCTGGAATGCTTTGGGTCCTCTGTACGTTTGGTTACCACAAATCTCACAGCTATACGATATATTGAGGCCATGGAGTTTGTATAACCAATATGGAATAGGCTGCAAAAAGAATCACAAAATAAAACATAACATTGAAATGGAGTAATTCAAATGTCTTGTCATAAAGATACTCTATCCTGGAGTGACAAGTTTGGGGAAATTTGAATTTTGATTTGAGAATACTACATATATCCATCTAAATAGCAACTATAGTTGACTGTGTGGAGAACCTCATTTTTATCCTTGCCATATCATGATGCTACATGTACCAATAGTTATATCTCCATGGATTTTCATTAATTACTGTCAAATCTTTGCATACCTGGGACTGGAAGGAGATATATTTTTCTGGTGGTTATCTGGATAATGCCTCCAATCATATAACCTTTTTTTTTTTGTTTACAATTACTCTTTATGGCTTATGCAGGTTACAAATGTATGTTAAACCATTCAAATACTAAATGTAGAAAAGCAGCAATTTGAAATGGAGAGGGACTCTTAAACCATGAATATAACAGGTGATCTTCAGTGTCATGTGTTGAACTCCCAAGAAAAAATTGAAATATCCTCCAGTATATTAGTACCTGCACATTTAAGCTTTGCAATAGAGTGTCAATACTCTGGGATAGCGCTGACCCGTTATATGCAGAGATACAATGAGGATATTAAGTCTATAGGAAGCACAGATCTATTCAATCTCTGCTTTGTATTGTCTGATTTAGCACTCCCCAGGAAGTGGGAGTTAAAGCAATAAAGCTCAGGGAATTTCAGGGAAATAACACCTATTCAAATCTACCCTCATCTTGTGTCATTAAATCTCCCCACATAAACAAGGTCAAAGTCTGAAAGGACAACTTCTTTTCATAAAGGTCCAGGGCAAGATATTGAGGGTCCATGTTCACTGGAAACATTCTGCTAGTACCCAAAGTAAGGGGTCTGTGTGTTCCACAACCAAATTTAATTTTCGGCCCAGTCATAGCCTGGTACCCCTCTCCCCCTCCCCTCTTTCCCCTTTTCATATGATTTGTTATAACTCTTTATCTGACTGTAAATGCCAACAACATTCCATTCCATATGTCGAGCCATGTAGATATATGGATATCAAATTTTGCAAGTTCATACATCGACTGAGAACCATAAGGCCAATATCTCAAATCATATGTCAAAGAGTTAACGCATTTCTGGCTCTAGGCAGATGAAACACGAAACCAAAACAATACATATGTTATTGCTTTGTTGTTGTTCCTAAATCTAGTTTTGTTGTACCAGTGCTCTAATCAGTTTGCTGATCATGCAATTAATAAGAACAAAAAATATTGTTGTTGTTGTTTTTTTGATGTTTTTTTAATGTGTTGTTATTATCACCATTATTATAAAACTTTCACATGCCTTTCCATCACATCCTAAGGGCAGGTTCTTCAGGTTGCATCTGAACTCTTCTTCTTCATCATTGCTATCACTATTTGAGAAGCGAGAGAGCCAGATGGACATTACCTCAAATCATTTCACAGAGAATTAATGCCCTTCTAGCTATTAGCAGGAGACTTGTGAAAAAAACAAAACCCAAACATTAAATCCTTCATGTACCTTTCCATCCCATCCTAGAGGCAGGTTCTTAGGGTTGTAGATGACCTCTTCCTCATCATCACTATCACTGTCTGAGAAGTGTTCCTCATCCTCATCCTCTCTCTCTGTTCCGGTCCTTGCTTGCTTCCTCTGGACGTTCTCTCTTGTTGCTTGGCGTTGCTCCTACAGTCGTAATAAAAATAACACTAATAATATTCTGTTCTCATGTAGCATGCATCACAATATGATATAATGGCCCTATGAGCTTTCAAAGAGCATACTACACCTGGGTCAAGCAAAGTAAATGTAGATTAATGAGCTTGCCAAATTACGTTAGTGAGGTGGTAGGGATTCAAAACCTATACCCTGTGATTCACAGTCTGGTATGTACCCAATAGATCATCAAATCTCTATAAATTAGCATTACATTACAAACTCATCATAATCAAGACTATTGTATAGGCCGTAATTTTCTGAAATACATCTACATACCAAAGGCAAAGAGGCAAAGTCGGATGCATGAAGATGGAGGAAAATGTTCCATGACACATCCTCTGTAGTCAATCCTTCTCTATAATAATACCAAACTTTAACCCTGGACCAAATACTACACCTAATCCTATCCCAATCAATCAAACTCATTTAAACCCTAACAGTAACCATAACCACAACCCTGGCAAAAATGATGGGTTACCAAAAATGTAAGACAAATATAATTAAAGCAAAGAATTTAGTAAGGTACAGTGTTTAATGAAGATCATAACATATTATGTGCACATGTTGAGATTCATCTTTAGCAAAGAAACCTATTTAAACTCATAGACTGAATATGATATGTTATTGCTCTACTCACCCCAAGAAGTTCAAAGAAGTAGTAGACCTGAGCTTCTAAGAAAGCTGTATCTCTCTGCTTCTCCGCATCCCTGACAAACAAAAATACATTGTTATTCAAGTTTATACTAAGAATGCTTATGCATGGCAACATCAAAATTCCTATCTGAGAGAATACGTACAAAGTTTTAAAACTGGCTTCCCCAATCTAGGGCTCATTACTACAAATAATGAACTACAAACTGCACAGTGACTGCAACATTTTGCTAACATTTATAGTATAACTACTATATGAAGTACAGTATAATCCCTTGTTTTTACACTTCAAAAAAAAAAAGACTCACTGAAATAAAATTTAGTATGCTAAGATCAACAGCACCTAAAGACTATGTAATCCCTGGGGGGTGTTTCACAAAGACTAAGATCGACTTTAAGTTGGACTTAAGTATAACAGGCCATTCGTGCCATTGTTTTCTCTCATCATTTACTGGCATTGGTCTCTCACGGGACGTACAAATCATGGGAAAAAATCTACAAAACTGACATTATCAAAACATTTTTTGATAATTCATTATTGAAGGAAAAAATATTATCTAAAGATCATAATGGTGAGAGCAAACAATGGCACGAACGGCCTGTTATACTTAAGTCCAACTTAAAGTCGATCTTAGTCTTTGTGAAACACCCCCCTGGTTCCTATATTCATATTATCTCCAGTTACATTAGAAGGGGGAAATGCCTCTTTGTTTACTTGTTACATAATATGCATCCTAGAGAATCTATTGACATCCAAGAATTACAATATGAAGGCACTTACTTCTTGCCAGCTTTGGTTGCCTTGCCCGGTTTACTCTTAGCAAACAGGGCCTGGTCTAGCTCATCAAGCTGGACCCCCTTGGTACTGAAGAGACGCTGGGCCCGCTGCTCCAGGGTCCCACCGCACTTGAGCCCGAGCGCCATCAGGGCAGACTTGAGACGATCCAGACCAAGTGATGCCAACTCCTAAAGATGATGAAGTAAAGATTAAAGATCAGGTTTATTCTACTTAACAATACAAATGATAACAGCAATTTTGCATGTTGAAAAGCACAAGGTAATTTCCATATATATGAACATTTCTTTCATAACCAGTTACTTTTATGATGAAATTTTATGATGAAAATAGTGACCCTAAAAGAGGTCCTTTTATGGTATCGCTCAATGCAAATGAGCCAGGGATTGTTTATCAAACAAAAGCTATTAATTTGTCTCCTTGTACAGTAGAACTGTTTGGAATGATACTTATTTTGAATCATACTGTTCTGAATATTGCAACAGAAATGGACTCAACAAATTTCTGTGATCTTTGCTATTTCTGCCTTGTATTATGTGAATGGAAAATGGGGATGGAAAAAGAAGCTGCATGCAACAAATGTCATGCATACTCACTTATCTGTGTGTTATATGATACCAAAATGTGAAATGCTGTAAACTTGATAAAAGTACGCTTTAAAACCACGGTTTACAGCAGCAGGTGTGAACATGTGTGAATGAGCAGAGTATGAATACTGACCTCTGGTGACGAGAACGCAGACAGGTCAAGATGAGCTCCAGCATGGGTCATGGCACTAGCTGCTTCTTTCTGTACAAGAAAAAAAACGAAAACATAGCAAACTTTGAATACAAGGGTATCTACAAATGAACTTTTTTATATCTGTTACCAATCTATTTTAAGTTATATGATACACGCTGATTTTGGTTAATTCTAACATTTTCAATACTCAATTTTGAAGAATTTTTGGTTGTAAGTCGATTTTTTTTTCTAAACAAAGTAGAATAACCACCCTGAGCTTCTTTGCATAAAAAGATGTACTCTTGGACGATATACTATGAAATGAATATATAACCTAGGTTCAGGGTTACTTGTGTGGTGGGGTATTCTGCATATATACCAAATCACGGGATGACTCACCGGCCAGCCAGGGAAAGTCCCTGCTTCCCACTGACTCTCAAATTCTTTCTTGACCTTCTCCAGTTCCTCTGCAAAGTCCAGGATAGGCTTGACCCTTGAGGCATAGTCCTGGAGATAAATTAGAATCAGGTCCAGGTATCTGGGGAAAGATATGGGGTAAAGATATGTTCGTAAAATGAGTAGTCCTTAGTAAACCTGTGGAAATTGAGGAAATAATGCCCTTATCAAACAGAAGGCAGAGAGAGAAAGAGAGAGAGAGAAAGGGGGAGAAGAGAGACAAAGACAGATACATATACAAACAGCCATACATACTGGTAGACAGACAAACAGACATAGAGTCAGAGAAAGAGGATAGAGGAAGATGGAGGGAAGACAAAGAAAAAGAAATGACAGAGATGAAAGATAGAGAATGAGAGATTGAGGATGGGGGCAGATTGGAAAACATATAATTAATCACATGCCAATAATCATGTAATACATTTTTCTTTCAAAATCAAGAGAAAATTTGTCAATATCAAGATTACTACTGGATTCTCTCATTCTCCATGGCTTAATACGGAAACCACAACATGTTCTTATGCAATGGGATAAGATCAAACAGCACTAAAAAGGGTATATCCTGATAAGTGATATCTTCAACTTAAAGGGAAACCCAGCCTTGATAGCAAACTACTCAAGAGTAAAGCAAAACAATCTGAGAAGTAGACCGGTGAATGTCTGGATGAAATCAAACTAAAAATGAGAAAGTTAGGAATTTAAAAAAAGTTGTAAACTCTATAGGTATGGGCTCTTCGAATTGGCTGAATTGGTAATGTCTCTCTGATGTAGTGGCTTAGTGATAGTCTTAGTGATCTCATATTTCAAACATTCATAACTTTCTTATTATTGTTCTGATTTATTTCAAACTTTCACCATTCTGTTTTTCTGCAGTCATACAAATGAACATATTACAAGGGTTGAATTGCCTTCAATATTGGTTTCATTATTGCTCTAAGATGTTTTATTCAGTACATTACTGAGTGAACTAGATAAGACTCACCTCCTGTACTCTGCATTCTTCTTATCCTTGGATATCTCAAAGAGACGATCAGCAATAGACAGGTATGTCACATAGTCTACTTTCTGTTGTATAGGAGGAACACAAGAACAAAATACACCAAAATAAATTATTGTATTTCACATATTTCCTAAAGATTACCTGTTTAATCTGTTAGTATTCAGCCCGAAGATGGCTGCTATTCAAATAAAGTAAAATGAACTTACTCATGTGAAGAGTGTGAATGCATCTTGCCAATAACATTTCTTTTAATACTGTCATTAATGATATCCATAGCTGTTTATAATCACGGGTACTGTTTGGTTTTAGTCAATTAGCCTAAATAGTCATGGGGATGTTGGAGCCCTATATGTCCTGAATAACATGAAGCCTTAACAATTCCAAAGCACAGAGTTGACAGGGCCCATAATAAGGCAAAGCATGATAACTGGTACCCCTTTAATTAGTATTTGTTGGGGTTTTTTTTATATATATTTTTTATTATCATTTTTTAACTAAATCAAAGCCAGCTGCCAAAAGATACAGCCTGCACAATTGCAACATATAATGAGATGGTAAAGCAGTGTGACATTCGATAATACCACATAAAATTTGCACATTAGGATATTTGTAGAGTAGTAATTGCTTGGAAATGGCTAAAACTGCCTATAAAATTTGTCTAATACTAATTTTTGTTGAATGTCTCACCTCTGTACCCTTGAGGTTGATGTACTTGTCGTAACACTCGTGAAGGTCCATGTACTTGCCGTAGCCTTCTTCATCTTTGAAAGGAACCAAAGACTGATTCTCCTCTGCGGGGTTCTCTCTATCTTCCCTCAGTTGCTCAAACTCAATGGACATAGGCACTGAGATCTATACAGAAACAGAAGGTGAAGTAATATTAGTGGGAAGAATAACTTATTCTATCAGTGTATTGTCTTAAATACCGGTATGTTGGAATTGATGATTTCTTAATATGAAAAGAACCAATGACCCAATGTCTTCCCAGCATTCTCTCTCATTCTCTCTTCCTTCAGTTGCTCAAACTAAATAGACATGGGCACTGACATCTACACACAACATAAGGAGATATAAAAGTGTATAAAACATTTTTTACGGTTACTGGAGCTCCTTGTGGCTTTCCATTGCATTGCTTTTCTTGTGCATTTTGTCATGAACATGTTATTGTATCAGCCACACTGAAAATTTAAAAAAATGATTGCAAACTAAGCCCTGACCATGTATCTTTAATGAAATAAAGCCCAGAGTAAATCAAATGTCAGGTCACCCCCTATATCTTACTTTCTTTCTCTTCTCTCTCTCTCTCTCTCTCTCTCTCTCTCTCACTCACTCTGTTTATCCTCTCCAGACCCTTTTTTCCTTATCATCTTGTATCTATCTATATTTCTATCATTAATTGTCTAATATCTGATTTCCTGGCTTCATTTTACTGGAGTGTAGTCTTTTATTATATTGTGCACTTATTTCTTTTGTCATGCCCATGGACATACACCTTGCAATTTCTACCTTTGTTTTATATTAAATTATGTTGATTGAGACTTTTGTACATATTAAGGAGAAGCTAGATGATGATTTTATTCCAAATGTATGTTCACATCTGGTGCATGACCAATACACTCTTATTATGAATTTACTAGCCACCCTCTCACCTCGTTAGGATGTCTCCTATGGAAATCTTTGATGACCTTTAACCTTGTATAGAACTCAGCAAACTCATTAGGACCAGACAGAGCCTGGATCTCCTCCTTACGTAGCCTGAGTGAGAGACAAGAACATTATGAGTGCTAATGCTTGAAAGTTACAATAAATAACTTGTGTACAGCTAGAATGTATGAAATCAACCTCAAAAACACTACTTGGTATTCCATAAGCTAACAAATAAGGAGTATGGAGAAAATAAAGAATCATTTAAAACTCTGTGTGCTTGAACCCAACTCGGACTTCAGTTCCATGCAGGCCCTTCCACACCAGCGCATACAGGCGTGTCTGTCAAGTAGTCTACTCACACACCCCCAAAAAAAAAAAAAAAAAACCAAACAAACAAAAAAACAAATAAATAAATAAATAAATAAAAATAAAATAAATAAATAAATAAAAAATAAATAAAAACAAATAAAAATAAATAAATAAAATAAAAAATACCAACAGTTTGAAAGAGAAACAAGTGACATTATTGTGAATTGTATTCCTATACAAGTTTTTTGGTGAGTAGAACTGTGCAAACTCATTGTGACCCAGACAGGGTCTGTATCTCTTCCTTATCTAGTCTGAAAGAGAGCCAATAACATTCTGAGATCTGATGCTTGTTGAAAATATTATCAAGGTGGAAAATGTTATCTTGCAGGTCAGAAAATGATTAAAAAATAAACTTGATCGAATGAAACTTGGGATAAATCTTGAAGATTACTCAGTGCACATAAATCAATATCTGCCAAGCAAATATACAGATTGTAAATGTACATTAACATGTGACTGCATTAATATCAACTTCATTGTAGTCGAGCTGCCTAAATTACACAACAATGAATGTAAAAGCATCAATGGCATTCTCCCTTGAAGTACAAGTTGGCCAAACTTGGGTCGAGAGATAAAAACTGCCATGTCTCAAGACATAAGCATCTGTCTATGAATAAAAAAAAAACAAGATAATAATATCCACAGACCTCACATTCCTATACACCGACTCAGAGAGTTGAACATGGAAGCGTCAGCCGCCATTACGAGGCACCATCAAGTACGCTAAATAATACCTAAAATATAATTCCCACTTTAGTTCAGTCACAGCCATGCACCTGTCTGATTACATAAGACATTGAACCATCTCATGTTATTCTCTTGGATGGCCACCAGCTATAGTGGACGAAGCAGTGCATCCAAATCGGTCTACAATAATGCCTGAAATGTGATCAGCTCGATAAAAATGCTTACCCATCTCTATCTTCATAGAGCTCTTTTAACGTGTTGGTCCCATCTACGTAGCGCTGTAATGAGAAGTTGGAAAATATAGGAAGAAACAAAAATTTAAACACATGTTGAGAGAGAGAGTGAAGTGGAAAGAATATGGGTGCAATGAACAGTTTAGCTCTGGGAAGCTCCAAAAGTGTTCTAAAAAATTGAACATTGCCAAAAAAGCAGTAAAGACATAAAATATTACTGCTATGCTAGAGCAAATTTTAAAACGAGCTCCCAGAAACAAACAAAAATAACGAAAGACAACAACAACAACATTTTGACTTTTTACATTGAGGCAGAGCCAGTGTATTACAATAAAGGACATACATTCCTAGTCGACATGCATGGGTTCCTGAAAAAAAAAGTCTACACTTGGAACATGAATAACAATAATACCAGTAAAAAATAGAGAGAGAGAGAGAAAAAAGAGATTGGTTGCACTAAACAAAAATAGGTCTCTATACTGAAATACTAGGAAAATGCCTGCGAATCAATATCTTTTAAAAATGTGACGCTCCTCATAAAATGTTATGCGTGGATGCTTACTGCTCTTAATGAACTATCTGTTTAATTTAGCCTATTATTGATTACCATTACCTTTCATGTCCTATTTATCATGTATTTCATCTTTTGCACAAGCTGCGTCTTGAGCATTTGATTTTCAAGTGGATTTGGCACCTTATAAATCTTATGTATTATTAATGAAAAAAGTAGACTGATTACTGGATAGACACTAGGATACATGTGTGAACTTACATCAAGAAGTTGCTTGGCACGGTAGTCTGAATTTATCTGCTCACGGTTCTGCAAAAGATGTGAATGGATTAACATTAAAAGCATGTCAAAAATAAGATATTATATAATAAAGCAAGAGGTCGGTATTTTTCCCCGGTTTTCTCAAAGGGTTTTCTTCGTCGAAAGTAAACCCCACTCCGTGTTGAAATTATTACTGCGCTTACGCTGCAAAAATTTCAACACGGAGCAGAGTTTAATTTCGAAAAAGGAAACCGGGGGGAAAAAGACCCTTAAACGCATCATACAGTCAATCTGGTAAGTGGAACCGACGTATATTAGCCTAGACCTAATTTTCAAAAATAAATGCATCGGATTTGAATCCGCTAAAGTGACATTTTAGTCCAAAAGTTTGGCCGGAATCTGGGGCCCGTTTCTCGAAACCAACGACAAGACAGTCACAACTTTATCCGCCAACTACGGAGATGTCTCTTCCTAAACCGTTTCACGAAGAGCTTACTAGCTAGACATCATGTGAAATCGATACTATCGGCGAGAAGAGGAGCCAAGACATAGCCTTAGTCACAATTCCACCGGATTAAAAAAATAATAATATTAGGAAAACTGCAATTATTTAAATAAATTAGGACTAAAACAGATTGAAAATGGTACCAGGGAATAAGAGATGCAATGTACTTCAAAATTTGAGTAGATTATACCATAGAAGTACTTGTAAAATATAATCGTGAGTATTTCATTTCATGACCGGTGAATCAGTTTTGCTTTTGAAATGGGTACCCCCCAGATATTTTCATTTGATAGTTTATGAAAATATACCCTTATATTATTCTTAGTAAAAATACGATATTATGAACATTTTGTCCAATGTTTTAGGCGTCAGCACAATATTGAAATGACAAAATTTCAAAATTCCAAATGTTAAAACACATGTTTTAAACTATTCAGTTTACACATTTGAAGATAGAATTTATCTCGAAATGAATATGGGTCTGAAAACTAGAGAATAGACTTCTGACTATGGCTTGCCTGCCGTGGCAGATTACCCATCCATTCGAGGATTTTACAATGTGGAAATAAACACGTATAATCAGTTTAGTTAAGTGGGAAAAGCCTTAGATATAAACATGGCATATTTTCATAAGACTTTTAAATATAAAAAATGATAAAAAGTGAATGTGTAGAAAGATCATAGCTGGAGGATTTCTTGTCCTTTTTGCCAGCCATAGTCTGCCCAATAAATGACATGTGATGGCGTAGACCGAAAGCTTCAGTCTCTGATATCGACGGTTGTTCCGCTGAGATTGCATCTGGCTCCTCTGACCGCCTCTATACATAGACTGAAGTACGGCGTATGCAGTAGTGTGCGGAACGAATGGTTCGGTTCGGCCGGACCGCGATGAATGAGATATGCATCGAGATTTTTCACTCTTTACGTCTTCATATATCCACTTTGGCTGCAATATTACACTGAATATTAATTAAGATGAAAAGTAACACAGAAATATCTACTTTGACTTACGATAGCTTGCTCATTTAGATCCTATATTAATGATTAATCCGAGAAAGTCTTGTAGTCAACAAGATTTGTTGTCAGCCATCTTGGTTTAAGTTGATGAATATTCATTTTTTCTTTTCGAACGTCCAATAGCTACGTATGAGTCAGCCCGGCTTGAGCCGGTGATGTTTGAATATTCATAAGCCCAATATCAAACACGTGCTCTGATTGGCCATTGGGCTTGTTTTGGTCGGTTGACCCGAAATATATCGGGCGGGTCATGTCATAGATTACCAGTTCGAATGCATGAACGTACCGTTTCCTTGGTTCTGAGATAAAAATTGGATAATTCATATACGTAAGTCCGTAAATTTTGCATTTAGAAATAATTCATTAAAAATTGATAACTGTACATAGGAGAAAAATAGACATAGTATTTTTGTATCTGATTTATAAATCAGAAAATTAGATCTAAATAAGGAAAATCGTGGGAGAAAGTTTCGGGTAACAAGTGCTGCACAATCGGCTCAATCTCTCCCCCCGTTGCGAGCCGTATTGGTTACCGTCTGTGTATGGGGAATGTCAACAAATGTCAGTTTTATTAAAGAATGACCCATACCAGACGGTTATTTCTGTCTAGTGATGGCGCTGCCCATCGACTAAAAAGTTATGACAGAGATATGACGGTGTCGAAGGCGTCATAACTACTTAGTCAGGATGTTGTCGTTGATGTTGGCAAAGAGGACTTCGTGAAACACGTAGCGGACAAGTAGCTCACTAATGCTGATTTAGTCAAGAAGTTAGACTTATGACAGTTTCGAGAAACGGGCCCCTGGGCTGCGTCTCACGAAACCGTCATAAGTACAAGTTCAGCGACATCCCATTGAAATGTGTGTATTAAGTTTAACACGCGTTTCAATGAGATGTCGGTGAACTTGTACTTATGACGGTTTCGTGAGACGCAGCCCAGGTGGCCAGCCAGCTCCAGATCCGTAACACCAAGTTTGCACAGGAGCGCCTAGATCTATGGTCGGCTTCTGTCTCTAAAGAGAGGAGCCGACCCTACCCAAATCAGAGGCTAACGAACGAAAGAGACAGAAATTTTCGGTCTAGAGTGGTATAGACCTAGATCTAGAGCTAGACTGAATTTTCTAAAGTCAAACGACTGCGCGCGCGCCCTGAGCTGCGGCGCGGCTGTCATGTCAGACGAGTGATCGGCGCATTAGGTGTGTATTACTTTACATGATTTACATCACGTGGGACCGTCGTAACAAAGCTTTTTAGTAATTTTCATGTTCGCTACTTACAGTTGTCTTTTTATGAAGCGTTTCTTTCGCCAATGCGTCAACTACTCTTTCCCTTTCCTCATGTATCCTTCTCTGTTGTTCTAAAATGGTTTCCATGGCCCCTTGATATTGCAACTACCGGGGAAATTGTTGTCGATTTCCACACGTTGAGCAAGCCAATAGATTGAAGTTATCGACAAGTTTTATAAAAACGACCGACGACTACACAACGCGCAGAAAACAGTGGGGAGGGGCCATAGAGATAATAATAATTTATCTCTATGGGAGGGGCGCGCTTTCAAGTTCAAGTTTATCATTTAGCTTCCTTTTAACATGGTTGATAAAGAGAGCAATTAATGAGATTAAAAACTATAAATGCACTATAAGTCTGGTTCCTTATAAGCAAAAATTAAAAAAATAGTTTTGGGGACACTGGAAAATTAATTTAAAGCACCAAACTTTCGATCTACCCTGGTATATATACTTATCAGGCTGGCACAGCTAGAGCTTCATTAGTATTATCAAGGAGATATCTCCTTGGTCATTATACTAATGTGTGAAATTATATGTATTTTGGTATTATTAAATTGGCATTCAATTTCTAAACTCTTAAAAGTACATAAAGGTATCTTTTCCACATAACTCACAAATCAAATTGCCTTCATGCATGAATTCATGGTATGTAAATTGTTATGACTGTACTGCATGGCTAACTTATAGGTTTCAAGGTTAAGGTTTCTTTTATTTTCCACATAATATAACAAAATCAAATTAATATGCAATACATTCAAATTCAATAACATAATATTAGACAAAAGATACGACAAATAATTATACAATTCAAATAAATCATTTAAGCATGCATGGCTTATAATTGTATTTAATTATAGACCACTTGAGAATAAAAAAGTTACAAGGGCTCTGTAATATAAATAGAAAATATACTAATGCTTAGGTAATCCTACACCCGCCCCGCCCCCCCCCCACGTTCCGCTACAAAACAAAAAGGTTGTCTTTATAACATTAATTAGCTATATAGTGTATACAAAGAATTTTTACAGATATCGGAAATAATAACAAATTATCGCCACAAGTTGACGAGGGCCAACATTTGTATTGATATTCTATTTTTCAAATCTATATTGTTGAAATGTATCAATTCATACTCATCATGACTATATGACTATATCTAAAAAGCGGCGAGGCGATTTTGGGGGACTATTTTGAACCCCCGTAAGTGATGTTTTCCGGCATCTACTAACACAATGGAGACCATAAAAAGCAGTGCATGATAACTTCTTTTTAAATCAAGTAACAGTCTAATACACAGTTCGGGGGGGGGGGTTGACCCAATGACGATGCGGATACTAGCTGTGTGGGTCTGGACACGTGATGGCGTTTCCGAGTCTAGGCACATCACATTTTCACTTGGCAGCCCAAGGGGGCCCTAAATCCCCCGTAGATCCGCCACTGCCAAGAGTAGGGATTTCTTTCTTTTACCTTCTCATTATTCTCCTTTTCCCCATATTCTCTCCTCCGTCTTTCCCCTTTCTTCCTTTTCCGCCTTTTCTCTCCTCTCTGGCTCGATCTTCCCCTTTCTTCCTTTCCCCTCCCTTTTCTCCTCTCCCCTTTTCTCTCCTCCCGTCTTTTCTTCTTCTTTCTCTCTTCCCTTTTCTTTCTTTTCCCCTCCTTTTTCTTTTCCCCTCTTTTTGTTCTCCTTTTCTCCCTTTTCTTTTTCCCCTTCCCCCTTTCCGAGTCACCCTTTTTTGGTTTTTACCGGGGGGGGGGGCACGTGCCCCCTGTGGCCCCTGAATCCGCCACTGGGTATATGACATATATGAGAGTAAAGAGAACCAAGTCGAACTTTTTATTTAAATAGTTATTACATGTAATTAGCATCTAGGTTTAAAAGCATTCAAACCCATTCCCGTACTCCCATTTCCAACACTCTCAACAGATATGTGCAAAACTTTCTTTTTTTATTTTTGATTGGACGCTTTGGAGACACTACAACCTCCCTAATTGGAAGCTGACTTATTGGTCGCAAGTTTCAGTTCAGACTTAAGTGCATAATTTTCAGGTCCGTGGTTTACAAAAAGACGTCTTTTTAAACACTGTAACAAGTTAGTTCTTTGGTTCAGTTAACAGGTCACCTCTTTACTGTGGATGTCATTTGCATTTGGTATGTATGATTAAATAATTGGACCTAGCTATAATTGGGTCTAGTATTAATAAACAAGTAGACTAAAGTCTAAGTAGCCTACCGTAATTAACTAATGCAGGCGTCACTCTGTGGCCTGGACCCCCCCTCCTCAGGTCATCACCTTTCTTCACCTGAGCCAATTATTTGTAACCTCAGGGTTTCACCATCACTTCATGTGCTTTACAAAAACAAAGGCAAAGCATCACTCTTATCAGCAAATGTGTTAGTCCAGGCTTCACCCTTTGAATTATTTGCATAGGTGATGCTTCACTTTTGTCAGTTTTACATAGGTGAGGCTTCACTTGTGTCAGTTTTCCATAGGTGAGGCTTCACCACTGTTTCACCATACTGGCCATTTGCATAGTTCAAGCTTCACCACCTTTGTGGAATACGTCAACATTGAAATCTCGCGAAAATATAGGCTAAGTTTTATGCACAGATTTCGTTTATAATAATCAATCGTAAAACAGGGTCGGAGTAGTACCGTCTCAAAATGATCGGAAAACTCTGAACTTTCTATTTTTTTTCAACTCACCTCGCAAAAACTTGGGGCCAAAACTTGGCACGATCTGCGCTAGCGCTGCGCATGCTGGGTACAATACCGACAGCTCGTAGGCTACTAGTCTCGTTTCCAGACTTGAGGCTGGCCTTTCAGGCACGTATACTCACTGATCTCTACCCAATTGGGTAGAGATCAGTGCGTATACTGCGAATACTCACGCAACTAGTTATGTGTAGGAGACTAGTAGACTACTCAAAACGATCTGGTGAAATCTCGAAATCAGTTTCGCTGGAGAAAAGTTCGGTGACCTCAGGACGATCACTCTGCGAGTGCATGAGTGACCGGAATAACGCACGATTTCGACATGATTTCGACATATTTTCGACGCGACCGGTAGTGGCTTCGATGTCACATCACCTGAACAAACAAGGCGACCGATTGGATTCGATGTCACATCACCAGAAAAAACAAATTACTCGTCAAAGCTTCACACATTTCATCAATTTGTATAGTAAAGCTTCACCCAATGAAGAAAAACGTACGTTAGGACTTCACTACAACAACAAATAGGTCAGGGTCAGGCTTAGGCGTCGAGTCGACGTCGATATTTGGCGACCTCTGAGGAGGGTGGGTCCAGGCCACAGAGTGACCCTTGCATAAGTACCGACTAGACTTACCGTTGTCAGCGGCGTGGCGTTGACTAAATTCATAGACTCTTGATGATGATGATGATGATGATGATGAGGATGATTGATGACACATTGACACTTTGACAGTGATGGTGATGATGATGTGGATGCTATTATACCAGTTACGGTTAAGTCTAACGTTAGATCTCAGTCATGGCATGCATTGCAGGAGTGGGTGGCGGTGGTGATGATGACGATGACGGTGATGATGATGACGACAACGCTGATGATGGTGTTGATGATGGTGATGATAATGACGATGGTGTTGATGATGGCGTTGATGATGATGGTGATAATGTTTATAATGATGATGGTGTTGATGATGACGGTGATGATGAATTCCAACAAAAGAAACTAATTAACTCAACTCCTCTTTTCCTTTTCTTCTTCTTATATGATATCATTTGTTTGGAGCCAGAACTTGGCTATTAACTCAAATAAATTTAAACAGAGTGACCACCCTTCTGGCTCTAAACAGATGATATCTTGTTCATATAAATTTCCACTGTGCTTCTGTCTTCCTGCATTTCTCACATTCTTTTCTCAATTCATTTACAGTGGTAGAATCTCCGGTAAAATGCAGGGATTTCACCCCATCCCTCTCTGTCTGTCTGTCTCTCCCTCTTCTCTTCTCTCTCTCTCTCTCTCTCTGTGCCTGCATGCCTCTCTGTCTCTTTCTCTTTGTTTTCTCTCTCTCTCTGTAGCTGCCATGGTTCATTAGAAAGAAAGTTGTGGTCACCTCTCCCCTCCAGTTGGCTTTTAGAATAAAAGAATAGGAATTAGGGAGAGCAGATCAGTGAGAGTTTGAAGAAAATCTGAAACAGGATTTAGACTTCTAGATCTATAAGAGTTATGACATTTTTCATTCATAATTGATTGTATGCAAATTGGCAACTCTGTGAATATTTCAGATAGTTGACCTTTTTTCAGACTGCTTCCTGGCCAGATAATCCTGAATCTCCTACTAGATGCTAGAAGAAAAAGGATAACAAAAATTAAGAATTTAAAGTTGTAATCTGTCAAATGGAAATTGGCAACTTTGTGACATGGCGTTTTAGGCACTTTTCTCACTTTCTCATTTGTACTGTTCTAGAAATCTCACATGTATATGATAACCTTCCTTTTTTCTTGTCACAGATTATTCAGGCTAGTGCCCCATGTCAAAGAAATTCTGGATCCATCTCTGTACATTACAAGATCGAGAGAATACCCCTTGGAATGGCAGACAGTTCTCAAGGTGACTTTGTCATCATAGGAGGTGGCGTGGCCGGGGTATCTTGTGCAGAGCAGCTGGCCCACCTCAGTCCAGATCGCAAAATTAAGCTGTTCACAGCATCTCCCCTCCTCAAGGCCGTTACCAACTACAAAAAGGTATTCAAGCCCCCTAAAAACACAGAAATGCTTAGGGGGGAAGGGGTGGCATTGCATTCAGGAATATTGTTTTCATCGCACAGCTTGAGCTATGAATTGATGCATTGCAGGTAATTGATGATATTCTGTGGGGATTTTTTGTTATAGTTTATTACTTTATTCTACATTTCTGAATGATTACAAACATATGAGAAATTTAAACTTTCTAGTACCAATATTTCTTCTGGTCACCTGTAAATATAATTTAAAGTTGTTTGATAACGTCTCATTTGGTCTTACAAGCATTAAATATGCTGCATTTCACATATTTGTTTGTATATATCGACAAAGAACATGATACTGTTGTGCATAGTCTAGATCCCCCATCCTTTCAAGCCTTTTCTTAACCCTTTCTATTTGTCAGACACTTCCAACTACATGTATTTCTTTGTTTTTCTTATCAATTAATTCGAATTCAGGTTTCCCGTGCCTTAGAAGACTTTGACGTTGAAGAGAAGCCATCTCAATGGCTGGAAGTCAAATGCCCCAATGTAGAGGTCATCAGGTCAGAGGTCAAAGGACTTGACTCGGAGCAACATCTCATCAAGACGAAAGATGGTCATCAGATTGGCTACTCTAAGATCTGCGTCTGTACGGGAGGGAGCCCTAAGCTCATTGCAGCAGATAACCCATATATTTTAGGTACAGTCAGACCTGCTTTAGTAGCCAGGGCATTGTTTCACGAAACCGGCAGAAGTACAAGTTCACCGCCATCCCATTCAAACGTGTGTTAATCGTAATACACACAAACAAGAACTTGTACTTATGACAGTTTGGTGAAACTCTGCCCTGCTTTACAAAAGACTAAGTGTCTATGGAGATGACATTTTTGTGTATATCCTGAGCAGAGTTTGTTATTGAATCATCGATCAGATGAATCTATGGTTAAAGACCACCTGCCTATTTAAGTATGAAGGCCACTCTGCGTGTCTCCATTGACTGGCTTTCAGAACAGGTTTCACTTAATTTACATGCAGTCTAACCCGTCTGTCAAGGCCACCTAAGAAAAATGGTACAAGGGAAGGCAGCCTTTTGAACGAGTAAAGCCTCTTTGAAGACGATAGAAATGGCCATTAAATTCAAATGTATATCTTACCACTTAGGTAGATTTGAATAGTATGCCTACTTCATGCCACTCTTGCATTTAAGGGGGAGGGGGAATAGAAAGAAAAGGAAAATAATCGTGAATAAAACGTGGTAGCCTTTTCCTCCAGTAGTTGATGAAATTTGATAGATTATTTTTGAGAAAGACTTAAATTAACTTTGATCTGATAGTGAATGTCAGGCCTCAAAGTGTTTGATTGCTGATTATCTTTAGATAAATCACTTTATCAAGTACACCTTCCTCTCCTTTATCAGGAATCAGAGATACAGAGAGTGTCAGTGCTTTCCAGAAGCACTTGGAAGGAGCGAGGAGAATCGTAGTGGTTGGAAACGGGGGCATAGCAACCGAACTGGTGTACGGTGGAAGGATGCGAGGTGATTTGGGCTATCAAGGATAAGTCCATCTCCAGCACGTTTGTAGATGCTGGAACAGCAGAGTTTTTCCTACCCCACCTGGCAGAGGAAAAGAAGACAACAGACCAAGGGCCTTCAAAGCGGTTGAAGTATACAGGTTAGACTGGAATTTCTAGAAATCTCATGTATCCAACTTTTCTCTGTTTCATATACTCACATCACTGTATGCACATGTCTGCTGTTTCTTATATTCTTCATTCATGTACCTTTTTACATTCTCTCTCTCCTTCTCTTGCCCCACCCCATCTCTCTTCTCTTTCTCTTTCCATCTCTCTCTCTCTCTCTTTCTATTTCTTATTACCATTGCTCTTGTATGAATTTCTATGGTTGATTATTGTGTGAACTAATTGTCCATTAATGTATATCTGAACGCCCCCCCCCCAAAAAAAAACAAAAAACAAACAAACAAACAAACAAACAAACTTCAAACATGATGACTATTGTCAATTCCATTCAGAGAGAACTTTCTGATGATTATACTTTATCCCTTAACATTTAGGCAAGGGCATGCAGAGTTGTCAATAAATATTTAGAAAAAAGGCATATATAAAGATGATCTGACAAAATATTGAGGGAAAATTTGGTTAGATGTGTAAGGTTACATGGTCGTAAATTAAGGGATCGTGAGCAAGTGAATATGTAGAGGCAAATTAGAGACACGGTCGTATTTATCTAGTTCTTTATGTACATGTACATGTAGTACTCTCAATATCCCCTTCTTTTTTTGCCTATCTCTTATTAGTTACCAAATCTTCCGAGGATGACACAAGGAAAGAGGCTGGTGTTCTGGGTACCGCACTTGGCCCTGATTGGAGCTCTGGTTTGAACATGAGAGGTCAAGGGTCGCAGTCACATTCTGTTCATGTGGAATACAAGTGTGAGGTAAGCAACAGTCTTCTCATTACACTGACTTTGGTTAGAAGATCTTGAGTGGGGGGTTCAGGACAACTGCTCTGGGCTTTATTAATTTTGTCAAGTCAAGTTCAGAGTGTGATGAGGTTAGGTTAGGTAGGGTTAGGGTACCGATTAGGTAGACTTGTATTCCAGGCTTGTAGTTCGGAATTCGGTCTGGGTAGGTTATTAAGTTGAGCAAGTGTCACCAAAGCATGTCCAACCTCAGTGGGATATTTTGCTTATAAATGCTGCTGTGAGTGTATTTTACACATGTTTTGCTTTCTCTTCTGGTAATTATTATTATTTTTTTCTTCCATGATGTTGTTCAATGCCAGGTTTTTAGAAATGGGTACCCAGTAGGATGCAAAATAGTGTTTGCATAGTGCAAGCCTCTATAATAGCACCTGGCTTTATAGACTATATTGCAACTTACACTCTTTGGAGATTCTTATTATGTTACAGTAATGCACTTATCAATTGTAAGACGCACCTAGCGACCCCCGGGAATGGTGCGTCATTGGTCCTATGTGAGTTGGATATCGGGTTACCATGACGCACCCGTGTCAACATTTTGACGGACCATTCAACTACATGACGGTATATACGGTGACTTATGTGACGCACCATCTCTTGATTTTGAAGACACACAGGTAAACTGACTGACAATGACGCAATACTTTTGTCATGATATGACGGACCAAAGGTTGATTTGACGGTACCTGCGTCAAAAATGTTTTGGTAAATGACCCAACCATGACGCACCATTCCCGGGTCGCTAGGTGCGTCTTACAATTGATAAGTGCATAAAAGAAAAGGAAACTATATTTTCCCTTCACTTTTGTTTATACCAGATTCAAGAGTTACTTACTCCTGAAGAAGCCAAGATGTTGGGGATCACGGAAACTGTACCTGACATTGCAGGTGCTATATCCCACCCTACAAACTCCTGGCCTATTTATGTCAAACTTACAAACAGCAAAATATATGGATGTGATTTTATTGTGAGTGCAACAGGAGTGACACCAAACACACATATCCTCTCAGATGTACCGAATCTGAAACTTGCTCAAGATGGTGGTATCGAGGTCGATGATCACATGAGGACTAGTGTTGCAGATGTTTACGCAGCGGGCGACGTCTGCACCCCAACATGGGATCCCGCTCCAAACTGGATCCAGATGCGACTGTGGTCACAGGCTCGTCAGATGGGCGCATATGCCGCTAAGTGCATGGTGGCCGACGTGGATGGAGAGAAGATCCCGCAAGATTTCTGTTTCGAGCTGTTCGCCCACATTACACGGTTCTTCGGTTTCAAGGTCGTCCTGCTGGGGAAGTTTAACGGCCAGGGACTGGGATCTGACTATGAGGTCTTGCTGCGGATGACAAAGGGCGTGGAGTTTGTGAAGCTGGTGATGCACGAGGGATTGATGAAAGGTGCCATCGTGATTGGAGACACAGACCTCGAAGAAACCTTTGAGAATCTCATCCTGAATGAGATGGATTTAAGTAGATATGGAGAGGACTTGCTAGATCCCAACATTGATATTGAAGATTACTTTGACTAGCTAATCGTGATTGTAGACACTGACCTTTGACCTTTAATAATCTTATTCTGAATGAGATGGACTAGCGTATCCCGTACTTGACTTTTAAGTAAAATCACACGGTTTTATTCAGATTGTACACTAAGGAGATTGCTATTTTATAATCCTCTACCTGTCATGCTTTTTATTTTTTAAATTTATGACAAAGAATTATTGTAAGTTTTTAATTACTGAATTAAAATTATTTATGAAATACTTTTAAAGGAAACCTCACCCCAAAGAATAAGTGTAGGTATTCTGAAAAATGAGATGTATTCCTGCCCTTTGATGTACAATATTCCGTACAAAAATGTACAAGAGATATATAAATGAAGATATTCTTGGCATGATGTGATGCCTTTTAGCATGACATGGGCGCAGTCATTTTCTTGGAAATGTGACGTACCAGTTGAAGTTGTACATGTATCATGCACCAAGCTTTAGTTGGAAAGACTTTTAAATCAATAACAAAACCTTTACTTTTCAATGAGAAAAAATCATAACTGAGAAGAGAGAAATTATATTTGGTGAAAAATAAATAACAGGGGAACAATTGCAACTAATTCATTTAAAAATACTAAAATATAGCAGTTGACAAATCTATTTCGTTTATGAGAAACCTTCACCCCAGAAGAGCACCAACTTATTAATGCAATTTGCATTCTGGCAATTGTGGTACAACGGATAATAGCAGGTGAATGAAATGCTTCATCACCACACACACCTGGGTGAATACATTTACTTGATAAACGACTCGGCATAGTACGTCACGTTATCAAGAAAATGGCGATGGCCATGTCGTGCTGAGAAACTGTACATTATTCTTGCTTTATACCTCTCTCATACACTTTGGTGGGGAATCTTGTAGATTAATGGGCAAGAATATGATAAACCTCTCAGAATAATTAAATTTATTTCTTGGGGAGCGGCTTCCTTTTAAGTTTAAGGAGGGGCTTGGGATTCTTGCATTCATTTTCTACATGTGCCTTGCTTAAATTTATTTATACATGTACTATCTTTTTTGGAGGGGTTCACCCCTAGCCCCCATCTCGAATCACTGCTAGATACAATCTTTTGATTATTTAATTACAGTGTAATGCATTTAGAGTGCAATATTTTGTTCAGGAAACAAATCCAACTGGATATTTTAAGAATAAATATATTTTTACGATTTTTCAGAGAAGAAATAATGTGTCTCTATTCTGTAATCTATACATAGTGGCTATAGCATTGTACATCTTTTCATGTAATAGTGGTAAGTAGCAAGAATGGTAATGCAAACGGGTAAAATTTTGAATTAAAAGGAGATATAGAAAAATAGATAGATAGTGATAAATAGAGAGAGAAAGAAAGAGAGAGAGAAAGAAAGAGAGAGAAAGAGTAAGAGGGGGAGGGAGAGAGAGACAGAGAGAGGGGGGAGGGAGAGGGAGAGAGAGAGAGAGAGAGAGAGAGAGAGAGAGAATGTAAGGAGACACAATGAGAGAAAATCCATGGGGGAAAAGAAGAGAGAGAATTCAGAAGGGGGTGGGTGGGAAATGATTCAATGGGGGGAGGTATGCCCAAGGTATTCCAATTATTTCCTAAATCCTTTTTTTAAGAACCTATGTGACACAATCTGTATCTGTAATGGTAAACAGTATGTGGAATGGATGTAACCCACAGTCCCACCTTGCAGTATGAAACCATCACTGCTTTGTCAGGCAATCTACTGGGTTATCCTTAATGGCTTCATTTAAAAGAATGCAGTCAAGAATAATCCTAATTATATGTGTGTCTGTCTAAAACTATGTGAATGTAGTGATCTATGTGAATACACTCAGTATACATGTATACACATTTCTGCAATGCATTTACATTTCATACCATAGATTCATACTATTCAAGACGATACATAGTTTAGTGTTGGTAAAAGGTCATGGATTTGGCTAAAATATACTTTGGCTGGTTGAAAATCAAAGAGGTATCAATTTGTCTTTAACACGTGGCTGTGAGCCAAACAATTTGTCTTGCCCTTTAACAATACCATTCTCCTTTGATATTCCTCATCTTTTACTTCTTTAAAAGAAAATGAATTTCAGATGTATAAACATAAAAAGCCATTACTATCTTTGGTTCCTGGAAAAAACAAAACAATATTCATATTAGAGCATACCACCCCTAGCACAAGAAATTTATTGGTAACAGGTTCATCCATAAATAAAATTTCTTGAAAATGTAGGTGTCGGTAAGCAAACTCTTACGGGGTTCACTCAGGGTTGCGGCCTGGTTTCCTTATACCGGTAAGTGTATTCAAAATATCTTTTTACCTCCTAGACATTTACCAACACTGTTAAACATGTGTAATAAAAATTTACAAAAGAATAAACACTCCTGTGATGAAGGGACTATAGACACAGAATACATCAATTTCATGAAAAAAATCTTTAATATATCATATATGACAACCACAGTGGGTTGATTTTTAACGATGGACAAATCAATAATTGTGTCCAATACGCATCATCAGGAAAGCATGTATAAAAGTACATCTTCTTGAATAGTAAGTAAATGGCAATGGCTTCATATTAAAAACATGTCTAATTCCATCTCTCCAGGATTGCCTAATTCTGGTATCAATCCACCCTTGCAGGATAGTGGCAATGTATTTGAACGTCACAAGTAGCTTGAAAATTGATTCATGAAATAGTTTGACAAGTGATCAACTTTTCAACTTACCGGTATACCTGTATGACATATGGATGATAATATAATGACAATTTTAATGAATAGACGTTAAGATTATTTCTAGTCAGAGTGGATCCTTATCAATAGCATTTTTCCCCCAATGTTTTTGAGAACTGTATGGGATTCTGCTCTACAGGATTTTCTACATTACTGGAGCATAATACATGTAGTTCAATTCTAAATGATTCCTTACAAGTCATTTGTCATAATCATGACCTGAATAAAATTCAAAATGAACTGGACTTCACATTGAAAGTATTTTTTTTTAGTACAGTCAAACCTGCCTATAGCGACCGCCAAACGGAAACACAATAAGTGGTCTTTGTAGACAGGTTCCTTTAGTACATGTTTCAATGAGAAACCATTTTCAAGGGAAACAAAAAATGTGGTCTTTGTAGACAGGTGGTCACTAAAGCAGGTTTGACTGTACAAGGATCGATTCCTCAAAATACTCTTGTACCCAAACTGGACTTCATTATTTTCTCTTAATAATGATGGTATTTGGAAGCACAGGCATAGGTCATTCACAGAAGCAACAATTGAAAATAATCTTTATAACAATTGTTATACAAATAAAAATACATACAATAAAAAATATCCCAAATGCTCACTATATAATCTCAATGAATGATACTGCTGTCTGTCTCTCCATCTGCAAGCCACGAAAATTGCAAATTGAGAACACACAATTCTTCAATCACAGAATACTGTACATTGGACAACACAGAAGTTGGAAAATACACCATGAGTTATATCTCTGATTGTATGCCTACATAGGTCTGGTGTTCATGAACACCCAATTTTTGATTTTACTTACATAATTGCACTTGGTATAGGAGATTTTGGTCCCCCCCCCCCATTCTTCCAAATTTCAAACGAGTTGATCGATCCAGAAATCAGTCGGTGTAATACTAAAGAGAAAGCAATTTGCCATCAACTTATTCCTTCTCAAAAATTAAAGGTTGGCAGATGGCTTGAAAAGATTTTTTTTTTAAAACATATGTGCTCCATAATGACCTGACAATACAAAATTGTTAACACACAATATGATTCTCTTCACACATACCAGGATAGACCAAAACTCATGAACAGTTTTAAATAATTACATTTCAAATAGATGACATAATTGTTGTAAGTCAATCTCAATATTAATTGGATTGAGATAAATCAAGACTATCAAAATGCAGAATTGAAATTCAATTACATGCATAGGCACACGAGGTAGAAAGGGGAGGGGGCTGCCACCAGGAATTTTGAAATTATAAATCTTCGGGCACCCATCACCTCATATTCTGGCAGTGAGGTTGTCCTTTCACATATATTTGAAACAATCAAAAATGCATTTTCACAGTAACAGGTTGTCAAATGTGGCTTGCTCGTTCACTCATTTGTAAAATTTGTAACCTGGAAAGCTGACATTCGGGCAAGAAATGTCAGCCCCCCCCCCCCCCCATTCCGGCAAAATTGCACCTGTGTGCCTATAACTACATGACAAATTCACAGTAGTTCTGGCCCAGTGAACATATGAATTTAGACAATGATTTTGTCTAACCCAATGTATTTGGGTAAAATACAGCTTCATGAAGCTCTCTAATCCTTTGTCTCTAGCTCACTTTCGTCATAATGAGTCCTTCTTTGGTGGCGTGTAATGGCTCCTACATTTCTCGTGGAATACCTGCAAAAATAAAATATAATAAAATAAGCTTAGAGTGAAGAGGCAACATTGGCTCCCAGGTCAATTTCCTGCACTAACCAAATTGAAGAATATATTGAAGCTCTTTGTCTACAATGTAACAAACCGTCTAAATAACCAAATTGGTCATTTTAATTTTTTAACCCTGGACCAGATGCAACACTAAACAAACATCTTTGATAAAATAGAGCCCAAAGCAAATGTCAGGTCTTCCATAGAACACAATGATCTTTTGTTTTTTTTAATATGAATTCTAATATTCTTGTTTTATTTACAGACCTTTTTCAGATAAAAAAACAAGATGTAACAAACCAAAATAAAAGCAAGTAAAACATTGGACTAAACTCTGGGTAACTTATATCTCAAAAAAGGAGGATAAAGCATTTTATTTCCCACCAGCTTAGAGCAAAATATTACGCTTGATGGGTTATAATACCCATTCTGTATACCTCAGTGCTACTTTTTCTTACCAACTGTAATACATCATTGTAATAACACATGCTTTGAAATATGTACTGCAGATTTGAGAAATTGGTTATGTTAATACAACCCCCTCCTCCATAATAATACTACAGGAATTTTGACTCATGTAATAAGTTAACTAAATTATTCATAGCCATAACAAGTTTTGCAATTTTTTTAAGTATGCGAAAAATTGATTTGTCCTGATCCATGTATCTTGAGAATGTGACATATCAAAGCTTACATCTAAAAGTATTCAACAAAGGCCCTAATTCTACCAATCCACCTGTCATTCTTGATTTACATGGGAGAATCAAATTTTTTACAAGGGGTATGAATAATTCAGTTGTTAACTGTATATCAAATTGGCATTATTTTTCTTGGGTATACAAGGTATACATGTATGTTTCAGTTTCTGAATTTTAACATGGCACTGTTCTGATACATACCTTTAATGTTCTGTCTTTGACAACCTCTTCTATGTTTAGTTCAGATTGCATAAGTCTCAACTGAAAGATAAAAGAGATTTATAGAAATACATTGTTCATTGACATGAGATTTACAGTTAGAAAGCAAATAAAACTTATGTAATCAAATCATAAAGGGGATACAATGAGCTGTGCTTGACACTGACAGGTTAAATATTTATTTCTCGACCCAAAATTTTTCGAGAGATTTACACAGGGCTTATGCAAACAGACTTTAAAATTCTGAATCCGAACCCCTTCCAAAACTGTTAATGTGGAGGCCTGCTTTAAGTAACAGGAACAAGGCCCCATTTCAAATGAGGACATTGACATTGCTGCAATCCAAATCTTGTTTTTTCTGAGTACATTTCAAAAACTAAAAATAAATATAACATTTCATGGCCTTCAACTTCTCCTTTTTTCTCTTGTTGTTACAGTAATCTATATAAAAGGTATTAGATCTTATACGAGTTCTCATTCATAACTGACTAACTTTGTCAACTCAACCTATCGCATATATCACAGTGCTCATGAATGTTTTAAGATACCCACACAAAAGGGTTAACAGTTATAATTTGCATTCAAGATTTTCTCATTGTAGTGGTGCCATAGTTAAGAGGTTTAAACATTTAAGTACACATGCAAAGGTCATGGGTTCAAGCCCATTGCATTATTTAACACCATTTGGCAAAACATTAATCTTCATTTGCCGCTCTTAACCCAGGAGAAGTAATGCGGTACATGATGGGATTTAGTCCTTGACATGCATTGTGTGCTGATAAATGTTGCCTCAGCTAAAACCAGGGTAATGAATTTCATGAAGACGTTGGACCATAATGTGGTACCTAGTACTAACTACATAGGCTTCACAGGAACAGGGGCCATATTGTGAGAATCATGCTACCTTTTAGTGAAAAGTATGTTCATTGTCACAACATATTGAAATAGAACTTATTGGTTCTTGCACAGATGCCTCTCTTAACTGTACGTATACACAGCCTTCATGCAGAAAATCACCAATAACTTGTCCTAATTTTAAAGGTAAAGACCAGTTTTGGAAACACCCCTCTCTCAAAAAATGAAATGAAAGCTCTCATTACCAATCATGTGAAAGAATATGTTTTGACTAATACGTGATGATGCAAATTTTGCCGGGAAACCTCCTACTAATTGATATATTTGGTAAATTATTATATCTATTGGGACCAAACAGATATCGCGCACGTGGTCGTGTAGTCCCATATACATCTTTCTGTGTACAGTGCTTGTAACTTTACCAAGACCGGGCCAAATTTCTTATCATTTTGATGATTCCAGAACCTTGCAGTACACACCAATACTTATATGCTAGATGATCAACCTTTTCTGATCGATTCCACAACGTTTCTTTCACAATGCAATCGCATGACCAGAACTGGTCTTTATCTTTAATTAGTTAGTTAGTTCGTTCTCAGACCACCACCCAAGATAATGATTATTAACTTTTCAAAAACAAGGCCCTGATTAGCATACCTCTCTTTGCCGCTTCCTGAGATCTTTCGTGGTGTTGAAGTCGTCCGGGTTTTGGTCTTTCTCTACCTTTAGTTGATTGATTGATGTAGAGACTTCTGATATACACCTCTTAATCAGATTCTCTCTACCGGAATATGCTGATGACAACTAATTGTCAACAAAATAAATGATAAACAATAAATAAACGATAAGAGAGATATTCATAAAAATAATACCATATATTTATGACAATTGCAAAACCAGGTATTAAAGGTTAAATATAAGAAAATAATCCTTGATATTGAAACAATTATAAAAATTATGGGTAGATACATAAATAGCCCAACTTGAGATTGCTATGCAACATTTCCGAAAGAAAAAAGAGGTTAAATTGTTCAGAAACATTGATCAACTCAAATCATACTAATATTGAAGAGAAACAAAATTTATCGTCATTATTACTATTGCACTGTTATAATGAAACCTCCATCTTACAATTTCTTATGGCTGATCAAATGCAACTTTTCTCCATGTCGATTTTCCTTACTACCTCACCTAGAAAGAAATAACCGTCTGGAATGGGTCATTCTTTAATAAAACTGACATTTGTCAACATTCCCCATACACAGACGGTAACCCATACAGCTCGCACAACGGGGGAAGATTGAGCCGATTTGGAACCACTTTTGGTACCTGGAATTTCTCCCCCGTGTTTCCTAATTTAGATCTAATTTTCTGATTTATAAATCAGATAGAAAAAAATATGTATATTTTTCTCCCATGTACAGTTATCAAAGTTTTGATCACCTATTTCCAAAGGCGAAATTTACGGACTTACTATATACCAGTTATCCAATTTTGTCTCAGAACCAGTGATTCATGTATTCGAACTGTAATCTATGACATGACCCGGCCGATACATTTCTGGGTCACGTCCAAGAGCAAAGCCAGATGGTATTGGGTTTATGAATATTCAAATATCACCGGGTCAAGCCGGGCTGACTCGTACGTAGCTATTGGACGTTCGGGAAAAAAAATGAATATAAATTAACTCAAATCAAGATGGCTGCACAACAAATCATGTTGACACCAAGTCTTTCTCGGATTAAACATTAATTTAGGATCTAAATAGGCAAGCTATCGTAAGTCAAAGTACATATTTCTGTTTTAATTTATTTTTTAAATATTATGTAATGTAAATATGGGAAGACGTAAAGAGTGAAAAAAAACTTGTTGCATATCTCATTCATCTCAGTCCGGCCAAACCGAACCATTCCTTTAACACAGTACCCCATAGGACTTCAGTCTATGTATAGAGGCGGCCAGAGGAGCCAGATGTAATCTCAGCGGAACAACCGTCGATATCAGAGACTGAAGCTTTCAGTCTATACCTTACCTAGCTTTTAAAAAAAAATTACTGGAACTATTTTGACTAGACTATAAGGGTAATTAAAAAATAAGAAATAAACCAAGTTAGCATCACTCTAGAACTTGGAATTTGCAGATCTGAAAGAGTTTAAAAGAAGCAACTATGACCTGATTTGAATGGTTTTGATGATTTTGTTTTTGATGGTAGAAGTCACTGAATAATTACCTCATTGTAAAATCCCTCGCATTTCTGGCTAGCATCTACCTGGCCTTTGAAAGACGTTGTTGGAACTACTTTGTTGAGGCTGTAGATTACCTTATCATCTATCATTCGCATTTCTTTAAGAGCTTCCTGCAAAGAAAAAGAAAAATAGAAAAACAAACTAGGCCATGAGGTAGCTGTCAGGCTATTAATCCAAACTTGATAGCATTTAAGCAAGAAATATTTAGTGAATCCAATATTAAAGTAAGCAAATATTAACCGACTACGAGGGTACTGGTACATACTATCATCGCTGAGGTGATGATAGTAGCCCCGAGATCATCGAGGCGATGATAGTAGCCCCGAGATCACCGAGGCGATGATAGTTTCTTAGTATCCATTGCCCGAGTAAAGGAGGTTAATATTTGTTTCACCGGTATATCCCACATCGGCAATAAGGTCTATTTAAAGTGAATTTTACATAATTAAAAGGTTAATATTTGTTTTATATCCCACATCGGCAATAAGGTCTATTTAAAGTGACTTTTACATAATTAAAAGAACTAGGTTTTCGCTCGCGGCATTCTGAGATCACCGAGGGGATGATAGTTTGTACTGTACAAAAGTACTATCGCACCCCTAGCTCACGGCTCAAGTGATGGTAAATCTATCATTGATCATGTGACCTTGTTTAGACCAATCAGATTGCAAGATTCTTAGTATGCGGGATATAAATTAGAATATATTAATTGCTGAACTCTAAATATTGGCTATGATGCCCTTTGTGGGTATCTCTCATAACTTTTCCAAGGACAATTTCGAAACAGAATAAAAGTTCTTGAGACTTGAGTACTTGAGTAGTATTGTAAAGCACATGATATCTCGATTTCAAAGTTTTAGAAGTAAATGAAAGTTCAGCAAAATGAATATCCAGGAACTTATGTGACTTTTATTTTGTTTTAAAGGTATTACAAAGTTTTGGTATGGGTTCATGAATTTGGTTCAAATGAACATATCGGAAGCATATGCAATTTTTCAATATTCAATGATCGTTGGCGTGGTTAAAATTCGAGTCTAAAGTGATGAAATTGTAAATAATAAACCCTTTATGTTGTATAGCGCCCTCTCAAGACGTGGACGTGGGGGCCCTCTATCACTCTAGTTCGAAACAGCTGGAGCGTATTGGCCAATTTGAGCGCGTAAACTCACTGTACAGGCGGTAAATACGAATAGTTCTACGTTAGTCGAGCACACTTGTAAGTCAAAATTATAATTACTACCGTTTTAATTTTCGATAAAATAAGACCCAATTCCACTGTTTTTTTCGTGTTCCGATTCCAGACCTGGAGCTCCGATGCGGCACGTAGAACTATTCGTATTCCGCGCTGTACAATGAGTTTACGCGCTCTGATTGGCCAATACGCTCCAGCTGTTTCGAATTAAAGTGATAGAGGGCCCCAAATTACGTAAGCTTAAGCAATTAGCGCGCAAGGCCAAGTGCAATGTCAATACGACTTTTTACGTAAAATTACATAACGAACTGACATGTCGTGCTTTAAACAGGTGACGCATTTCACACATACATGTAGGTGACGCACTCTCAGCATAGGTACAAACATAAAATAGAAAAATCAACGAACATGTCAGTACAACTTGCAAGTTTGTACCTTAAATATGACGAAAATGAGAATTTTTCAAACTTAGACTTACTTACGTAAGTCTAATGTAAGTCTTAAACTTAAGTGAAATACTTAACTTTTCAAGGATGCTGAAAAAATCGTAACAAATAGAAGATTTGACTGGAAATTATAATTTTGGTATCGGTAAAAACGGAAAATCGCAAGCTAGCTCCTCGCACTAATGTCTTATAACATAGAGCCTATGGGAGCCAGCGATAGCCAATCTAAAGGGCCCATGTCGGCTCGGCTAGGCGCCAAATTACGAAAATGAGCTGTGACGGGAGGAACGTAATGCGCATGTGCTGGCTGTATCGCCAATGTAAGCTAAAGTTCTATGTGCGCCGGAGCTTCCTGGAGTTACTCTACTTGTCTCTAGATCTAGATTTTTGCAGAAATCTACAGTAGGGGTCTAGTCTACTCCACACTTTTTCTAAAACTTACTCCTGCCAATGAAATGATAGTCTTTGTATTATACTACGGCCTGTAAGAAGACCAACTACATTAGGAAACCTGTATCATTTCAGTCATACTTTCAGTCACTACTGGAATAGCTCAGCTCAGCCTCAGGACATCATTCATAAATTACTACGCATGGGACTACACATATATTTCCCATGGATTTAGCTCATTGAAAACCCAGCTCAGATGGTCATATCGGCTATTTCGTATACATATTTCATTTTATAATTGCCACATCATCACACATGCCTAAAAATGTCAGTGACACATACCTGGAATTGTGCAAAATCAGCACAAGACACGTTGGTTAAACTGCTCCCCGCCATGATTACAAAATCGCATGCTCTGTCGCCCAATTTATGCTCGATGAAGCAAATACGTGCATACACTATGCGTATATGAATGTCAAATATCGCCCAAGAGAAACGAATTATCGCCAAAGCTTTTGTGGGTCAGTGGGTCAGCGGCGGATCCAGGGGGGGGGGCCCCTCCCCTAGAAAAAAACAGGTAACAACACCCTTTTTTGTAAAAAAATGAAGATAGGCCCCCTCCCCTGGCGCTCAAGGGGGAGGGTGGTGGTAAAAATTTTTTTCAATTTTCGGAGGCAAAAAAAATTGTGCTCACTACCCCCTCCCCCCACTGAGCGGAAAATCGGCCGGCACGGTTTTCAAATTTTGGCACGAAGTGGGCCCTTTTTCGGCCTCCTCCCTAGCCGCCGGCTGGATCCGCCCCTGCAGTGGGTCATGCATGCCCTGTAATTATTTCGGGGGTACACAAATCGCTCACCAGGAAAAAACAGGTAACAACACCCTTTTTTGTAAAAAAATGAAGATAGGCCCCCTCCCCTGGCGCTCAAGGGGAGGGGGTGGTGGTAAAAATTTTTTTCAATTTTCGGAGGCAAAAAAAAAATTGTGCTCACTACCCCCTCCCTCCCACTGAGCGGAAAATCGGTCGGCACGGTTTTCAAATTTTGGCACGAAGTGGGCCCCTTTTTCGGCCTCCTCCCTAGCCGCCGGCTGGATCCGCCCCTGCAGTGGGTCATGCATGCCCTGTAATTATTTCGGGGGTACACAAATCGCTCACCAGGAAAAACTTCCTCTTTTCATACAAGTGCCCCACTTGATTCACTCGTTTTTGTACCTTTTAAAATTAATAAGTACACTCATTTCACTTCTTTCCCATGCCCTTGAAATTTGAGTGGCTATGTATAAGAGAGCTAGTTTCATGGCTAGGCTTCCCGGTATAGAGCCATTAAAAAAAAAACTTTCATTACTTTACATACTAGGCTTATACGCCAGGGCCGGATCTAGCTTTTTGCTAGGGGAGGGGTTGACCCAATGACGATACAGAGCTCTTTTGGGTGCTATTTTGAACCCCCGTAAGTGATGTTTTCCTGCATCTACTAACTCAATGGAGACCATAAAATAAAAAGCAGTCACTGCTTCTTCTTTTTTTTGGCAGCCCAAGGGGGTTAAACCCCCTAAACCCCCCGTAGATCCGCCCCTGAACGCTGGTCTAATCATAAGAGCTATACATTCAGATTTTAAGTTGAAGAAACCCTTAAACATCCGGATATCAGCTCCTCTATATTATGATGCAATATATTTTTTGTCCTTCATAAAATATAGTGGGCATTTCGCAAACACTTTTGTATCATTTTTTTTCTTCCTTTTTTGAGAAAACTTCCAAGGTGTGAGTGAATTGAGGGTTTTGGGTAGGGTAGTATATATTCGCCTAGCGTGTACTTTAAAAACATGATGATGACGATGATGATGATAATAATAATAATAATATTAAAGATGATGATAATAATGATAATGATGATAGCATTAATAGTAGTAATAATAATAATAATAATAATAATGATATTAATAATAATGACAACAACAAAAAGAACACAACTTATATAACGCTTAATACGTTTGTAAGTTCTGTATTATTATTACCCCTGCATTAGCTGAGCTACCCCGATGAGGCGCTCTGGCATTCGAAGAATTTCTTTATACCGGGTACCCATTTACATCACCTGGGCGAAGAGTGGCAAACGTATTAATGCCTTGCGAATACGGGAACTCGAATCGCGAACCATGATCCACGTACGGTGACGTATCCACTAGACCTCTAAAAAGCTCAGTACATTGTTGTTTGCACTCCTGCAACCTATTTCATTTTTCAACCCGCCAAGCCTTTTTATTTTGGGGGAGGGGCGAGGTCACATGCCTGTGCCAAACAGGCGCGGATCCAGGATTTCTTAGGGGGGAGGACAAATTTGAATTTATGCGAGCCAAATATTGGTACGTAATGGCGACCAGCAGTGGCGTAATGAGGAAAAAGGTTTGAGGGGCAGAACAAAAAATCCGCATCACCCCACTCTTACATGCAGGCAGTGGCGGATCCAGGGGCGGTGGGAAAATTTTTTCGGGTGCCAACATTTTTTTTTGCTCACTACCCCCACTGAGCGAAAAATCGACCGGCACGATTTTCAAATTTTTGCACGAAGTGGGCCCCTTTTTAGGCCCCCTCCCTTGCCGCCGGCTAGATCCGCCCCTGCATGCAGGCCCCTTTGACCGTCTTTCAAAGTGGGTGGGGGGGGGGGAGGCTAAAGTATTGACGATCAGGTAGAGCGTAGCATAAATTGGCGTGGGGTCTAGGGGGTCAAGGGGCGTAGCCCCCGCCGGAAGCTCAGGGGTTTTAGGCATTAATTACGGTCAGATAAATGAGCATATTTTGATACCTTATTTGTGACACTGGAAGGACACTAATTGGCGTGGGGTCCAGGGGGCGGAGCACCCAGAAGCTCAGGGGTTTTAGGCATTAAATAACCATCAAATGAGCATCTATGGGCCCACCTTAGGGCCCTAGGTAGGGTCCAGGGGGCAGAGCCTCCGGAAGCTCAGGGGTTTTAGGCATTTAATTACGGTCAGATGAGCATATTTTGATACCTTATTTGTGACACTGGCAGGACACTAATTGGTGTGGGGTCCAGGGGGCGGAGCCCCCGGAAGCTTAGGAGTTTTAGGCATTTTATAACGGTCAGATAAACATTCAGGGGCCCGCCTTAGGACCCCTGATGGGATCGAGGGGGCAGAGCCCCTGGAAGCTCAGGGGTTTTAGGCATTTAATTACCGTCAGATGAGCATTTTTTGATACATGTACCTTATTTGTGACACTGCCAGGACACTAATTGGCGTGGGGTCCAGAGGGCGGAGCCCCCAGAAGCTTAGGGGTTTAGGCATTTTATAACGGTCGGATAAGCATTCAGGGGCCCGCCTTAGGACCCCTGGTGGGGTCGAGGGGGCGGAGCCCCCGGAAGCTCAGGGGTTTTAGGCGTTTAATTACGGTCAGATGAGCATATTTTTAAATACCTTTTAATAATGTGACACTTAAGTGGCAGGACACTAATTGGCGTGGGGTCCAGAGGCAGAGCCCCCAGAAGCTCAGGGGTTTTAGGCATTAAGTTACTGTCAGATGAGCATCCAGGGGCCCGCCTTAGGGCCCTAGGTGGAATCCAGGGGGCAGCGCCCCCGGAAGCTCAGAGGTCTTAGGCATTTAATCACGATCAGATGAGCATATTTTGATACCTCATTATTCTGTGACACTGACAGGTCACTATTCTTTCTTTCTTTCTCTCTTTCTTTCTATTCACTGTAATATACTTTTTCAAAAGCGTGGGGGGGGGGCCGAGGCCCTCGAGCCCCTCCGTTCCGCGGGCCCTGACATGTAGGCCTTTAAATAAGCATATTTTCTTGCCTGACTGTAAATTTAGGAATTTGTCATTTTCCAACAAACGCATACAAAAAGTATAATTTACTAAAAAGTGAGGAAAAATCTCGGAAAATTACGTCATTTCAGCACATTTTGTGAGACCCCGGTATCGAATTTTATTGGGGGAGGGCAAATGCCCCCTCCCAACCCCACATCCCCGATCCACACCTTGTTGATCTCCCCTACCTTTCTTCTTTCTCTTTTTTTGGTTTCCCTTTCTCTCCTTTTTCCCTTTCACTTCCCTTCCTTCTCTCTCTTTTAGGTTTGCTGGGGGGGGGAGGCAAGGGCCTTTCTGCCCCACCGATCCACACGTTGTCGGCGGGATTAATCGCAACTGATCTCCCCTTCTTTTCACCCTTTTCTTTTCTTCTTTCTCTTTTTTGTTCCCTTTTAGCTCTCCTCTTTCCCTTTCCCTTCCTTCTCCTTTTTTTTGGCGGGGGCGGGGTGGGGGAGAGAGAGGCAAGGGCCTTTTGCCTCCCGATCCACAACTTGTTGGCGGGAAAATTGCAACTGATATCCCCCTTCTTTTCTTTCCTTCTTCCTCTTTTTTTCCTTCCCCTTATCTCCTCTTTTCCTTTTTTCTTTCCCTTTCCTTCCTTCTCTCTTATTTTTTCAATGGGGGAGGCATCATCCTGGGAGGCAAGGCCCGATCTCCTTCTTTCCCCCTTTCTTTTCTTATTCCTCTTCTTTCTTTCCCTTTCTCTCCTCTTTCCCTTTCCCTACTTTTCCTTCTCTCTCTCTCTCTCTCTCTCTCTCTCTCTCTCTTTTTTTGCGGGGGGGGGGGCAAGTTCCGCTCGGCCCCCCTGGATCCGCGCCTGGTGTCAAATTCTTTTTTCCATTTCCATTTTTTTTTAAATTATTATTATTTTTTTTTTTTTGGGGGGGGGTGTTTTGAAATCGAGACATCCTTTGGGATCATATAAAAGTAATTTAGGATTCATTCTTGTATGTTTTTTTTTAACTCTATATCCGCGATATGTGCCTTACTTGTTTTTGTTATCATATTCTCTGTCCATTTAACCATCCTCTGTAAATATTTCTTTCATTATACACCTCCTCTCGTTCTCCTCTCTCGATCTAGCTCTCTGATATCTCTTTCCCTGTAATTATTCCTCGGCTGTATCAAACTACAATATTATGTTAAAACATTTTACCATATCCACAAGCCACACCAAAAAGAAATAAAATGGTACACCTACAAATTGACTAAGTAATTCAATAGAATGTGTAATAATCAAAGACACGAAATGACTTTCTCATGACAAAGTAGATGTCAGACGGACCTGCTTGTACAAAGTCGAGAGCAGCAAATTTGTAGGCTTCTTACAATATTAAAGTAAAATAATGATCTGTAGTACTGTTCACATTATCAAGCGGAGATGATACATATATATATATAAACACTAGAATTTAATTTACAAAGTCCTCTCAATAAACCATGCCCACAGTATCTTTGTATATGTATATACAGTATTGTGTAGAACAGTAGCTATTGAATAAAATGCGAAATATCGAAAGGTAAATTCACAATCATGAAATATATCAGTGCAACAAAATATGTCTCCATCACGAGAAAGAAAATAAAATGATTTAATGCTTTCGTGGAAAGATGTAATAAACTATTAAAATCCGTTATTGTTCTTTTGGAAGTTTTATGCTATTCCACCTCAGATATTTTGATCTTGAAGGACGCGTGCAAGATGCAATAGCTGCCACCTTCTGGCCTAATAGACCGGTTTACTAACGTATTCAAATTTATTGATGTTTCTTTCCTGAGGACCTAGTGACGATCGAGTTATTCATTAATCTGTTATTAATGAATGTATGAACTACAGTACTTCGATTTTTTGGGGTAAAGTCTTTGCTATCGTGTTGGCCATGGAGGATATATCCACAGTGCATGTCGTTATTTCCATCAGCATGAAAGTGCGAATGTATGATTCCTTTTTTTGGGGGGGGATGTAAACAAGTCTTCTTCTTATTCTGCTTTTTCTTCGTTTGGTTTTATTTGGCAATTAGTCATATTGGTCTATTTTGCCATACGATTTTCTTGTATTTAATTTGAAAATACAAAATTGATATCCATGCTAGTGTTTGTACAACATTTCGTTTATGTTAACCTTGACATTTCCCACGTACACAACTATATACATGAGCATGTAGATTAGTCGATACCAGACTGTGCTATATCTAGACTATTATGCATCATCGTTTATCCCAAATCTTGAACAGAATACATGGCAACACCTATTGTATTACTCAATTTTAAAGGCCCTGACGACATTTGGCCCAAGTTAAGTTTGTTACTCATTAGTTTTAGACTAATTCTCAAAAATCTCTTTTCATATCACAGAATAAAAATCACAGTTTTGAAGAGTTTGCATGTGCGTTAAAATTCCCGTACAAGTGGTCTTCAATAATTTGATTCTTAACCCTCTGATAAATGTTTGCGGATACCTTATACACTAGTACTTTGAGTACAAGTTAAGAAACATACATGTACCTTACTTCCATAAATATACTTATATCCATGATCCATCAATAAAAATGCAAATTCTTATAAAGAAAAAACAATACTAAAGAAATGAGCATCTGCTCGCCAATAAGCAACGCCATCAAATTATTTTCAAGATAGAACTTCTCTAACGTTCAATATTCCTCTTCTTCTTCCTCCTCCTCACCATCCGCCGTCTCTGAGGCGACTTCTTCGTAGTCCTTCTCGAGAGCAGCCAAATCCTCACGAGCCTCGGAGAACTCTCCTTCCTCCATTCCTTCCCCAACAAACCAATGGACAAATGCCCGCTTGGCATACATCAGATCGAACTTGTGGTTGACGCGTGCCCAAGCCTCGGCTATGGCAGTATTGTTGCTCAGCATGCACACCGCCCTCTGGACTTTTGCCAATTCTCCTCCTGGTACTACCGCAAGCGACTGGTTGTTGATACCGACCTTGAAGCCTGTTGGACACCAGTCAACGAATTGGATTGAACGTTTGGTCTTGATGGTAGCAATAGCAGCGTTGACATCCTTGGGGACGACATCACCACGGTACAGAAGACAGCAGGCCATGTATTTTCCTTTCCTTGGATCACACTGCACCATCTGGTTCGCAGGTTCGAAACACGCATTTGTGATATCTGCTACACTGTTTGTCTCATGGAATGATTTTTCATTGGAGAGGATCGGCGAGAGGCAGGAGAGTGGGAAATGGATGCGAGGATATGGCACAAGATTTGTCTGGAACTCGTTCAGGTCAACGTTGAGGGCGCCGTCGAATCGCAGAGAACAGGTAATGGAGGACACAGTTTGTGCCAGCAGGCGATTCAGATTCTGGTATGAAGGACGCTCGATGTCCAACTTTTTCTGGCAAATGTCGAACATGGCTTCGTTGTCAAACATGAAGGAGACATCGGAATGATCCATGGTCGTGTGGGTCGACAGAACGGTGTTATACGGCTCGACCACCGCGGTCGCAACCAACGGTGAAGGATAGATGGAGAACTCCAACTTGGATGTTTTTCCATATTCGACCGAGAGTCTATCCTCGAGCAGAGCGGCAAATCCAGACCCAGTGCCACCACCAAAGCTCCGGAACAGCAGGAAACCCTGAAGACCACTGCACCGATCTGCCAACTTCCGAATCTTGTCAATGGCTCCGTCGAGATGCCCTCGTCCGATGGTGAATTGACCACGAGCGTAGTTGTTTGCGGCATCTTCCTTCCCGCTGATCAGTTGGTCTGGGTGATAGAGCTCACGATAGGTTCCAGTTCGGACTTCATCTAAGTCAAATTAATAAATGGGAGATGTTTTAAAAATTTGGACAAAACGATGACAGCTCTTTATTTTCTTCTTAAATACATCCTCGTCATGATATCGTATCAAGCATGAAAGGAGCGAGGACGACATACACTACGCATCAGTGGTGATAAGGGGTAGAAAGGGGGCACATGCCCCATCAAATGGTGAAAGTTGGGAAAAGAAAATATAGGAGAAAAGGGGAAGGGAAAGGGGACGTGAAAATAATTTATCAATGAGCTTGTTAGTTTACATTTCATCCACCAAGTAAGACCCCCCCCCCTTGATGCCGCCCCCTCAGTGTCTGGATCAACGCTACGCCATTACCATCCCACCGACAGTAGGCTCAAGAAAAACACCAATTACACACCTATAACAGACGGTTCTAGATCGACGAACACAGCGCGAGGTACGTGCTTGCCAGCTCCAGTCTCACTGAAGAAGGTATTGAAGGAGTCGTCACCACCGCCAATGGTCTTGTCTGAGGGCATCTGGCCATCAGCCTGGATGCCGTGCTCGTGGCAAAAGAGTTCCCAGCATGAATTGCCCATCTGGACCCCGGCTTGGCCGATATGAATAGAGATGATTTCACGCTGCAGCAAAATCACAAAAGACCGAGTTGAAATATAATTATGATTAAGACTGTTTTCTCTCTCTTTTTTGCGTTTTTTCCCCCTAAAGGACATCGCCAATAAAACGGCAAATTTTTCATATACAATGCTTTCATGATAACCATTTGCTTAAACACTGCCTTTCGCTTGCATTTTGCAACAGAGAAAAATCCATTCAAACTCTAATCAATGAGCGCAAAAAAAGTTAAAATGATTAACATGATAAAGAGGCCTTTATGAAATAAGGTTTGTGCTCACCAAATAGTAATAAATCATGTTTGCGTGAAAGCACAAAGATCTATAAAAGTAGTTGTTGCATGACTTTTCTGTGGGTTACTTAAGTATTCAGAAATACATAATGTAGATATTTTATTTCAACTGCACTGTTTATACGGCTTGTGAATTTTGCTGGTGATTTTTACAATATTTGGGGAAGGATCGCGGATTGCCTAGGGGGATGTTCGGAAAAACGCAAAAGTACATTATCCCGACATTCAAATGAGACCTAATTGAGCCTCCGATGTGAGCAAAATACCTTTCCTTGTTTGAATGTACACTTAACCAACAAATTACTGATGATGAGAATGAAATGAATCTATTTTTTCCTAACATCCCTTTTGGACTCACATTAATGAGGAGAGGGGGAGGGGGGGGGGTTGTAGTGGCTTCTTGAGTAGCAAAGTCTCTGACATGACATGTATTTGGGAATAACACTTATAATTCATTCTTTTTTCATCTCATGGAGGGGGAGGGAGGGAAGGGGAGGGGGTGGCTTTCTTGCTCTCTAAACTTGCCTTGTATCTGCCTATACACGAATTGTCTAAATTACATGAGCCTATTTATAATATTCTTAATTATTCCTAATCATATTTACGCTATTTTTATGTTTTTAGATGATACTTTGAACTTAATCAGGGTACTAGCCTTCGACAGGCCTTCGGCTTCTGCTCTCTCCTCCACTCCCAATTCAATTTCATTTTAAAGTAGATGTGTAATTATTTAAATGAATGTGTTTATTACTTGTATTTCTATATGTTTGTGTCATTTCTATATTTCCATGATTGCATGGAATAAAACTTTAAAATATACTTAAGTGGGCTTACATGTAAAGGAATAAAATGATAGTCTTTTAATTGCTCAAATATTGTTGACGTGGACACAACTCAAGCGAATCGGTGTGACGCGTGAAAGCAATTCAGGATTCCTATGCTGAATGGGTACGGCACTCTTTTGTTACAGTTGTAGCCTCGATACAGATATTCACTAGTTTATATATATACACACATATACATATATAGTATATGGATATAAATGTTGATATATTTTATGTAACATAATTATTCGTTTACAGGCACAAACGTAAAGTAGTCAGTAACAACGTGTAAAACCGGAACTGAACACTCTAGATTAGCTCATGATAGAGGTCATTGCTTGTACATGTCCATTTAATAGAAAACTGCTTTAGGGTTCACTCAAGGCACAATGTATTTTTATTTACTTGTTCCTTTGGTACTTTGTTCTATGTATGTCAAATGTCATAGAAAAAGACCCAACTCATAAAGATTTACTTCAAGCGATGATTTTGTTTTACTTCATACTTCTAGAAAGTCCACTAATACAAATACATATAAGATAACAATTATTACTGAAGGAAGTAAAGAGATACGTTATTGACAACGGTATAAGAACAAGACTATATGACTCACTTGAATGAATTAGTTCATTTGCGTATAACTGAACATAATCGACATATTTCATAACTACCCACTCGAAACACTTCTTTGTTTGGTAGATTGCAAAACAAACAAACCGTATGGTTTGCACTTCACAAATTGGAAGGACAGCATCACAATTTTTGTGTAAAACGTATCGAGTTGAATTTGTAAGGGTTTTGGAGTTCACTTCTCCAATTCAGTTTTATGTCTCATATGAGCGGTATAATACTGACAGTAGTATAAATAATGTGAAACGAAATAATTAATAAACTGGAAAGAAATATATTAATGTTACTTGTTACTGAATCCAGCTATGCTATTGATATAAGGGTCCAATGCTAGTTTAGTTAATGAAAATACCAACAACTTTTCACTTAATTTTGTGTGGTATGATTTTATTTGTTCATTCTCTTTATGAACCAGTTTTCAATTTTCTCTCTAAATGATAATACATTCAACATGGCAGTTGCAAAATAATTGAATTACATCAGAACAATACTTATATCCTCTAGAGTTACAAAATATTTACAGAATCTCTGTTTTTTTTATCTAAAGAAGGACTGTCACATAAGAAAAGCTTGAAGTTATTTATGGACAGTGTTCCACTATTAACAAAAGAAATTAATCTTACAATAAGAAGGACAGAAATCTAGCTCACGTTGACAATATCCCACCTCTGCAGCTTTAAGGATACTTGATACTTCAGTCAAATTTTTACGCATTTTTAGTTGCTTCACGTCATTATTCTACACCAACAGAATTCCCAACTTTAACCATAAATACCAAACACTATACTCAACCCTAATCATTGCCGGAAGCCCGGAACATATATATATATTTCAGGTCACATGTAGTCATATTACAATAAATTGAACAATCATGTAATGACGATTATTGTGTAAATGTTTTTAAGATAAATAAAAGGAAAGTAATAGAAAACATTAAATAGTAATTTCACTGGATCAATAATACTCATCAGAAGGAAGGGATAATGAAAAAAAAAGGTTAATCAAAATTTGAATCACTTACCATGGTTGTTTTATTTTCTTTGAAGCGAAAGAACTGTTCTACACTATCCCCGATGAGAGTAGTAGAATAACTAAGGTAACTACTATCAGTCTACCAGTAAGTTTTAGGCAACGCTGACACACCCACTTTTACTTGGCTAAATGGAAACGTAGGTGTCGATATCATTATGAAAAATCTCTCTCTCTCTCTCTCTCTCTCTCCCTCCTCACACCTCTCTATCTCATCCCACCCCCTCTCTCTCTCTCTCTCTCTGTGCCCCTCTCTCTTTCCCTCCACCCCCTTCCACCTCTCTCTCTGTCTCCTCCTCACTCTCCCCCTCTCACTACATACCTACCTCTATTATATCCACCTCTCCTTTCTATAGCCCTGTCCATCTTTCTCTGATCTCTCCCTCTCAATCAATTTTGTTTCCCCTTTCATTCGATTCGACTCAAATCAGCCTCCCCACCCCCCCCTCTCCCCACCTCTCTCTCTCTCTCTCTCTCTCTCTCTCTCTCTTTCTCTTCCTCTCTCTTATATATGGATATGAAGGTGGGCGGGAGGATTGGAAAGGGATATACATGTAGCTGTATGCATCGGTAGGCGTACGTATAGCGGTTGCTTAGCTTTTGTGGATGCGATGGTCTTCATCGATAATTTGTAGGCACAAACATCTGTCAATCGCTTTGAGTGAAACTAGGCTGACAGCATACTGTATAGTCTCTGTACTGTCTAGTTTGGCACAGCCAGAGACTGACATAGCTAGGCTCTGCTCAAGCTTTTAGGAATTGTGGTTAAGTGTCAAATTACAGTATGTACCTGCAGACTAGATAGAAATCTAAATATCCAAGGTGGTAGCGAGTCTAGCGACGTGTCGGAGCCACTCGGAGACCGTGTGCGTGAACTTGAGTACCGGGTTGAATGTGTTAAAGTGGTGAATAAATAGGTCAGTTTCAGTTCATCGTCGGAGTTTTGGATACAAGAAAGAAAATTTATCACCAAATTTATGGTTACCCACTGTTGCAAATATATTTAATTCTAAGAATATTAATTAAAACACATTTTTTCAATGACTGATAATGAAAATATCCACCCCTCCTCTTTACGTTTACCAGATTACACTCTGTTTCAGATATGGAATCAATAAAATGTCAAAAATATAAGTTCAATAGCCTTTTGAAGTTTGTTCTATATACATGAATTTATTTTGAGGATATTCTTAAATTGAGTCTTTATACCTGACTGGTTTTCTTTGTTCGATTGAACATTCTGACTTAATTGAGCTTAATCATAATAATTAAGTTCCACCAAGTTGATCTACAATAATGATCTGACATTAATAATTTCGTATTCATAATAGTTTGTTCCATTGACTTGATAAAAAAATAGACATTTTGATTCAGACGGCGGTTTATGCATTTACCATGTTCCAGTGACTAAGGCTTAGTCATGATAGTGATGATCATAAAAAGAGTTCCCCGTGTATTATTGAGTTAATCTTTATGAAAATCTAACGTTGGATTTATTTTGTTCAACTGAATGGATCCTCATGAAAATCCGTAGGGTTAGGGTTAGAGTTGGTGTTACAAGTCATGACTGTTAGTCATTCATTCAGTTCACCTTGCTGCATTGAGTTGATCAACGAAGTTGATCTGGCATTTATCATTACCAAAGTGAGTCTACACAATGATTTGACATTGGGTTTATTTCGTTTCATCATTTGATATCATATTTACGCCATGTGATCCACTATAAAATGATCTCGATAACAATCTGTTTTGACCTTGTTCCTTGAGATTGTTCTTAGTGATTGGGTCACGACTAGTCTTTAATTACAACTCCACTTAACAATGATCACCAAAACTTACCACCAATAACGTACATATCGACAAGCCAAAAGTCATCCTGGGCGAACAACTTTCAGGTGATGAACTAGACAGTAGTAATCTTATTCTAAGCACAAATTGAATTATTTTCACCTTACAGAAATACAGGAGTAACCTACAGGCGTCTAGGAAAGACAAAATATTACTTTAATTACTTGGAAAATACAGTTTTAGGACTATGACACTGTTAAAAATCGACATCGAAATTAAATCTAGTATATGTGACAAGGGATCGTCTGAAAGTTCCACACTTAGTATTCCTCTCCTCCCTCTCCTTCTTCTCCTTCTTCGTCGACCGACTCGACACCGACTTCTTCGTAGTCCTTCTCGAGAGCAGCCAAATCCTCACGAGCCTCGGAGAACTCTCCTTCCTCCATACCCTCTCCGACGTACCAATGGACGAAAGCACGCTTGGCGTACATCAGATCGAACTTGTGATCCAGACGGGCCCAGGCCTCAGCAATGGCGGTGGTGTTGCTCAACATGCAGACGGCACGCTGAACCTTGGCGAGATCACCACCAGGAACGACAGTGGGTGGCTGGTAGTTGATACCGACCTTGAAGCCAGTTGGACACCAGTCAACGAATTGGATGGTACGCTTGGTCTTGATGGTAGCGATGGCGGCGTTGACATCCTTGGGAACGACATCACCACGGTACAGGAGACAGCAGGCCATGTACTTGCCGTGACGGGGATCGCACTTCACCATCTGGTTGGCGGGCTCGAAGCAGGCGTTGGTAATTTGGTTAACGGTCAGTTGCTCGTGATAAGCCTTTTCGGCAGAGATAACTGGAGCATAGGTAGCCATAGGAAAATGGATTCTTGGATAGGGCACTAGATTTGTCTGGAACTCTGTTAAGTCAACATTGAGGGCGCCGTCGAATCGCAGAGAAGCAGTGATTGATGATACAATCTGCCCAATTAGACGGTTTAGATTGGTGTAAGTCGGTCGCTCGATGTCGAGGTTACGACGGCATATGTCGTAGATGGCCTCGTTGTCGACCATGAAGGCACAGTCGGAGTGCTCCAGAGTGGTGTGAGTGGTGAGGATGGAGTTGTAGGGCTCGACCACGGCAGTGGAGATCTGAGGCGCTGGGTAGATAGCGAACTCAAGCTTGGACTTCTTTCCGTAGTCGACAGAGAGACGTTCCAAGAGAAGGGATGTAAATCCAGAGCCGGTGCCGCCACCGAAGCTGTGGAAGATGAGGAATCCTTGGAGACCTGTGCACTGGTCAGCCAACTTCCTGATCCTGTCTAAGACCATATCGATCATCTCTTTCCCGACGGTGTAGTGACCACGGGCGTAGTTGTTGGCAGCATCCTCCTTGCCTGTAATCAGCTGCTCTGGGTGGAAAAGCTGACGGTACGTCCCCGTACGGACTTCGTCTAAATAACAAAGAGTAAGACAGGGAATACCAAATTAATTTTTAACTATATGAGTAGATCGGAACAATGTCAAAATATCTACACTAGTAGTTTTCTAATTTCTTTGCTTTTGATTTTAACATGTGATAACATGATGGTGGAAAGTGGCTTTGCTTTATCGTTAGTTACCTACCGCTAAGCGTGAAATTCGAACATTACACTAGAAGGGTTGTCTAGCCCTAGCTTATTCAATGCCCATATAGGACGACAGCATCTTGGTGGTCATGATAGTAGCCACCCTTCCTCTGATGGCTCAGTAACGAGCTGTCGAGTTTAACTTCTCGGTCACATCGCCAAACGGACTACAAATTGACTCCAAACCTACAGCTCTTTTGCCTTTGAGCATGCTTGGGGCAATGTAATGTTTGTTCGGTCTGGTGTAAGTATCGTTGGTGTGGGTGCGGGATTAAGTAAAGTGAATACAAAAGTGAACAAGCTGCTTAGATTCTTACCAACAACAGTTGGCTCGAGGTCAATGAACACGGCACGGGGCACGTGCTTGCCAGCTCCAGTCTCACTGAAGAAGGTGTTGAAGGAGTCGTCGCCACCTCCTAGGGTCTTGTCTGAGGGCATCTGGCCATCAGGTTGGATGCCGTGTTCCAGGCAGTACAACTCCCAGCAGGCATTACCCATCTGGACTCCGGCTTGGCCGACATGGAGAGAGATACATTCACGCTGTAGTAAAAACAAGACAACAATATTCATGAAACAACTAACAAGAACGTTGTCTTTCGTAAGGTTTTTATCGTCATAACTATACATTAACTATTTGAGATATAATATAAAGATTTCACCAGTAATTTAAACTGGAATGTTTGGAGGTGTAAAGGTGTTGTGGTATGGTGGGTTATATTCACTCTACTCTCAATCCAAGGGCTTAGGGTTCGAATCCCATTCCGGCAATAACCTCCTTTGACAAAACAATCCACATTTGCCACTCTGCATCCATGTTTAAATGAGTACCCGATATGCAAAAGCGCTGCATATTTGGCCACCGGTTATTGCCAAGGGGGTGGGGGTGTTTCACAAAGACTAAGATCGACTGTAAGTTGGACTTAACTATGACAGGCCGTTCATGCCACTATTTGCTCTCACCATTTACTGGCTTTGGTCTCTCAAGGGACTTATAAATCGTGGTCACAAATCTACAGAATTTACGTTTTTGATAGTTCATTATTGGAAAAGGATAAAATATTTTCTAAAGATCATAATTGAGAGACCAATAGTGAGAGCAACCAGTGGCATGAATGACCTGTCATAGTTAAGGCCGAACTTATAGTCGATCTTAGTCTTTGTGAAACACCACCCCCCCCCCGGATAATAATGTTGGGGCGCCAGGAGCGTCATTGCGTGGCATGCCAGACTTATGCGCTAAAAAGAGAAGAAGATATGGTGTCGTTTTTGTCTCACATTTTTGGTTTCTTGGCACCAAATAATCTCTTATACCCGTTGCACACAGGCTTGATTAGTGCAGGTGATAATGCAATAAAAATTACGCCTCGTGCAAGTCTTGCGCAACGGGCATTACATCGCTTCATGAGAGATATATTTTTGTAAAAGCCTTTTAAAGACAATCGTTCCACATTGTGGTTTTGGGTCAATAATTGTCGATTCAGAGCCCTAAAAATTATACCTGATGCATGAGTATAAAGGGCATTCGGCCCACGATTCATCCATTTTGTTTCATGAATATATTGTGTTTGCTGCCAGGAATTTTTAAAAGGAAAATAAGCTTTCAAATCTTTAAATTGGCAACATCTTGAGAGATTCAAAATCATTGTTTTTCAATCAAAATCGGCAATTTTTCAACTTTTTTACAAAATTCTTGCAAAGATAGACATTACATTTTTAAATATTTTTTATACGTGTTTTTATTGGAAAATCAAAAGAAATCACAATATTTACATATAATTTACATAATTAGTAACAAGTTCACTAAATAGAATAAAAATTTTAACATGGTAACAATAAGAAAACATATTAATGTTGCCAATATGAAGAACAATATGTGATCAATTTAGCCCTAAAGATAAATCCCGTCCTGAAAGGATTAACATATTAGATAGGCATCATGTCCTCTGTCAGGCACTCTCCATCGTTAGCAATGACCATGACATTTACCAGGCTACAAAGGCCGATGTCTGTATCAAGCAGTGTATACAATAATAATTATTGTCAATGGCAACAAATATACAGCATAATCAAGTAAAGACTCGTAACCCCTGGCAACCATAACATCGATCTATTTGAGGTACCCTTGCTGCAATAGCTACTCGTGTTTCCACAGTAAAGCATTTATTACTATAAGAGGCACGTTAATTGTCATGACTACCTCTTCTTGTTACCATGGCAACAGAACAATACCAAACAAAGCACACAACACCGCGCCCCCTTCAACTTAATCATGAAAAGAAATTGCCACACTTCCTTTCGGCCATGCCTCTTTCTTCCCTAATATTTTCTCTTTACCAACTCGGCTTCTTATTCTGTCCACCACCTGTCTCCCTACCACGCCGATCCATTCTCTGTATCGGCATCCTTTCACACCTCCATCCTCTCTCTCATCCCTGTTTCTCCATATACAACACCTTTCCATCCTACATCTTACCCTAATAATGATATTCTCCCCCCCCCCTCCCTCCCCACCTCGTGACTATCATCAGATGCATTATTATCACCGGCATTAATGTCTGTCTAAGCGATTCATAATTTCAGCATCAATAATAAATGACATTGCAATCAAGCACAATTGTAAACTTGGCAATTAAAAACCCCTCGACACCAACATGCAGTCACTATCATGAACGCTTTATGATGCACTTCAATATTTGATTTCATTTGATTTGATTGATTTCCGTTTAATAACACATGTGAGATACATTTCGACGTAACACAATGTAATGCATGTAAACATCATCAAACAAACACGAAGAAATTGAGAAGAGAAATAATAAATAACAGATCATTATTGACCTAACTGTATAATTTTGATTATATGAGTCCTACAAAAAAAAAATCATAAATCGCACGCATCAGAAGAGATCATTATCCCCGTCTTAATCAGCACAATCCAATCACTACCATTAACATTTTGTTATAAATAGCTGGAAATCAAATAAAAAGACTCACCATGATGAATAGTGAATAATCGTCGTGTCTTGCGATGAAACACAGTGATCAGGGCTCGGTTGAGATGTGTAGACGGTCTGTATCCAAGCAGTCGTTTTATACCCCTACACCTCACGTTCCAATCATACACGTCCTATACTCAAGAAATCGACCAACTCCCCTAGCAACCGATAGATTCAGCCTCATTTGTTGTTAGCAACGGCAATGCCATCATTGGTATGAATATAGAGAGTGCATCAGTGAAAAAATAATTATTAAAGCTTTTAGTTTTCGGTCCCGTTTAATCATTTGCGTGTCATCAATAAATAACTGATTCGCGAAGCGCATCTACGTGGTATATGTAATGAAGTGGATTAATATTTTCGAGGTTGAACTTCGTGTACATTATCATTTCCATCATCGCTATTATTAAAAGATAAATTATAAATATACACCCCAACTTTCGGTGCCAACGTCTATGTTTCGCTCTCTCTCTCTCCCCCCTCTTTCTAGCTGTTTCTTCCCCGCCATTCGCCTTGCGGTCAATTTTTCTCCCCCCACTCTCTTCATCCATTATTTTAGGATGCACAATCTTCTGCACGTAATTATGTATTTATAGTGCTATGTCCATGTAGCAATTGTGATGAATAATTTGTTATACTTCTTAATGTATCCCCTTCATTCTGACAAGTCTGGTCGCTGATTTGATATAAACTTATTTACATGAACTTGATTTTTTCAAAACGAAATATAGAACCATAAGCTCTAAAGAAACGACCCATCACTCTCTCCATTTCTATCTCTTGACGTGTTCACTTTTCACTCTCGCTCCCTCCTTTCCCACCCCTCATTCTCTTTCCCTCTCTCTTTCTTCTCTCTCTCTCTCTCTCTCTCTCTCACTCTCCTCTCTCTCACTCTTTCTTCTCTCTCTCTCTCACTATCCCCCCTCTCTCTCTCCCTCTCTCTCTCTCTCTCTCTCTCTCTCCCCTCTTTCTCTCTCTCTCTCTCTCTCTCTCTCTCAGTCTCACCCATCCTTAGCATTCTATCCCTCCCAATACATTGTTTTTTATCGAAGGGTTTGATACAAAAATGAAAATTGTAACAACATTGAGATTTCACATTAAATTATTGCAAAGAGATAACTCAAACGTTTATTACACACTTTTTCGTCACCCACGGATAAGTAATTAAGGACCTCTTTGCGGAAGAAAATAATGTTTCTGGAATGGATTTCAAAGTGTTTTGTTTATAATTTCATTTAAGTTCCATTGGATCTTCCTTCCATTTAATTACTCTGGATGATAATCTCTGATATAGTATACTTTGTTCAATGACCATGCTGACTTGATCGTAACCATACACTTTCATCTTGTTCTATTGAGTTGATCTATAATGATAATCTAATCTATTTACTTCAGCTTGATGACAACATCACATTTATTTCACCTAGTTCATTTGATACATCTGTAAAGCTAATTCAACAGTCTGTTGTCAAGGTTAAAGTATTTTCTCATTTTGTTAAATTTGTTCCACTATAAAAGATATCTCAATATTAATCTCATATAAAACTCATCTTATTCCAAGTAGTCGCTCTTGATGATTGGGGGAAAAACCCGCATTTTATATCTCTTAAAACTCACATCAGTGTACTAGGCCAAGTCCAAGCTGTTATGTCGCACACGGTACCGCCCGTCATTTAACATGTCTAAGATCTTTACTCTTATGACTATCTGATCATTGTCTTAAGCTAATAACCTTATAAACTTTAGATCAAAGGGTAAAGTAAACTGATATCAATTTAAATTCATAATCCCTGTTAGCATTGGTCTTGCTGGTTAAGCCCACCGCACATTATACGACCCTCCTGCGATTCCCCTGCGACACGATTTTCGAAGAAATGACAATTATATCAGATATGGAAATCTAAACAAAATTTAAATTCGTGATTTAGGTTCTAAATAATGATACGAATACTAACAACCAGAATTTTATTGCACTTAACTCTTCTAGTCAGAATAAAATCCGAATCCGAATGTTTTCTCTTAAAAGGAAACGTGGCAAACTATCTATTTATTGTATATATTTTGTGGTAATCAAGTAGGGCTTGCATCAACGAAGGAAATGAAGTGTTCACTCATTAAGGAAGTAGCAGCGATCAGAAAGAGAACTGTATACTGGCTGGCTGTCACTAGTTCAGTCAAAGAGTGGAAGAAAAGCTATATGGCACACACACGCAGAGGTTGTATCACACACGGATTAAAGTAAATGAAGTCCAAACATTTACACTGTCATTAGATCGTAATTACATAGAGCATAATTCTTAATTTAAAAGACATTACATTTGAAGATGACATAGAAATATTGTTGATGTTATATAAACATTCAAACACATAGATGGGATAGAAACAGTATTGCAAAGTAATCAATGGAATGTCATACGTACAGCATTGTTAAAGTCAACATCAGAGTCAAATAAATTAAGTGAAAAGAAACATAAATGCTTAGTATTCATCTCCTCCCTCTTCTTCATCTTCTGCTGCTTGAGAATCAGCACCGACTTCTTCATAATCTTTTCAAGAGCAGCCAGGTCTTCACGAGCCTCGGAGAACTCTCCTTCCTCCATACCCTCTCCGACGTACCAATGGACGAAAGCACGCTTGGCGTACATCAGATCGAACTTGTGGTCGAGACGGGCCCAGGCCTCGGCGATGGCGGTGGTGTTGCTTAACATGCAGACGGCACGCTGAACCTTGGCAAGATCACCACCAGGGACGACGGTGGGTGGCTGGTAGTTGATACCAACCTTGAAGCCAGTTGGACACCAGTCGACGAATTGGATAGTACGCTTGGTCTTGATGGTAGAGATGGCGGCGTTGACATCCTTGGGAACGACATCACCACGGTACAGGAGACAGCAGGCCATGTACTTGCCATGACGGGGATCGCACTTCACCATCTGGTTGGAGGGCTCGAAGCAGGCGTTGGTGATTTCCGAAGTACTTAGTTGCTCGTGATACGCCTTTTCGGCAGAGATGACTGGAGCGTAAGTAGCCATAGGAAAATGAATTCGCGGATAGGGCACTAGATTTGTCTGGAACTCCGTCAGGTCAACATTGAGGGCGCCGTCGAATCGCAGAGAAGCAGTGATTGATGATACGATCTGCCCGATTAGACGGTTCAGATTGGTGTAAGTCGGTCGCTCGATGTCGAGGTTACGACGGCATATGTCGTAGATGGCCTCGTTGTCGACCATGAAGGCACAATCGGAGTGTTCCAGGGTGTTGTGAGTGGTAAGGATGGAGTTGTAGGGCTCGACCACGGCAGTGGAGATCTGAGGCGCTGGGTAGATGGCGAACTCAAGCTTGGACTTCTTTCCGTAGTCGACAGAGAGACGTTCCAAGAGAAGGGATGTAAATCCAGAGCCGGTGCCGCCACCGAAACTGTGGAAGATGAGGAATCCTTGGAGACCTGTGCACTGGTCAGCCAACTTCCTGACCCTGTCTAAGACCATATCGATCATCTCTTTCCCGACAGTGTAGTGACCACGGGCGTAGTTGTTGGCAGCATCCTCCTTGCCAGTGATCAACTGCTCTGGGTGGAAAAGCTGACGGTAAGTGCCGGTACGAACTTCGTCTAAAAACAAAACAAAAAGAAAAGAGTTTGACAGGTTACTCCTTAGACTAGTTAAGTCGATGGCGTTATCTTCGAAATACACTTACGGTTAGCAAATGTTTTGATCTTACTGTATTCAAGTTATTATAATGTACATCAGGGTTCTGTTCTGTCAACTATTTACACCCTGGTGGAGAATAGACCACTTAAATGTCTGCATCTGATTCGGTAGACAAATCAGGAGTTCTTTTTGACTGTTTTGTATCATGAAATTGACATAAGAATTACTTTATTCTGTCCCATTTTAGGATCATTTCGATCATGTACGCCACTAAAAATTTAGGGGTATAGAAGGCTCATTCAATACGAAATATTAGACTCGGAAATCATAGAAGACCGAAATCCCAAGAGACCAACAATATCGGTCTGATGAATCGACATGTTGGTCTCGTGGGTAGTCTGCCAACTTTTGGGAAGGTCCGCTAGACCGATATTATCAGTCTCGAGGGCTGTAGCCATATTATACGGTATTAGATAGAGGTCTAGTGGATGCGTCACCGGACTGTGGATCATATGGTTCGCGGTTCGAATCCCGCCGCGGCCCTAATGTCCTTTGGCAAGACATTTATCTTCATTCGCCACTCTCAACCCAGGTAAGGTAAATGGGTACCCGGCAGGATTAATTCCTTGAAATGCTAGAGCGCCATAATGGCAGCCATGCTAAAGCAAAAGCTTTAGGAGCTGTGGAGCTCCAAGGAGTGTCAAGTCTGATAGACATTAGCGCTATAAAAGAACCCGCTATATCATCATTGTTATTATTATTTTAATTATTATTATTATTATCATTATTAGTATCATTACTACAACTATAGTTATAGCCTTTCATTATTCAATAGCCCAGTAATCATGGTAATGAACGGCTACAGGTGAAAGGTAAGGCGAGTTCAAACCGAACAAACTGCTTAGATTCTTACCAACAACTGTTGGCTCGAGGTCAACGAACACAGCACGGGGAACGTGCTTGCCAGCTCCAGTCTCACTGAAGAAGGTGTTGAAGGAGTCGTCGCCACCTCCGATGGTCTTGTCTGAGGGCATTTGGCCATCGGGCTGGATGCCGTGCTCCAGGCAGTACAACTCCCAGCAGGCATTACCGATCTGGACTCCGGCTTGGCCGACATGGAGAGAGATACATTCACGCTGTAGTGAAAAATAAAAACACAGTAACAAAACATTAATAGAGAGTGTGAACACACTATAGATCTATTTCCTGAATGCAGTTACCGCAATGGTTATTTGCGTTACAAACATTATACCTACTTTATATTAAAAGTTGACATGCCGTTTCTTAGTATGACGACTATTATTCCTTGAATAAGATTCAAGATTCGAGATTCAAGATATTTTATTTTCATGTAAAAAAAAATACATAAAATTTGTCTTCGGACATATAAAAGTGCTATATATGTACATAAATATATAAATACAGACAAAACAATTACATTTCAAACATAACATTTAACAATCATCACAGTTTTAAAAGGTTGCTTTAAAAGGATAAGATAATACTGAGGAAAAGGCAGTGCAGTTAAAAAGCTTGTTTTGTTTTGTTATTGAGCTGTCCATCCAGGCACTTCCACGCCAGAACACCTCTCCAGCTATCACGCATCAACACACATACACAAATACACGTGACACACCCCTATACACACCTCTTACACACACGCACAATATAACCGTCCACGCCCTACACACACAGACACTGTAATCAAAATGAGAAGTGCTGTGGCATAGAAATGCCTGGATGGAGATAATTGAGACAATAAATTATCTGAGTATAAAATAGCTATTACGCAACGGCGACTTTGAAAGAAGAGAGAAGAGAAAGGAAGAAAGAAGGAAGAAGAAGAGACATTCATGCAAATTACTAAGCTGGGGTGTGGAGGGCAGTTACTGTGGTAACGCATTTGTAGATGACAGATGAGTTATTATTTTGTTATTTGAATAAAATGCATGAAAACATTGTTGCTCATGATTATGTAAAGTACACTGAAAAGGAGTTAGATTGAGAGAGAGAGAGAGAGAGAGAGAGGGGAGGAGGATAGTGGTTGTTTAGATTTCCATATCAAATATAACCGCCCTTTCTAAGAAAAGCGGATCGCTGGAAAATCGTGTAGTGTGCGCCGTGCGCTATTAAATCTTGAGCTCTGGTATGGAATCGTATTTTGAGAGAAAATGGCCATGATTTATTTTGGATTATTCATCCTGCAGTAGATTGGTTGTTTGAACCAGTGAAATAAAAACAAACGCACAAAACCTTACTGGGCATCATCTTCGATAAAAACTACAAATCCCATTTGCACATAGTGACCTGTAATAAGCACATGGTGTCGGGCCTCCTTACCCGGATTTCCTTATCTTTCTATACTCATTACTCAGCCGCCATACATTTTCTACCAAAATTGTTTGGCACATGTCACTTATTTGTAATTTTGAACATTCAGTGTAAGTTTCGTTGGATTTTATCTTTAACATCGCACAATGAAAATTAATAATGTTCTACAATTAATTAGACACGCGTCAAGTCCTCCGTCGGGCATTTTCGCTGATGCATATATATATACCATCCCCTTCTACTTCTTCAACGACCGTGGCATCTAGACAGAGTTACCAAGGCCGGTTTCTGCACCAGACAGTGTGTACCGTTGCTATCGGCAACAAATATATGGTTCAATCAAGAAATTTTCGCCCGCCTAATCTGAACAGCGATTGAATGAGCAACATAGACAAATACTAGTAACCCCTGGCAACCGCAGCATAGATCTATTCAGGATGTCCTTGCCGCGATAGCCGCTCTTGCTTTCCACCACAGAGCATCCATCTGCCCGTACTTTCATGGATGCCTCTCTCTCCATCCACGGTGACGCATTAATGACTAATCAAAGCGGACACTTTCCTGATCGTTCGCTAAAATGATCGTGCGTGTTAAATAATAGAGGTACTGTAGCTCAATTGTTTTATCTTTCCTGAAATTTAATTACAGAACGAACATGGGGAGACAAAAGAGTAAGGGTGATGCGGCTTTTACCAAATTGTTTCATTTTAATGAATGATTTATGGGGGGGGGGATATTATTGTAATAGATTTACGCAAATACATATTTTTCGACGTACTCAAATTCATACCAGTTTTTTGCCAATCTTAAAATACATGTATATGGATTTATTAAAAATATCAATTCATATATGAACCAATGGATCGCGGAATAGAGATTTTGAAATCGAGGGGAAGATATTCCATTCGCTCTCGCCCAAGTTGACGCTCTCAGTTCATATTACAATTCAGATACCTCTCTTTAGTATGTTGAATAAATCTAGCCATCTGATTGGTCGAAATTGTAGTCGTGATTTCAGCCATGCCCGTAAAGAAACGAGCAATTTTCCGTTGCCTGGGTAACGGTCAATAGTTCATGAGAAAGATGCCTGCTGGCTGAGATCCCCATTGGTTTACGTGTTAAAAGTTTTGTGTGAGCGCGGATACCATACAGTGTGTGTACGATTTGGTCGCTTAGTGTGTGCGATTCCCGAATGATCGTAACATTCAGGCAACTCTCCAGCGAAGATTAACAGTGTCTAAGATTTTCTGTGATGTTTTAACCAATCTTTACTCAAGAAAAGGATAAGGCAAGAATTCGGTATATACAAGATATATGGACTGCTTTAAAATTCGAGGCATATAGCTGTTTCTATACTGGCTCTCGGGGTCATGGCAGGATGCAACGTCGCCTTGAACATATAGAAACAGATATGCCTCTCATAGCAGTCAATATATTTATATTATATACCTCACTTTAGAAATCTAGCCATCTGATTGGTCGAAATTGCCTACCAGTCAAAAATCTTTAAAGAATGCCCTTGTACCCGCCCATAAGTTAATATCCGTTAATTTGTGCCCTCATCCTGCGATCCCCATTGGTATACGTGTTAAAATTGTCTTTGTGCGGGCGCGGACACCATACAGTGGTTTTTTTTTGCGATTCCCAACTGATTGAAACTTTCAGTCATTTTTCCAGCGAAGATTAACAGACAGTGTCTCAGATTTTCTGTGATGTTTTAACCAATCTTTACTCAATAAAAGGCTAAGGTAAGAATTCTTGGTAGATTTTTGTTTTAATTCGGCATATAAAAGTCATATCGAGTTATCGACTGCTTTAATACTCGAGGACTGGCTGTTTCTCCCTTGAGCGTATAAAAACAGCCAGTCCTCTCGTAGCAGTCGATATCTCTATATTATAAAGTTGCTACTCTGATGATAACTTCTAGTCACTGTAAATATATTTTGTTCAACGCGATTCATAAACATGATGAAAAGGTTGTAAAGATGAAGATGAATTCTATCATTCCATCATGGCCAGCCATATATATCTTTCTTCCCCCACCTCATCTCCGTCATTATGTGTTCACCATTTCTTCCGGACTTTACTCTCTCGCAAACGTAGCGATTTTGTGCTCTCATATATAAGAGCAGAAATTTGTTGCGACAAAACATTTCTTCCTTAGTATAGTCTATCATCAGAATTTGATGATGAATCCAAAGCATTAGGCATTCATTAATCACAAATGATGTATTCGTTTTCATCAAATGCTTCGTCATACATCCCAATCCCATACTCATCCTACCCCTCCCCATTCTTCATCTTTGATGTGCTCTAAGCATTTACCCTTATTATGAGATTAAAACGATGGATTGACAATGAGGAGATTCGCCCACATCATCCTTATCAACCCTTTATAGTTGTTATTGTTGTTGTTTTTATTTCCGAAATCAGATAAAAATAATGTACATAATAAAATATACAAAATGAAATATTAATACATGTACATAGACAAAAATCGGTGGAAAGCCCAATTCAGCAATGTTTATGGAACATTACTGTTCTTCCTTGGGGTCCTTACACTACAATATTAACATAAAAGCGACATAAAGCAGAATAGACACAAAACATAAATATAAGTTTTTAAAAATACCAAAGTAACAAAATTCAAAAATAATAACATACGCGCACACACCCACACACACACACAAGGTTATGCCAAAAAATCATTTGAGTTTAAGGAAGTGTGTAAAGAAAAAATTTCAGTTATTATGGTATGGAAGGATCTTAATGTAGTTACATTTCGGATGTATTCTGGTAGTTGGTTATATTGTGTCGCCCCCCTATTTAAGAATGTTCTTTTGCAATTATTTGACTTCGGTTTGGGGAGATCTAGATTTTGGGACGAGCGAAATGAATAATTATACGTGCGATGTTTGATATTATTTGACATATAAGACGGGGTTTAAATTATTTAATATCTTAAAAATCATAGTACATAAAGTCTTTTTGTAACAGCAGTCTAGAAAGTCCCAATTTAGAGTATCATGAACATGTTGATTGGATCTATGAGAATAAGGAATTACTTTCATTATCACACGGCCTGCCCTGTTTTGAAGCTTTTGTAAAAGTGAAAGGGAGGAGTAACGGACTGCCAAACCATATCTCCATAGTCGAAATGTGCAAGAATTATGGTTTTGTAAATTAGGTTCAAATCAGATCCATTTATAAAGCGTCTTAATCTACCAGGGAAGCCAATAAGTTTACTAATTTTCTGACACATTATATTTATATGAAGATCCCATTTCAATTCATTGTCTATATTGATACCGAGGTATTTTGTACTCTCAACCTTGACAATATTTGTATCTCTTATTTTCACATTAAGTACATTACACTTTGATAACATATGACGGGTGCCAATGAGCATGGTAACAGTTTTGGTATAATTAATTAATAACTTATTGCGAGACATCCATTTATCGAGATATTGCATTTCATCAATCAAGACATATTCAGCAAAGGTGGGACATTTATGTGACAAATAAATTACGGTGTCATCTGCATATAGATGTACGTGACAAAGATTGAAAGTTTTAGGCACATCATTTATAAATATCGTAAATAAAAGTGGGCCCAATAGTGAACCCTGGGGCACACCATAAGTTAAAACTTTTTCATTTGACATAACATTATTAATCATGGTAACTATTCTTCTCTCAGACAGATAGCTCTCAAACCATTGTAACGAATTTTCATCCAAACCAATAGAATACGCCTTCTGTAGGTCTACGAAGACTACCCACGTGAACCTGCCTAATTTAAGGCAGGGCTGCCTTCATCCATTGCCATTAACCAATCGTGAAAATAATGGCGTCACCAAATCAATACATGCCAACGTGAGAACATCCACACTTACTCTTCAACCTATCAACACATACTCCAACCACCATTAACATATATCTACATTATAATAATCATTTACATCCAAAACATTTTAAATTCGCATACAGAACTCACCATAATGGTTGATTGGTAATCGTCGTGTCTTGCGATGAAACACAGTGATCGGGGCTCGGGTGAAGTAAGTATGCAGACGGTCTGTATGCAAGCAGTCGTTTTATACCCCCAAGCCACGCCCATGAGTCATACACAGTAGAGCTGAGGCTCCACAAATTGGCCAATCCCCTCAACAACCTATTCTCTCTGAATAATTAATTTCATAGCAACGTCAAATGCCATTGAAATAATGGCATAAATTGCAGCGACGACAAAAATTAATTTCCTCTCAGTTTTTGATCACCAACAAAGGACGTAATCATTAATAACTAATTGTTGCACGAAGCGCACAGATATGAGTATGTACTACAGTGCGTAATAAAATAGATTATTATTTTCAAGGTTAACATGGTTGATGAGCTTTTTTCTTAAAAACAGTCATCACCATCAGCATTATCAAAAGCGTCATGTATAAACGGGCCAGTGTATTTTAAGTTTTGGGTTTCATATAAACCTATGTTATTGCATCTTGCATCATGACATCTTCACATCTAGCTTATATTCGCACATTCGCGATCATCAAATCTTTGAGCACGCGAGCGAGTAGGGGAGCGAACAAAAACATTTGGTGACTTTCTTTTTTCCTTGGGACAGCCCCCAGTGGCGTAATGAGCAAACATTTTTTGGGGGCAGAAAGAAAAAAAAATAGTATAATTTACAAAAAAGTGGTAAAAAACTCCGGAAAATCATGTAATTTCAGCAACATTTGTAAATCACTGGTATCGAATTAGAAATAAACCACGTTACTTTGAATTTTATTTGAGGGAGGGGGGGGGTAAATGCCCCAAGGCCCCCCCCCACCAGTACGCCAGTGACAGCCCCACTGCTTTTCGATTTTTTTTTTAAATCTACGCATTTGTAGCGTTTAGATGTATATTAAAGGGATAGTTAAGTTCTTGTTTAAGATCACAAATGCCTTCAAAATGCATGGTTGTTGCTCTTATTCTTATTTATGACATTTCTAGTACCCTTTTAGAACCCAAAATTGCTATGAAGGTAATTTTAGACCCCAAAATGTGTGAATTTAGAATAAATATGATCATACCAATTCAGCTCCACTTTAAAAAATAAATACGGTGACCGTTAATTTTTTAATTAAATAATAATAACAACACACGGGCCGGCTAGTTGTGCGTATTATAAGCAACACGAAAAAGCCAACAAAAAGCCAATATTGGCATTGGCTGGAATAAAACGTATAAGGCGCTTTCTCGTTTTTTCAAAGGCTGGTTCAAAATTACCGAATATTAGGTACCACCACAAATATTAGAACCTAAAATTGCTATGAAGGTAATTTTAGACCCCAAAATGTGTGAATTTAGAATGAATACGATCATACCAATTCAGCTCCACTTTAAAAAATAAATACGGTGACCGTTCATTTTTTAATTAAATAATAATAACAACACATGGGCCGGCTAGTTGTGCGTATTATAAGCAACTCGAAAAAGCCAGCAAAGAGCCAATATTGGCATTGGCTGGAATAAAACGTATAAGGCGCTTTCTCTTTTTTTCAACGGCTGGTTCAAAATTACCGAATATTAGGTACCACCACAAATATTAGAAATTGTTATATTTATGTATATTTCAGCCGTCTCTGAACTGATTTTGATCAAACAAAGATGATTTGTCATTTAAATTGTATATTCTTTCAAATTTGACACTCAGTTTCTCATTATCTGACAAAAAATTATTTTGTGTAGCGCCCTCTGCAACAAAACTTAACTATCCTTTAATGAAAAACCTCGAGACAATCTCGCCGTTCTATATTATGACTAGCACGCAAATGGGTTCGTTCATTTGCAAAAAATGAATCGTTTCATTATCTACCGGTATTAATGAAATGGATCAAAAAAGTTAAATTTACGTCTCTTTGACATAGAACGTACAGTAAATGCATTTGGATTCTCGGTCATTGAAAAAAAAACAATAAAACACACACACACATAGATATAAATGATATTTTATTTTGTACGTGTGCGCGTGTAATGTATGTGTATAATATGTGCACTCGCACGCACATGTACGTGATATTTGATATATTACTATTTTGTGTGTGTCCGCGTGTCCGCGTGTATGTGTATAATATGTGTATTAAGCTTTTAAAAAATATCCATCTCCTTGGTCATTCATTTTGCAAAATGTAATTTGACATAAATATCAAACTCCCTCCCCCTCTCTCCCCTCCCCTCTCTCTCTCTCTTTCTCTCTCTCTCTCTTTCTCTCTCTCTCTCTCTATTTCACCCATCTTTGACATTTAATCCCTCCCGCAAAAAAAAATAAAAAATTATCGAAGCTTTTGATACAAAAAATGAAAATTATCACAACATTGAGACTCACATTATTGCAAAGACATAGCTCAAAAGTTTATTACACACTTGTAAACGACTGATAATTAATGAAGTACCTCTTTGGGGGAAGAAAATAATGTCTCTGGAATGGATTTCAAAGTGTTTTGTTTATAATTTCATTTAAATTGCATTTCGATCTTCCTTCCATTTAATTAATCTGGATGATAATCTCTGATATAGTATGCTTTGTTCAATGACCATGCTGACTTGATCGTAATCATACACTTTCATCTTGTTCTATTGAGTTGATCTATAATGATAATCTGATCTATTTACTTCAGCTTAATGACAACATCACATTAATTTCACCTAGTTCTATTTGATACATCTGTAAAGTTAATTCAACAGTTGTCAAGGTTAAATTATTTGTCTCATTTTGTTAAATTTGTTCCACTATAAAAGATATCTCAATATCAAACTCATCTTGTTCCAGGTAGTTGCTCTTGATGATTGGGGGAAAACCCCACATTTTCTATCCTTAAAACTCACATCAGTGTATAACTAGGCCAAGTCCAAGCTATTTTGTCACACATGGTATACCGACCGTCATCTAACATGTCTAAGATCTTTACTACTATGACTATCTGATCATTGTCTTAAGCTAATAACCTTATAAACTTTAGATCAAAGGGTAAAGTTAACTGATATCAATTTATATTCATAACCTCACTGAACATGGTAACGTATGGGATACCAAATGACGTGATACATTGGTCTTGCTGGTTAAGCCCACCGCACACTATACGACCGTCCTGCGATCCTCATGCGATCCGATTTTCGAAGAAATTACAATTATATTAGATATGGAAATCCTTCCAAAATTGGATCGTAGTAAGGTCGTTTAGTGCGGTGGACTTTACATAAATTGTTAGTGTTAAGCGCTTTGCAAATGTGACTATTTTTATTAGTATTATTTTTATCATCATCATCATTATTATTATTATTATTATTATTATTATTATCGTTATTATTATTATTATTATAATTATTATATATATTTTTTTCGTCACCGGAATATTCTCATTTTAGATGGATAATCTATCCATATAGTCAGTTTACAAGTGTTCCTAAGTTTTCTTTTAAAAGGAAACGTAACAAACTATCTGTTACTATATTTTATTTTCTGGTAATCAAGTAGGGCTTGCAGCAACGAAGGAAATGAACTGTTCACTCATTAAGGAAGTAGCAGCGATCAGAAAGTAAACTGTCTTCTAGCTGACTGTCACTAGTTCAGTAGAAGAAAAGCAATATGGCACACACACGCAGAGGTTGTAACACACAAGAATTAAAGTACATGAAGTCCAAACATTTCTACTGTCCACAGGAGTGGACGAAAGCTTGCCCACAAAATTCAAGGTTGGTAGAAGCTTTAAAAACTACATTATTACGATGATCCCCGACCGTTGAAAGTTTTCTGTATCATTTCTACTGTCATTAGATCATAATTTAAACGGCATTACATTTGAAGATGACATAGAAATATTGTTGATGTTATATGAACATTCAAACACATAGATGGGATAGAAACAGTATTGCAAAGTAATCAAAAGAATGTCATACGTACAGCATTGTTATAATCAACATCAGAGCCAAATAAATTAAGTGAAAAGAAACATAAATGCTTAGTATTCATCTCCTTCCTCTTCTTCACCTTCTGCTTCTTGAGAATCGGTACCGACTTCTTCATAATCTTTTTCAAGAGCAGCCAGGTCTTCACGAGCCTCGGAGAACTCTCCTTCCTCCATACCCTCTCCGACGTACCAATGGACGAAAGCACGCTTGGCGTACATCAGATCGAACTTGTGATCAAGACGGGCCCAGGCCTCGGCGATGGCGGTGGTGTTGCTCAACATGCAGACGGCACGCTGAACCTTGGCGAGATCACCACCAGGGACGACGGTGGGTGGCTGGTAGTTGATACCAACCTTGAAGCCAGTTGGACACCAGTCGACGAATTGGATGGTACGCTTGGTCTTGATGGTAGCGATGGCGGCGTTGACATCCTTGGGAACGACATCACCACGGTACAGGAGACAGCAGGCCATGTACTTGCCATGACGAGGATCGCACTTTACCATCTGGTTGGAGGGCTCGAAGCAGGCGTTGGTGATTTCCGAAGTACTTAGTTGCTCGTGATACGCCTTTTCGGCAGAGATGACTGGAGCGTAAGTAGCCATAGGAAAATGAATTCGCGGATAGGGCACTAGATTGGTCTGGAACTCCGTCAGGTCAACATTGAGGGCGCCATCGAATCGCAGAGAAGCAGTGATTGACGATACGATCTGCCCGATTAGACGATTCAGATTGGTGTAAGTCGGTCGCTCGATGTCGAGGTTACGACGACAGATATCGTAGATGGCCTCGTTGTCGACCATGAAGGCACAGTCGGAGTGCTCCAGGGTGGTGTGAGTGGTAAGGATGGAGTTGTAGGGCTCGACCACGGCAGTGGAGATCTGAGGCGCTGGGTAGATGGCGAACTCAAGCTTGGACTTCTTTCCGTAGTCGACAGAGAGACGTTCCATGAGCAGCGATGTAAATCCAGAGCCGGTGCCGCCACCGAAACTGTGGAAGATGAGGAATCCTTGGAGACCTGTGCACTGGTCAGCCAACTTCCTGATCCTATCCAAGACTATATCGATAATCTCTTTCCCGACAGTGTAGTGACCACGGGCGTAGTTGTTGGCAGCATCCTCCTTGCCGGTAATCAGCTGCTCTGGGTGGAAAAGCTGACGGTAAGTGCCGGTACGAACTTCGTCTAAACGAAAAGAAAAGAGTTGGACAGGTTACTCCTTTGACTAGTTAAGTCGATGGCATCTTCGAAATACACTTACGGTTAGCAAATGTTTTGATCTTACTGTATTTAAGTTATTACCATGTACATCAGGATTCTATTCTGTCAACTATTTACACCCTGGTGGGGAATAGACCACTTTATTTATATTGTCTGCATCTGATTCGGAAGAAAAATCAGGAGTTCTTGTTGACTGTTTGTAGCATGAAATTGACAGATAGACTTACTTTTGTGTCAAATTTTAGGATCATTTCGAGGGCTGCAGTCATATCAAACGGTATTAGATAGAAGTCTTGTGGATACGTCACCAGTCTGGGGATCACATGGTTCGCGGTTCGAGTCCCCCCGCGGCACTAATGTCCTTTGGCAAGACATTAATCTACATTTCCCACACTCGACCCACGTGAGGTAAATGGGTACCTGGCAGGATTAATTCCTTGAAATGCGAGAGCGCCATAATGGCAGCCATGCTAAAGCAAATGCTTTAGGAGATGTGGAGCTCCAAGGAGTGTCAAGTCTGAAAGACATTAGCGCTATAACAGAACCCGCTATATTATCATTGTTATTATTTTTTTAATTATTATTATTATTATCATTATCATTATTATTACTACTACTAAAGCTATAGCCTCTCCTTATTCAATATCCCAGTAATCATGGTAATAAACGGCTACAGGTGAAATGTAAGGCGAGAGTTCAAACTGAACAAACTCTTTAGATTCTTACCAATAACTGTTGGCTCGAGGTCAACGAACACGGCACGGGGAACGTGCTTGCCAGCTCCAGTCTCACTGAAGAAGGTGTTGAATGAGTCGTCACCACCTCCGATGGTCTTGTCTGAGGGCATCTGGCCATCGGGCTGGATGCCGTGCTCTAGGCAGTACAACTCCCAGCAGGCATTACCCATCTGGACTCCGGCTTGGCCGACATGGAGAGAGATACATTCACGCTGTATTGAACAAATAAAAAACACAATAACACAACATTAATAGAGAGTGTGAGCACACTATATAGCTCTCTTTCCTGAATCAGATTCCCCAATGGTTATTAGCGTTACATACATTAGACTTATTTTGAATAAAGAGTTGACATGCCGTATCTTAGTATGACGACTAATCTTCCTTGAATAAAACGCATAAAAACGTCTTTGCTCATATGTAAAATAAACCGAAAAGGAGCTAGAATTTGAGAGAGAGAGAGAGTGTGTGTGTTCAGGAGGATAAGGGTTATTTAGATTTTCATATCAAATATAACCGCCCTTTTACAGAAAATCGGATCGCAGGAAAATCGTGAAGTGTGCGCCGCACGATGAAATAAATTTGTACAATTAATTAGACACGCGTCAAGTCCTCCGTCAGGCATTTTCGCTGATGCATTATATCCCCCCCCCATTCTATACTTCTTCTTCAATGACCGTGGCATCTAGATAGAGCTACCAAGGCCGATTTCTGCACCAGACAGTGTGTACCGTTGTTAACGGCAACAAATATATGGTTCAATCAAGCAATTTTCGCCCGCCAATATCTGAACAGCTATTGAACGAGCAACATAGCCAAATACTCGTAACCCCTGGCAACCGCTGCATGGATCTATTCAGGATGTCCTTGCCGCGATAGCCGCCATTGTTTCCATCCCAGAGCATCCATCTGCCCGTACTTTCATGGATGCCTGTCTCTCTCCATCTACGGCAACGCATTCATGACTAATCAAAGCAGCCATTTTGGGCCATTTTCCTGATCGTTCCCTAAAATGATCGTGCGTGTTAAACAATGGAGGTACTGTAGCTCAATTGTTTTATCTTTCTTCAATTTAACTTCAGAACGAACATGGGGATACAAAAGAGTAAGGTTGATGCGGCTTTTTTTAACCAAATGATATGTTTCATTTTAATGAATGATTTATTGGGGGGATATTATTGTTAGATTGACGCAAAGACATATTTTTTGATGTACTCAATTAATCGCAGTTTTTGCCAATCTTAAGATACATGTATATGGATTTAAAAAAAAATATATTCATATATAAATCTGTGAATCACGGAATATAGATTTTGATATCGAGGGGAAGATATTCCATTCGCTCTTGCCCACTTGACGCTCTCAGTTCGTATTACAATTGTTAAAGTTGCTTCTCTGATACAAATTTCTAGTCACAGTAAATATATTTTGTTCAATGCGATTCATAAACATGATGAAAAGATTGTAAAGATGAAGTTGAATTTCATCATGCCCATATATATCTTTCTTCCCCCACCTCATCTCCATCATTATGTGTTCACCATTTCTTCCTTGGTCTATCATCAGAATTTGATGATGAATCCAAAGCATTGGGCAGTCATTAATCAAAAATTATGTATTCGTATTCATCAAAGGCTTCGTCATACATCCCATACTCATCCTACCCCTCCCCATTCTCCATCTGTGATGTGCTCTAAGCATTTACCCTTATGAGATTAAAACGATGGGTTGGCTATGGAATGAGGAGACTCGCCCACATCATCTTTATCAATCCTTTATAGTTCATCATGAAAATAATGGCGTGACCAAATCAAGACATGCCAACGTGAGAACATCCACAATCACTCTTTAACCTATTAACACATACTCCAGCCACCATTAACAGTTACCACATAATAATAATGATATTGTTTACATCCAAAACATTTTAAATTCGGATAAGGTACTCACCATGATGATAAAATGGTAATCGTCGTGTCTTGCGATGAAACACAGTGATCCGGGCTCGGGTGAAATAATTATGCAGACGGTCTGTATGCAAGCAGTCGTTTTATACCCCCAAGCCACGCGCATGAGTCATACACGGTAGAGCTGAGGCTCCACAAATTGGCCAATCCCCTCAACGTCAACCGATTCTCTCTGAATAATTCATTCCATAGCAACGTCAAATGCCATTGAAATAATGGCATAAATTGCAGCGACGACAAAAATTAATTTCCTCTCAGTTTTTGATCCCCAACAAAGGACTAAGCATTAATACCCAATTGTTGCGCGAAGAGCATAGAAATGAGTAAGTATACTTTGCTGTGCGTAATAAAATAGATTATTATTTTCAAGGTTGATATGGTTGATGGGCTTTATTTTAAAAAACTGTCGTCACCATCAGCATTATCAAAAGCTTCATGTATCGGGCCAGTGTACTTTAACTTTGGGTTTCATATAACACTATGTTAATGCAAAATGATATCTTTACATGTTGCTTATATTTGCAATCCTCAAATCTTTGAGATTGCGAGCGAGCGAGTGAGGGAAGCGAGCAATAAACATTTTGTGACTGTTTCATTGGGACAGCCTCGCTGCTGTTGGTTTGTTATTATCTACGCATTTCTAGAATTTGGATTGGATACAGAAATCAGTGCATATTAATGCAAAATTTCCCGACTATCTCGTCGTTCTAGGACTGTTTGGTTTGGTTTGATGGTTTGTTTTACCTGACTGCTAAGAAAGCAAGCAACAAGGGGACCGACGGCTTTAAGTCATCCCCGAAGGACTTGGTAATGAGGATTAATGCCTTACCAAAGGGCACTATCGCATCGACTTGGTTTCAAACCCGGGACCTACTGGTTACGAGACCACTGCTCTACCACTGACTCATCACGTTCATGGGCTCGTTAATTTGCAAAATTAAATTGCTTCATTAATGACATACAAAAAAGTTAAATCTATGTCTCTTTGACATAGAACGTAAATGCCTATGGATTCTCTGTCGTTTTAACACACACATGCACTCTCGCACACATGTACGTGATATTTGATATACAGGTGTATACTATTTTGTGTGTGTCCGCGTGTCCGCGTGTATGTGTATAGTATGTGTATTAAGCTTTTGAAAAATATCGATCTCCTTGGTCATTTATTTTGCAAAATGTAATTTGACATAAAGTTCTAACTCCCTCTCCCTTCTCTCTCTCTCTCTCTCTCTATCTGCGTCTTTTTATTATCTATGTTATGCTACAACGATTCTAGGACAAACTATCCAGTATTCTGATCCCTGAAAATTACCCACATGAACAATTACCCTTGAAACACTATCCCCTTGAAGTTATATCCCCATATACCTATACACCATGGTCTTGTTACCTCATATATTGTATGGTGTAATTCCTTGACGTTATGGTCAGGGATACTTGTCCAGGGTATGGTCACCAGTGGCGGATCAGGGGCCGGTCCTAGCAAAAATAAGGTAAAACACCCTTGATGGGCCGGCGCCGGGGTCACCACTCCCGTAGGCTGGATCCGCCCCTGGGGATCACACCCCGGATTTTTTCCCCGTCTGGTTCAGAACAAAACCTGTTACAATGCTACATTCTTCCCAAAACATAATAGACATGACAGCAGTATCCATTATTTTCAAAAACAATACTCTTTATTGTGCACTATAGAAGAACGATACGAAATGCACCGTGTGTTACAACTTGCTTCCAGGTGCTTAGAATGCCGAAAGCCTCTCTTGTGAATCCAGTTGTGCGTAAACTGTGTCATATCAAAGATCTAATCAGGAACGAGATGTGAAAGTTGACTTGGAGATTTAGGAAAGGGTGGAATACAATAATAAATATATTAATTTCCATGAAAAATCCATTTTCATAAATCTATTGAGTGCGTTTTTTTTTACTTGACATTGCCAAGATCATAATGATTCATCAAATGTCTATTTGTTGTCAATATTGTGCAAATGGTTAAGATGTTCATCACAGAAAGATAGGAGCGCAGCTATAATGAGTCATTATAATGATATCGTGTAAAATTAAACCCAGGAGTTTTGTTACTAACAGTAATTAACAAGGGTTCAATTATATCCACTACTCTGACATATTGACCTTTCTACAAGCTTGAATTAGAAATGATTTAATTAAAAAAATGTTACACGAAGTAGTGAAGTACATGTGCAATACTGTTCGTATAACGTTCATTTTCATAAGTGGGTATATTATAGTGGGACGTATTAGCAAGGACCTTCCGTGAGATTATGCATGTGTGCTTTCTTAAATTCGAAAGACATTATCATCATGTTGGAAACTCCTTTAATATTCCTCTCCTTCTTCTTCTCCTTCTTCGTCGACCGAGTCGACACCGACTTCTTCGTAGTCCTTCTCGAGAGCAGCCAAATCCTCACGAGCCTCGGAGAACTCTCCTTCCTCCATACCCTCTCCGACGTACCAATGGACGAAAGCACGCTTGGCGTACATCAGATCGAACTTGTGGTCGAGACGGGCCCAGGCCTCGGCGATGGCAGTGGTGTTGCTCAACATGCAGACGGCACGCTGAACCTTGGCGAGATCACCACCAGGGACGACGGTGGGTGGCTGGTAGTTGATACCGACCTTGAAGCCAGTTGGACACCAGTCGACGAATTGGATGGTACGCTTGGTCTTGATGGTAGCGATGGCAGCGTTGACATCCTTGGGGACGACATCACCACGGTACAGGAGACAGCAGGCCATGTACTTCCCGTGACGGGGATCGCATTTTACCATCTGGTTGGCGGGCTCAAAGCAGGCGTTGGTGATCTCAGCAACAGTCAACTGCTCATGGTAGGCCTTCTCTGCAGAGATGACAGGCGCGTAGGTGGCCAAAGGAAAATGGATACGTGGATAGGGCACAAGGTTGGTCTGGAATTCTGTTAGATCAACATTGAGGGCGCCATCAAATCGCAGGGATGCGGTGATGGACGAGACAATCTGAGCCATCAAACGGTTCAGATTGGTGTAGGTAGGACGTTCGATGTCGAGGTTACGGCGGCAGATATCGTAGACGGCTTCGTTGTCGACCATGAACGCACAATCGGAGTGCTCTAGGGTAGTGTGTGTGGTCAAGATGGAGTTGTATGGCTCAACAACAGCGGTGGAAACCTGAGGAGCTGGGTAGATGGCGAACTCTAGCTTGGACTTCTTTCCGTAATCTACGGAGAGACGCTCCATGAGCAGCGATGAGAACCCGGAGCCGGTGCCACCGCCGAAGCTGTGGAACAGGAGGAAACCCTGTAGTCCTGTGCATTGGTCCGCAAGTTTTCTGATTCGGTCGAGAACAATATCGATTATTTCCTTTCCGACGGTGTAGTGACCACGGGCGTAGTTGTTGGCAGCATCCTCTTTGCCGGTGATCAGCTGCTCTGGATGGAAGAGCTGTCGGTATGTTCCGGTTCGGACTTCATCTACAATGACAAAAATTGCACGATGATTTACACAGTTGTCCATGTTCAATCTTAGAATAAATGTCGTTTAACATTCTACATAGCAAGATACATAATATTTTAATTAAACTCCTTCGGATCCGTAAGGAATTCATTGATGTATTGGAAGTACAACCAGACATTAAAAAAAGGTAGTTGAATGTCAGGTTTGCACCTTTATATTTCATTGACGTGTCATCATATTCCAGGAGGCATATCCACTCGAATATGAACCACATGATTGGTATTAATTGTTTCGTCAGCTTTAGACAACTCATCAACGATGAAATGTAAACTCCTTAAACTTAAAATCATTACAAAGGATCCCGTACTCAGATAATATGCTTACCGACTACGGTTGGTTCGAGATCGACGAAGACGGCACGGGGAACGTGCTTGCCAGCTCCAGTCTCACTGAAGAAGGTGTTGAAGGAGTCGTCACCACCTCCGATGGTCTTGTCTGAGGGCATCTGGCCATCAGGCTGGATGCCGTGCTCAAGGCAGTACAACTCCCAGCAGGCATTACCGATCTGGACTCCGGCTTGGCCGATGTGGACTGAGATACATTCACGCTGGAGAAATAAAGAAAGAAAAAAGAGTTTCACCACAAGGCTAACAAGAAATGCCCCTTGAAACTGAATATACACTATTAGTGGTATCGTTGTCTAGTGGAATTATCACCCGACTATGCATTACATGGTTCACGGTTCGGGTCCCACCGCGGCACTACTATCCTTTAGCAAGCCATTAATCTACATTTGGCACTCTCCACCAATGTGTTAAATGGGTATCCGGTAGAATTCGAACGCTAATGTGGTTGGATTGGCATGTGTGCGATTGTAAACTGGTGCCTGGCTGGAATAATCCCCTGGGAGCGGAGCGTGTGCACTATAATGTGCGGATTAGCAATTGAATCCAATGACCGGGGTAATAATACTTATAACGTAACGCGTTTAGAATCGTAGTATTAAGCGCTATAAAAATGATTGTGATTATCATTGTTATTATTAAATCCGATTTTAAGTCAAAGGACATTTTGACAAAGTCCTTTGCATTCTTATAGAAACTTTCTTGGATATATGAATATTATGTTAAGGAATTGTGAGAATGAGTGTATATCAATACAATCCTTGTTATTTGTTCATCGTTGAACCATTAAAGGTTTTAATTCTTCCCCGCTCAATTTACAGTAATAGGTTTTGGTGCAGCTCCTAAGCAACATTGAGATGTTGGTAAAGTTGTTATATTTCGACTGTATAGAGTAAATTATCCTAACATAAATTTTAGATAGAAATTCTGACCCATTTACAACACTACCCTAATGCAAAATATAAGGGGATATTATCCAGTCACTTTGGTAAATATTTGCGAAACCTGACTCTCAATGCAAAATAGTAGTCCAGAATCAAATCAAAGCAAAGATTGTTTCTCGTCATGGGCAAATGTGGAGAATCTGGCGAATGTATTTTTTTAAAGCCTTAATTCCCTATATCACGTGTCGTAGAGGTAATGTCAAACGAAATTGAAGGAGAATTTGTGTTTTGTTTGTAAAAGAAGCGATACGAGGATTTTCTTAGTCATTTAAAAAAGAATAATAATTTTGTGCTGACTTTGTAAAGAAATGATACCTCACCGATCATCTCAGTCATTGAATAACATTTCACCAGCAACTATTTTAAAAGTAAAAAAAAAATAACCTGTGTTTTGTTAGAAAAGAAACGATATCTCACGGATCGTTTGAATCATTGTAGCGTACTTTGCTTCAGCTGCAGCTGCTACAGTATAGTTTTTAAGTAATTTGACATTGACTGCACAAAGTACATGTATATATAAAAGGCCAGAATGCATACCGCTTTCCCAATTGGAACATATATTAATCTGTACATGATTAGCAGGGGTTATTGAAATAAATAAGCACAATTTCTTGAGTGAAATCTATTCCATTCGCGTTCCATGAAAACCAATTCCTATACAATTATGGCCAATACTTGTTAATACTCGATTTTAAAGCGTGAGAGTCAGTCCGCACTCTACGCCATAAATATTTTCAGCGAAGGTGGAAAATTTTATCTCTTTCAGTGGCGTATCCAATCTCCGTTTACAGCCCCCCGAAAACAAACAAACAAAACTATTGAAACGGTGTAATGGGTCTACAGTACCCCCCGAGAAACTACCGTGCTCCTGTTATAAATAATGTCCGGATACGCCACTGTGATGCATTTGAAATTAGCTATCTAGCAGTATATATTATGAATTACATTAGGGCTATGACTTGATATATTACTTTCATGTAACAAAACTACACAATAATGTAATACGTTCCGAGAAAACGAATCAGTTTAGTCTCGGTGCCGGATAAATATGGCATAGCCCTCTATCTCCTTGAACTTGAAATTAATCAGATACCGGAGAGCTGGTATGAGAATTTATCGTTTTATGAGACTTGACACGGGTAACATGCACAGCAGGCAGGCATATCAAGAAGAATGATCTTTGCTCAAGGGGTTATCAAAAGTGTTCCAGGGAAATACCGCAGAGACCATATATTGTAAATATTCTTGACATTTTCCCACGCTCAGATTTATTATCAGTTCTTTAGGAATTATGATATTATTTTTCAGCTTCCGTTTCATTCCAATGTTTCGCATGATAAATAAATGGAATTTTCAATGTTTTAACAAAAGGTGTGTACGAAATAAAGAAATGTAGACATAAAGATGTCTATCAATTGTGAAAATCTTCAAAGACAAACATAAATTCTTTCGTAATAGATCATTATCAACACCATTATAAACTACCCCTTAACCCCTAAACGCCCTCTTTTAACGCCCCTGTCCAGCCTGTACTATCGCCGTCTATACCCGTGTTGCAATCACTTGGTTATCATCATCATGGTTATTGATCACCGGAGTCTTCGGACTTTGATCTTATGACATTAGGTTGTGGACACGGTCGCCAAGCTACTAACTGCTGTTTAAACCAACAGAAACTCTTCCCAATCCAAATGTGCAATATAGGATCTCCAATCAGTACGTGGGGATGTAGAAATGGCGCACAAGTGGTTAGGATGAGAAATCGTTCGTCACGAAAGTAGATTTTTGAAAGCAGATGAAATCATGATCTTGATATGCATCACAATTTGATGGCGCCATGTATAACCATGCTGACGAGAGTATAGTCAGGTGCTCGAATCTACCCGTTAAATTGTTCATTCTACAAAAACATTATCATTCCTGCATTTGAATTCCTATTAAACGAAATAATATAATTGTAAAAATAGTAAATTACAGTATAATTATATCATGCAAGACTCTTCAGATAAGGATGAAATTCTGAAGGAAAAAAAAATCACATGTCGATGACAAGATAATAAGTGAGTTTAGAATGCCATTAGAAAACTAAATTGTAAGAACAATTACCTTAAGTTTCAATTGGATTGAAGTTTGTGAAAGAGATTTACAGCAGACTTCAACCATCAAATCTATTTCAAATAAAGGCTGAACTTTTATTCTTCGAAGTTAAGGGCGATACCAACTATCAATAGATAATTCAGTAGATATATGCTGTTGTGTTATAGGTATATCACTAGAAGATTTAAAACAAAATGAGATTTCAAACTTACCATGATTGGTTTTAGGGGTGAAGATAAGTTTGCTGCTGCTGTGCTAGGCGATGTAACAAGCAGACGGCTGCGCTATCGAATGAAGATACCTGGCGACTTACCAAGCTTTTAAATACGAAGCACCGCAAACGTGGCGCGAAAGATATATAGGAGGTTACTGTTTAGTTGTCATTTGCAGACCTTTTCCAACTGGCTCATGTGCATGCATCGTTTCGATTCTTCATGTATGCTGAATTATGAACATTATTCCTCCCCTCTCTTTCTACCCAAGTTTGATTATCAATAATATTTATCGCTCCCTCTCTGTCCACCTCGATTATGTACCAGTTAACTAATTTAATCTTAACCTCCCCCTTCTCTCTCGCTCTCTCTCCCCCACTCTTCCTGAACCAGAATGGAATTATGGATTTATGGCAGAAACATAGCATAAGGAGAAAAAAGAGCCTCAAAATAATTCAAAATATTGTTTAGATTTACGTTTCGCAGCATTAGTCTCAGAATATTATATTCTTTGTTCTGCCCCTTTTTATTCAAGTTGGTAGAAAATTGGAAGTAAGCAGATGAGTCAATAAATCACCCTCATATAGTGTTTTTTGCACGTTTAATCCCCAAAATATCTTTAAATATTCAACAAAATATTGGTGAAAAATTGTGAAAGGCAAAAGTTACTTGTTCAAAAATTCAAACATGGCGAGAATGAAAACTATTTGGACAATTGGAGATTTCACTAAACTATTGAAGTGCTACGTCTTTCACCAATGTGTATATTTTCATCGTAACATCGACATATAACAATTGCTTTTCTGAAAATTGCCTTCTTGATATTAGGTCTTACGAATAAGACTTCTCTTAGTAACGGTCATCTTGTAAACTTTGAACTAAACAATGGAATGTCTGTATTTGTTTTACGAAGTGACACACCTAATCGTTCGATAAGAACCATATCAGTTTTATTATATAACACTGATTCTTTGTAGATGAGTTAAATATTAACAGTTAAAATGCTAGATGGCCTCATATTTCAACGTTTTCAGTTATAAATAGATCGTTAGTTATGAAAATTAAGCATTTTTTCCCTTAATGCTTGGACGACTTAGCAAAAGCGAATGGCAAAATTAATCAGTTATATTTAATTCAATAGCGTGAAAAAATAAATTTCCATAAACAATACGGTTGAATTTTGGAGAACACATCACCTTCTCAGATGGTATAATAAACCTGAAAATTAACATATAATTAGAACAGTCCGGAATTACGTGAATGGTTTTTAAAATTGATTTTTGTCATTAATTCAGGTCCATTTACATTGTTCAAAAATATATTTGATATTAATGGTAATGTGCGTTTCAGATATTAATTTTTACATGGTTTGCTATTAATGACGCCGATAAAATTGTTTTGTCTCCACTTCTCATATCGAGGTACGATTCCTGGTTCTAATATTACATACAAACAAAGGTCTGATACCAGAACTATTCACGACATCCTCCGAACGCAAAGCACTCCAAAGGTGCAAATATAGTTTCCATGGCAGTAGTCGCCGATGTGTCGTAAAAACGTGTCAACGGCGAATTTATGATCTACTCGTTTATTATGAAAGTTGGTACAACGACATTAATTTAGAAGCTGGGAACACCTGTGTTCGACAGCATTGTCTTCCGCTTTTAGTTCATCTTTTAGATGACTGAAAATAAAACTGGATACTAAATGTTTTAGATATCTACAGCCGACGCTTCTCCGTAGCAACAGCACTGTCTGTATTTTTTCTCTCCATTTATTTAATCTTTTATTTATGTTTTACCAAGCACTTTTAAAGGTCATTGTACAACTGCTTTTCGCTGGGTGCTGAACATTTTTATGTTTAACCCGTGGCATGGAGTTATTCGGGTATATCCGAGTAGGGCTGAGACCGACAGCACACGAGACCGACATCTCACGAGACCGCCATTGTCGGTCTCGTAAACACTAAGAAAAGTTGTTGAAATGCCCGCGAGACGGGCATGTTGGACAGCCGATGAGACCGACGGCTCCGAGAGACCGATATCACACGAGACCGACATGTCGGATTCGTGGCCTGTCGGTTCCGTTGGTTTTCGGTCTAGTGAGCCCTCACATACAGTTCGGGAGACCGCGAGACCGATGTTATCGGTCTCGTAGGATGTCGGTCGGTTGGGTTTTGTAGCAGGAACATTTAATCTTTCCAAATCAAAGAACACAAAATAATAAAATAAAAAGAGGATCGACAAAGAAGGTCGTGAGGGAAGGAGAGAGAGAGAGAGAAAGGAATGAAGAGAGAGAGAGAGAGAGATAAAGATATATATATATATATATATATAGAGAGAGAGAGAGAGAGAGAGAGAGAGAGAGAGAGATAAAGATATATACATAGAGAGAGAGAGAGAGAGAGAGAGGGGGGAACTGGAAGAGCAATCCCCATCCTGGCAGGGGTAGCCCTCTCCTATTAATGCATCCACCTATACCAGTGGTATCCAAGTTACTTTAGACCCACGATATAAATCACTAACCGCATCAGTGTGGTATAAACGACTAATAGATCGCCTGATTAATCACAGTATTATAAGAACTTCAAAAAATATTGTGAAATAACTTCGAATTTGTAGACTCCTGTGTTATTTTGGGGGCTGGTATCAGGTATCTTATACATTTTCCCCATATCATCGAAAAAACGGTTTTGAGAGGTATAGCAAGTATAGTAATATATAAGGCCAAAATAGCAAACAGCTGATAATTCAGTCACTGTCTAATCAGGTATTAATGGAATTAGCATATATTAATCACAATCAATATAAGAATATGCCAGAAACAAATCACACTAGAATGTAAACGAATTAATCTTTAAATATAAAAAAGTTTCGTCATATTTTTATCAGCTTATGATACCATGTGAAATGTGACGGTTGAAGTTACATTTCATTTCATGTATCAAGCGTTGACTGCACTTCCATTTCTCTTTGTATTCCGTTTCATTATCTTCTTTAACAAATCGATTTACCAGTGAGTGTTATTGATCTTTGTGAACATACACGGATTTTCACACTTGTCACTGATACAGCAAGATTTTATTTGCTTCGCAGCAGACGAGAACACCGGGCCGATCGATGATTTTAACAACAATATCTGGGACTTGATGTGGCGCCAAAAATGCTGTTTCAAGGCATGTCGTGAACCTTTGGAAAACTGCAAAGTACATGTAAAGTTGAACGCTGGTCATGCAATAATATTGCAGAAGAAACAAATGTCTAGAAGTAGTTGAGATATGTTGATTATGAATAGTAAATCGAATTTCCTTAATAAAGCTTTTGGTATCATTAAAAATAATAACAGATTTTGTTGAAAATTGCGCAGGGTATCTCTAGATCTGCACATTGGTTTTGATACGGGACTAGTGTACACAGTGGCGTAATGAGCCAAACCTTGGGGGTCAGAACAAAATCCGCATCACCACCAAGTAGCATAATGCAGGGGCGGCGGAGCGTCTTCCAAAATAGGGGGGGGGCGGGGCAACAACAAAAAAAGGGCACTTACTCGAAAAAAGGGGCACCTACAAAGGGAAACATAAAAAAAAAACATTGGTATATACCCCTACATCGTCATGATTGTGATTACACTACCAGGGATGATATCAATATTTGTTTCTTTCCTTATGTGTTACAAGATACTGCTTAATTAAGCAACATACTTTGCAGTTAGGTGTAATGGTCTGAATACTAATACCGAGCAAAAAATTCAAGATTCTTGAGGTCCCAGTGCGGAAAATTACATCTTATAAAGAAGACAAAAAATAAATCCTGATGAGTATTAAGCACAGTCTAATGAAGAAAGACTGAAAAGTTCTTTTATAAGTATATAATTATAACATCTATAAATGCGAGCGAGCTCTAGGGAAAATTAAAGAAAAAGGGGCTTTAAATCGTCTTGAATTAGGTGTGCATGATTGTTATGGAGAAAAGAAAAGTAGGCACTTATCAAAAGGGAAAAGGACAGTTATTAGAAAAGAAAAGGTGCTCGTGTCAAAGTAAAAAGAGCAATTATCAGAGGTGAAAATGGCACTTCTTGCACCTGAAAAGGGACACTCAACAGAGATGAAAAAGGCATTTGTGAGAAATTTATCAGATATTGCAAGGGGCACTTTGAAAAGGGGAGGGGCTCATATAAAAAAGGCAAAGGGGCACTTATCCGAAGGAAATATGGTACTTATTAGAAAGGAAAAGGGGCACGTGTCAAAATAAAAGAGGCACTTATCAGAGGTGGAAAGTGGCCTTTAAGAGAAAGGAAGGGGGTTCTTATTAAGAAGGAAAAAGTACACTAATTTAAAAGGAAAAGGGGCACGAGCCGAAATAAAAAGGGCAAAAATATCAGAGACGGTGAAAAGGGGAATTTCTCGCACCTGAAAAGACGTACTCACCAGAGATGAAAAGAGAGGAAAAGGACAGTCATTATAAAAGAAAATGGGCACTTGACCTATGTAAAAATGGGCTTTTTTGGGGTACCTGAAAAAGTGGGGTACAGTGCCCCCACCGGGAGTGCCGCTTCTGGCATAATGTCAATTCAGCAACATTTGTATAGCACTGGTATCGAAGTAGAAATAAACCACGTTTGAATTTTATTTGGGGTCAACTGCTCCCCCCTCCCCATCAGTACGCCAGTGAGTGCACATGCGGCATCAAATTTTGGTTTGAATATATTATTTCCATTAATGTTTGGAATATGACGTCATTTGAAGAACAGCTATTTTCATGTGAAATTTCTAGAATGATATTCTGTCACATAGGAATAAAAGGCGAAAGCTCAAAGATTATTTTCTACCAGAAGTCAAACATTTGAAAGAAAATGTTTACGTGCCCCCCCCCCCATGGCCATAACACTATAGCTATTGATGAGCTGATATACGTATGATGGTGTGGCATATATCCAGCCACATTGGGGGATGGGGCACTCTTCACTATAAAGACACTGAATACACGTGAAATACATTACAATCTGAAAATTCATTGGCATAAAATCATAAAAAAGCATTTATTATTTTTCTACAAATCAAATTACTTTTTACAAATTTACTATTCAACCAGATGTTGGTCGCCAATATGCTTTGATCGTTTGCTTTTAGTGTTTTGTTCATCTCGTAGGCCTTTGAAAGAATCGAAAATTTAATTTCTTTGGCAAATATTTAATGCACAATATAGTCTTATTCTTTACGCATTATGTATGAAGCTCACAATTTGTTTGCCGTCATATAAAAAACATCTTTCCTTGTACCAAATAAATAGTATTATGGTAAAATACGATAATAGGTCTAATTCCAAATGTGGATATTTTAACTTCTAAAAATGCATGTTGGCGAGAAATTTTGATTAAGTGCTGTTTTTCTTCTTCTTCATAGTTCCTAGTTAATAGTTTACCATTACAATTTGTTCATTTGCGTAGAACTCAAACAGAAATATTGAAAATAACTTAAAATCATGATACAATTATTATATTAACTTCATACAGTACACAACATAGCAATATCCAAAACGAAAATGTTGTGAAAGGCTTCACTTTAAAATGTAACATTCTGTCCCAAAGTATTCCTAATGTCTAAAGTATTCAGTTATCATAATCTATACACGCTTTGTTCACAGTTAGCACCTGTACATGTTCGAACTTGTTATTCTCTTTTTATATTCAATTCCGATGAACCACAATACTTCGTTTGATTTAATCATCATATTTTACCGGCAAAGGACTAAAATATATTTGTCATTTCTTATTACTATATCGATTGTAGTTCACATTATAAATGATATGTTATGCAATTAGTCGTGATCATAGCAATATGTTTCTCTTTTCAAAGCCTCTTTGTCCTCTATAACATGCTCGTAATACTATTAACTCCACTTTTGCATATTATTTCTTTTGCTGTGATCGTTTATCTACAAATTCGTCTATTATAGTGTTTCTTATGTTCACCACTCCATGTCTAAAACGGAGATTCCAGTGTTCCTCCAACAACTAAAATGTGATTAGCTGTACTTACAAATTACCCCTGAACAAACTGAAGATTTATGTCATACCACTTAATACTTAGACATACTCACGTTAACTAGCAAGACGAACAGTTATATACTCACAGGCTTACACACTCATAGCTTATAATTACGCGTAATGTCCACAATAAATGTTTTTTCTTCAAAAGGTGCTTGCTAGGTTTAAACAACCACGCACATTGCCTTCCAGACTTGTGACTTGTGACCTGACGGATTGCTTGGTAAACTCATTTTCTTATCTAAAATTCCTCTTTGTTCGCATCTTCGTTTTCTTCGAGGACAGAATCGACGCCAACCTCCTCATAGTCCTTTTCCAGGGCAGCTAAATCTTCCCTAGCTTCAGCAAATTCACCTTCCTCCATACCTTCACCAACATACCAGTGGACAAAGGCTCGTTTGGCGTACATCAGGTCGAACTTGTGGTCCAGACGGGCCCAAGCGACAGCGATCGCAGTCGTGTTCGACAACATGCAGACGGCACGCTGAACCTTGGCAAGATCACCACCAGGGACGGCGGTGGGTGGCTGGTAGTTGATACCGACCTTGAAACCGGTAGGGCACCAGTCGACAAACTGGATGTTACGTTTGGTCTTGATGGTTGCGATGGCGGAATTGACATCCTTGGGGACGACATCACCACGGTACAGGAGACAGCAGGCCATGTACTTGCCTTGTCTGGGATCGCACTTTACCATCTGGTTGGAGGGCTCGAAGCAGGCGTTGGTGATCTCAGCAACAGTCAACTGCTCGTGGTACGCCTTCTCGGCAGAGATGACCGGAGCATAGGTGGCCAGAGGGAAATGAATACGAGGATAGGGCACCAAGTTGGTCTGAAATTCTGTCAGATCAACATTGAGGGCGCCATCGAATCGCAGAGAAGCGGTAATGGACGACACAATCTGACCAATCAGTCGGTTGAGGTTAGTGTAGCTTGGACGCTCGATGTCCAGATTCCGGCGACAAATGTCGTAGATGGCTTCGTTGTCGACCATGAAAGCGCAGTCGGAATGCTCTAAAGTGGTATGCGTAGTCAGGACAGCGTTGTACGGCTCGACCACAGCAGTCGATATCTGGGGCGCGGGATAGACGGCAAACTCGAGTTTGGACTTCTTTCCGTAGTCAACCGATAGGCGCTCCATCAGGAGTGAAGTGAAGCCAGAGCCGGTGCCACCACCAAAGCTGTGGAAGATGAGAAAACCCTGTAAACCGGTGCATTGATCAGCAAGTTTCCTGATTCGGTCGAGAACAATATCGATTATTTCCTTTCCGACAGTGTAGTGACCTCGTGCGTAGTTGTTGGCTGCATCCTCCTTGCCGTTTATAATCTGCTCAGGATGGAACAGTTGGCGATAAGCGCCGGTGCGGACCTCATCTATGAAGAAGAAAAAAATTAGCGATTAATAATTTCGTACATACGAAGAAGGCGACAAAAATAGTGAATAAAATTATTAGTCACCACGTATAAAGGGTTTTCTCAGAAGCAAAAGATTATATTTTTCATTACGAGGAAATTGAAACGTGTAATTTATCTAAAATGATATGCTTTAAATTAGATTAGATTAATGTTTGAATAATGTATTAGACTACTGCTCTTCATGTTTTTCCCTTTGAAGGGTTGCGATTCCTGTTAGCCTGTTAACAGTGACGTAAGACCTACCATTAGGATAGTTTTTTTTCATCTTCAAATTACATTTAAAAAAAAAGATGTTCGACCTGGTGTGTATATCATAGTGATACTACTTTGGAATTATTCTACACTGATTTTTTTTTTCTTCTCAATTTCGTATCAACTTAGAAAATAAAAAAGGCGCGTTCATACAAATGTCAATGAAGTATGATATGAAGTTTGATATTTTTAAAAATATATTTAAAATACTAATTTTTTCATAAATGTTTGTTTTTATCTGCCACAAAGTTTTCGGTCGTATTGATTATTATCTGTGTTAAGCCATTATGTATGGAAATTATTTCTTTAATTTTGTGTATATACTGTATGGATATACAGTAACTGTACATGATGGAATTTGTTTTTAAAATAAAGAACCCTGTGGAAGGGGGGGGGGGAGTCATTGCGTGTTACGTACAGTGGTGTATTCGTCATAGGATGAGGCAGGCGTAAGCCCCTCCCCTTCATTGCCCTCCAAATGTAATGGATCAACGACACACAATGTTGTTATCGCACAACCCACGCTGAGAAGGAAGAATTCAAACCCTGACCCTTCAATCCTGGATACCCCACTGAAAAGTCATTTCACCATATTGCTTGTAAATAAATCGTAATCTTACCAACTACAGTTGGCTCGAGATCGACGAAGACGGCACGGGGAACGTGCTTGCCAGCTCCAGTCTCACTGAAGAAGGTGTTGAAGGAGTCGTCGCCCCCTCCCATAGATTTATTATCTGAGGGCATCTGGCCATCCTTGCCGATCCCATGCTCCAGGCAGTAGAGCTCCCAGCAAGCATTGCCCATCTGGACTCCGGCTTGGCCGACATGGACTGAGATACATTCACGCTGCGTGAAGAAAAGAAAAGAAAAATGAATTATTTTATTTCTCATCTATTCGTTCTTATTCCGCAATTCAAACGGAACAGCATTCCTGTGCAAGATCAAATAGAGCAGTGGTTTAACATGTGTCCTCCACTTAGAGGGGCGTTGGGGTCGTGGAGGGGGTCTCCAGAAGTATATTTTTCGGAGCAGTCAGACAATTTTTTTTTTTTTACTTCAAGAAATCTCCCCAACTAAATATAGCAAATTTCTTTTAGTTATTGTTTTTTTTGTCAGGAGGACTGGCCCCTTTACCCTTCGGTCCAACGTTGAGGATGTTATTCTTTTGAGACTTCAAACTTATTTGTGGTAGAATTGATATAATAATCTTTATGAATAAATGGAGAAAATGTGGGCATGTGCCCCACTTTAACAAAAAAGTTGTAAAAAATGTACGTATGATATCATTCCACGACTCGACGAATAAAATAACTACAGAGAATTTGTCAAATGCAACCCTTGGTACTAAGTGGCAACAGTCTTCTTTCACATGGTTATCCTGTTAAGGTACAATACTTTCAGTGTTAATTTTAGTTCACAGTCATGCATTGTAATTGGCGAATGAAAATGAAATATTTCCAAATAGATATAACTAAATTCATCGCAACTGAAATGGCAGGTACCATGATAATAACTGGATAATAATTTTTATTTAATTGAAGTAAAATAAAAATTGAGTCAGGTTTTATCGAACCGGAGAGAGATTGCAGTTTTGCATTTGAAGCGAGTTAATTAGCTGATTTATGGGTCTGATGATTATTTGACCGAAATATTTGGCATTCCCTACCCACCACCCCATATATATATGTATATATGACATTAATCTTGATTTGATATCAATTACTAGCAGGGGCCTAGATCTACAGTGTTTGTCGTGATCATTGGAACATGTTACCATAAAGCGGGGAAAGGGGGCAAAGTGAAATAGTGTGTGTGGACTGATTATTGCTGTTGTTTTAATCACGAATAAAGTAAAATTTGAAAAAGAACATTAATTGGAAATTGGAATAAACCATCATTCATTGAAAGCACATTGGAAATGGTGTAATAACCTGAAATGTTCCGTAAAATTATCAATGATTATTATACAGCCCTATACGGCGTCTCATCCGGGAAGACACGCTGAAAATAATGCATGCAGATCCATGGTGCAGACCAATATGCTTGGCGCACGCCACGGGTAGTCTTTTTTCAGACATCTAACGTTATACTTAACAATTCGGATTATTGACTGAGCATTAATAATAATATTCTAATATTAGCAGGGTTGTGAATTACAATGTCTAACGCCAGTTGTAGACGTTATACAATGTTTTATTTTGAATTTCCAGCAGATTATTAGCGCCTGAGTCATGAATGATGTAATTGCTAATCAAATATCTGTGAGACATCTATTTCAGTATGGATTTAATAGTTAAATAAAACATTTCATGAGTTGTCCTACTTAGCCTATCTACATTGATGGTAATAAAACTGCGTTCAATATCGTTTTACCTCACCATCATAAAATATCAAGTATCAAATAGATTCCACCTAGGACCTGAATGGCACATAATGCATCTAAATGAGGCAACTTGAGAAAAAAAGCCCCCTTAAAGAAGACGTTTCATCTTTTAAAGGTTACGCGAGCAAGGCTAATATATAACCCATTAACAGGTGTGTATGACCTAAGAACGTGATTCTGCTGGTGACCATTCAGCACTCTGATATCATGCAGGTCAATCATGCCTTTGGAAACATGAATAAAGTGTCACCTTATTGCTTATTAATTTTGTTTCTTTTTTTGGTCGTTCGTTTTAAGCTAGTCTTCAGACATGGAAGCCTGGGAAGGGAATAAAATGACTCAGGTTGGTATTAGAGCAAGTATTTTTTTAGAATTCAATTTTAGATTTCGTACTCATGTCTCTCTATTCTGTCATGAAGTCGCTTGCTTAACAGAGGGCGCTATATAGAGTCATTCCGTAGGAATCAGTTATGAAGTGTAACGTTTACGTTAAAGCCCCTCTGCACTAGTTTGGCCAGGAGGGATTAGAGGTATTAGCGTGGTCACTGACAGGTGGTTATCTCATCAACTCAGCTCTCAATTAACATAAGAAAAAGAGGATCATGGGGGACCAACAGGCACCGCTTAGGCATTGTTTTCTATATAGAGGAGCAAGTAGCTACAAGTAGTACAGTGGGGCTTTAATATAGAAAAGTTAGTCTATTTGTGTCCAGGTTCATGATAATGTTGTTTCGTAAACTATACAGCGACTACTCTTTAATATGAATACTGACTGATATTAGAATTGGCCGATCAGAATATTCGTTGTTTGGTTTACTTTCTTTTCCAGTAAAGAACAAGTTTTGTTGTTGTCATGTTCAAATTTAAAAAATAATGAATAGTGAGAAAAATATATATATGGAAATGCATCTCTTTTTATATTCTTTCATGATTGTTAATTCGTTGGGTATGCCTTTTCTAGCTTTCTAACTTTCATGATAATTCTCAGTGCTCAAAGGCGAGATAAAGTAATTATTGTTGATTTCAACACATTTTCTATGAAAATAGATGAAAAAACAAGAACTTTGTTATTAGGACGTGAATTTAAGTGTTGCCAAATTTCATCAAGGTGTGCAACGAACTGACAGAATTACAAATAAATATTTTCTCCGTTAAAACAAAATATCTATATGTGATTTCTTCAACTGTCCCCCTCTCTCTCTCTCTCTCTCTCTCTCTCTCTTTTCCCTCCATCCCTACCCCCTCACCCTCTACCCATGTGTGTGTGTGTGTGTGTGTCTTCTCTCTCTCACTCTTTCCCACTTTCTCTCTCTCTTTTTAGAAAAGGGCATTATTTTCCCCATTGTCCTCGAGTTCTGTTAATACGACCACATTATACACGTCCAGTACTTACTGTATACTTGGCCTACAATATTCTCTGACCCCCACCTGAAACCCCAAGTTTGATCAAACACTTGCAGTCAGCTCACATTACCAGTTGTCATGGAAACCGTCTACTTTGAATAAAAGTGTACATTTTAGGTTGCATTATTCTTTCTTAGAAATAATCTCCCCTCTCTTTCTCCGTCTCCTCTGCTCCCGCCAAAGCAGTGTGCGTGTGACTCATAAAGTGGTTGGGATTAAAACTGGGGAAAAGAAAAGGAGCTGCCGTGAGCTGGTAGGGTTTTAGGTTGTCGTCGTCCGTGTGTAATAATTGTGTACCCGATAGTTAGGACGGCTATTCATGTAATGTTCTACATATTGACTGGATACAATCTTTTCAATTAATTTCAATTTCATATTCATCAAAATAGTGCAACTTGCCCTTTGATTTCAAAATTCTAGGATTAATATATGTCTTCGTGGATACGCATTGAATATATTTGTGGAGTAACACGTTTAGTTTAAAAGGGGCTAACGATTGCTGTATTAACGTATCTCACCTATATCGGTGTCTGTATTGAGGTAATAACTCTTCAATATTTAAGCTGTTAATATGATGTTCTTGACCTTATAATGTATTATTCCTAGTTTCGTACAGAGAGAAGGAAAATAACAGAAGAATCCAAAATGTTAAAGCGATACAAGAAATTAGAATATATATAAATATATACATGTATACATATATTGTTTGTGTGGATATAAATTTATTTCCGTAGTATATAAGTTGCCTTGAATCCTTAGTTATATTGGACCATGAATACATTATTAATACCCATTCCCTATTATATTTCACTCCATATAAATCGCGATAGTGTTGGAATAAATTTTGTTCAATGCACATTAATTACCTCGAAATGATGTAAAAACATTCAACATGACATACATCAAAATCATCAACTTGTATTAATGATCATTGTCGCAGATAGTACATTTCCTATGATTATAATCATAATATATTCACCTATGACATGTTTCTGCTTTTTTCCATCTGGCTATATAATAATGCTGAGATCGTTCATAGACTCCACACCCCCTCTATCCCTATCCGATGATCTTATCATACCTAAGCACTTACCTTATAATATATTACAAAACTTTTCGCAATAACGTGGGGGGGGGGTATCCCCTCGTAGTTAAGTCTAAATAAAACAAGACAAAGTGGTACTCATATTTTCTACGAAATCTGTGTATCAGATTATTTCATTGATAACGCCTATATCAGTCAAAATTCAATTGTCTCGCTGCAATGTTCACTTATGACTAAATTACATTCTATAATTGTTTGATTTAGAGTGATTATTGGAGGTCCATCTCTGTAATCAGCGTTATACACGCCTCGTGGCGCAACCTCGTACCTGAATGTTTAATATTGGCCCAAACTAATTTCCCTCGCGTCTGTCTGAAATGAGCCCGGCGATGATGTGCAGGTCAGTGTTTCTTATCAGCTTCGAGTAGTCTACCATTACAACCATATTCTCGTGAAATGCCTTACTCATAGAATTACTAAGATCCAGCGTTCCTCCTTTCATTCTTTTTGCGTCAAAATATCACATTATTACCGAAAGTTTGCTAGTATTCGTGATACTAATAATCAGGAGTTCCTTTTTTTTCCTCCATGATTTTCATTTGAGACAAATTAACAAATATATAATCAAGGTAATTTACATTTATAACATAAATAAAATTGGCTTCTCAAGATACAAGTATTGTTGAACTGCCTGTTGAGTTAACAGAAAACTAACAAATCTTCAATAATTCATTTCTGATATTCATGGAAAGAAAAAAAGAAAAAAAATACAGGAGTTCCTGGAGGCTTTTAAGACACTTTTTAATCCCCATGCAGACGTGGTGCGGTAACTGCCCCCCCCCCCCAAAGAAAAAAGGGTTTAGGCGTACTAAACACATTTTACATGTAAATAAAAGGCAATCGGGGTGAAAAAGGGATACCTACCTGCACGGAACAAAGGTCTCTAAGCATACTCACTTATCTGTGTTTTGTAAGATACACAAATATGAGGTGCTGTACATGTACATTATATTGCCTTGGCGATTTAACTTCTTACTCCAATTCAGAATTAATATTCATGGACTGCCTGCAAATAAATAGGCATCATTCTCAGCACGAGGCTTCTCTCTTAATTCTTTCATTGATATTCACTTTTAATTTGATATTTACAATTAAATTGGATTTTCTGATTAGTTTCCATTCGTGTTATGAATGAAACAGTCATGAAGCTAACATGACTCTGAATGGTTTCAATAAGAGCTCTGGCGTTGAAGGCAATGTCCAGTATTGGCTAGAGTCATAATACTATATACGGGGTCATGCAATTTCATCTTTTTCCAATGTATTATTATTAAGATAGATCTATTTCAAATGTTTGTTTACTTGATCCCCCCCTGCGTTAATATACATTTTACAGACACAAACAAATAGAAGAAAAGGGAAGAGGCGATAACTTTAGGTTAACTCTGATGTTTTTCACTTCTTTTTTTCTCCATTGGTTTATCTAATAATGATTGGAGTTATTCATGTCTACTTATTATATTTTCATTATTACAGCGTGATAAACAAAGAATATGATTGATACATCATCAAAGTAGAGTAACTACATTACAGCGTTGAACGTATACAAATCATAGAGAAGAATTGTCACATAAGATGAACGTGATGGCTTTGATAAAATCCTTTGCAAAACCGATTGGTTTGTCAATTATTGTTCATAGCACTTTATTTTGTTGTTTGAAGAAAATGTTCTAGTGGGCATCTTTAGCATTGTAGGCAACTTAGAATATTGTGAGTATCTTGCTATTAACCAATGGAAATAGAAGCACTTTGGGTGGCTTTCCAAAATGGAAATAGGGTTTGGAAATGCCAGGAGATTGAAATAATAGAAATGCAGTAATGTCTATAGCTGAATTACGTTACAGTAACGTCTAGATGGAGCAAAGACTAGAGGGATGATGACGAGGCACACTGTTAACCCGTGCCGTCTCCATCTCAATCCCAATCGTATGTCATCACTGGATGCCATCCATAGAAGATGAGTCACCTGTTATTCATAATGAGATGCCGCAACATCCAGAAGATGCTGATCGAAGAAGAGAATTTGGTGTATATACGACATTTGTCTCTTTCGGCTTCTCCCCTTTTCTCATTCTATCTTTCTCTCCCTCTCTCCCCTTTTTCTCTATGTCTCTTTCACTCACTCTCTTTCCCCATTTCTATCCCCTTTCTCTTTCAATCTTTACCCCCCCCTCTCTCTCCCTCTTTATCCCCTTCTTTATTTATAATAATAATAATAATAATAATAATAATAATAATAATAATAATAATAATAATAATAATAATAATAATAATAATAATAATAATAAAAACGGTGCTTATAAAAGCGCTTACCACCGAAGTCTCTAAGCGCTATAACAAACAAAATACAATGATAAACAATTACATATTAAACAAAACCAAAAATTACAAATAAACCTACAAATTACAATACAATATAATACAATACGATTCACACTTCCTCTTCTCCCCTTCTCACCTCTCTATCTCGCTCCCACCCATCTTCAGCATACACTACTAAAAGCATATGACTTCCTACTCATCAATGGGTTTCAAATATTAGCAAAAGTATATACAAGAGAAGCTAAAAGAGCGGATACCCCGACATCGACGAATTGCTGAAATTATATACATTTATGTTTTTGTTGCAATTATACACACATGCATGTTACAATTCATTGAATTTCTTTTGTTATAGCGATCTGTTTGATTATCAAGCTAAAGGAGTAATAAATAGTAATTCTGTTTCGTGCCAGCATTATCATTATACATTCCAATACCATGTATTCCTTGCATTAGTTTTCTGGAAAATAAATAAATATATATAACTTTTGCCTACAATCATAAAAACGTGCATACGTACATTATAGCGTGCATCTTGTCTTTATTTGTTTAATGATTATGTAAAGCCCCCTCAAAATCTCCGTCTAAGTTTGTGCCCCCCTCTCCCCCTCTCTCTCTCTCCCTTAAAACAAAATCTTTCTCTCTGGTTCCTTTCTATCTCGCTCTCTCTCTCTCTCTCCCACTACCTCTTTCTTTTTACATAATTTTGCTGAACCCAGCCTGCTGATGCGTTGAAGAATTTTAATTTTCCACCAAATGCCGAGAAAATTCATATACGTCCATGGGACTTGATCTCTTGAATGAGTCACCATAGCCCTTTTAGTGATGAGATGCAGTGTAATGTTCTGAAATCGTGGGAATACAGGTAATGGCGCGAATGACATTTTTTAAGTGTCAATGATTTTGTGCATTTACAACATTACTCATTCCCGTTGTTGACGTTGTTGTTTCTATTTATTGTAAGTGCTTCGGCACTTCTTTTATTTTTCTGACACCTAAACTATTTTCACTATTATTATTATTATTTTTTGTTTTGTTATAATAATCATCATTATCATTATTATTATTATTATTATCATTATTATTATAATTAGTATTATTCTTATCATTATCATTATGATTATCATTGTTATCATTATTATCACTAGCAGTAGTATAGTAGTAGTAGGAGGAGGAGGAGATTTCATTGTTTGGGAACATTGCTTACTTTCGGGATACAATTTGACAGATTTTCCTTCCTTCGAAGAACTTATAAAATTGAGTTGGAACATGCAATAATCAAATTGATCCCTTTCTTTCTTTTCTTGTTTTTTATTCAAAAAGTCGAATGCGGCTACATTATAATTATGTTACTATTGGTGCATGTACGATTAAATATTACCACAAGCATGCAAACAAATATTTTGATGGAGGCGATGGAGGGGACGGGGGCGGCTCATCCTGGTGCCGCCGTCAATCTCAACCGAGCTGAACGGTTACTGGTTGAAGTGCAAGCATCAGTACATTGTCCCAGTAGTTGGCTTTAATGTTTGCCTAACATGTCTAGACTCCACCATGGCCACCATTGAGGCATATCATTATCAATGTGAATGTTTTAGAACCTATGCTATACATACACTTTTTTATTATTATTATTATTATTATTATTATTTATTCGGCAATTCACACAAAATATAACAATGTAAATATGAGTACACAAACAATTATAAATGCAAAATCTTACTGGCGGTCCTCTGAATGCATCAGTTGGCTGCCGGGGAAGAGGAAAGCAAACTTAATCACTGTAACCGTATAATGGTCCCTCTTCCCGACCAACTGGTGCACATAGAAGACCTGTAAGATATAGCATGAAGGTAAATAAAATGTAAAATGTAAAACATTTCATATTTGATTCGACTTTCTAAAATTGATTTAGTTTATTGATTATGATCATCTTTTCAAACATAGGCCTGCATATTCACGCGCGTTAATGTAACATTGATATAATTTTCTAATGTAGTACAGGCACAGAAAATGTACGAAATTCAGTTAAGCATGCACTGAGTACACATGTGATGTGAATTAGATTTAGGAAGACTGCAGTGGTGACCTATCGTGTCTATAATTTACCATTCTTAGTTATTTTTTTCCTCACTACTCAATGTTCATGATCTACATGTAATTATCAATGTGAAAGTTTTTAGACCATAATTATGCTACATATACATATTTTATTTTATTTGATAAATCAATATTTTGCCTTTCAAATTTTCTTTCTAAATAAAACCTAAAAACAATTCTATACAACGGTGTAGTCTTAGTCCGTTCATGGGGGTAGGCTTAACTCAAGGCATGATTCCAAACTAAATTTTGAATTTCCCTTTGTCCGAGCGTGATCCACTCTAAATAATAAATCAGTAATGAGTTTGGCAGCAGTGTCACTTTCTTTACGCCCCTCTCTCTTTCTCTCCCAATTTTGTTGTTGCCCCCCCCCCAAAAAAAAAGGGGGGCATCCCCATGCCTCTGTAGACTTCAATTCTTTCACTGATTTTCATAACCAGGTGACTCTTGGTATTGGTGATAATGCATTTGTATACACATTTCCTTATTCCATTGTGTTCTAAATTCCCCCTCTACGTCTTTCTCTACTGCTACGGTTTTTCATCTACAATGTATATTGTACCAGGAACCTATAATATACAAGCACTGCTTTTCAATAGGTTCCTCACATTCTACTTAATCTTATCATATGAATTGAGTATCATTAAGACGTGCTCATACTACATGTATATATATATATATAGAGCCTATATAATTCTATTTTATATGTCTGTCTATATTTTTTGTCAAATGTGGGACAAATAAACTTGAAACTTGAAACTTGAAACCTAAATAAAAAATACAGAACTACTTATATCCATAATCTCTATAGAAATAGAAATTGATAAGAATGAAGGAAAACACGAATATTGTTGGAAGGCTATGAATAGATGTTATAAATAATAACGACGAGTTCCATTGGCTGATCGTGATGACTAGAATTAACTTTCAAAACATGAAGGCGGAATATGCACAATGCTTTGGGTAATATACCTGAAGTTCTGACATTGTTATTTATTAACATTATTATCAAAAATCATTATATACATTTTTAGGGACTGGCCGATATTAACGTGGACAATATATTATTGGACGAAATCTCTTTCCACTAATTCTCAACAATTTAAACATAATTACATACAAAAGTATCCAAATCATCATGGCCATAGCCTAAAGCAAAGTTAAGCTAGATTTGCCATGGACTATAATAAAATGTTACCCTGCTAATCATTGTTTATAAGAATAATCTACAAACGTATTCACAGCTAGACGTGTACACTGATGATTATGATGATTGTCATTGTGTGCAACGGAACTCATTTTTTTGTTCATCACCTAAGTATAACCTCTTAAACAATCTAGTTAGATTTGAATAGATTACCGTATCAGAGGGACACTTACTAGATTCTATTGTAAAAATGACCAGAATTCTATTCAAGTGTCACTAGAATTTTGGTCATTTTGATTAGAATCTTGTCACTTTTTTAATAGAATCTAGTAAGTGTCCCTCTCATGCGGTAATCTATTCAAATCTGACTAGATTGTGTTTAGAGTGATAATTCCTACATTTGTCAAAATGTCGGATATTCTTTACATCTTCATTGCATACATGCATGTAGTGTAGATTATATATATGCTAATACTGTAAGTGCCAAGCAGGATAAAACGTTAACTTCGGGTTAACAAAAGCAGACCGTCAGAATACATGCAACACTATACAGAGCTATGATAATGTATGTGCTGGTTAAATATCGAAATGCACGAAAGAACCATTAATTATTTAAAGGAGCAAGATTCTGCAAGCGCTAGTATAATTCTTAGAAAGTATACAGCGAAGGTCATTGTATTACGAGCCGCCGAGGTCGCGCTCATAAAATTAGAGCGCTCTTTCGCAAGATGCAATCACGACCAAAGAATTACTTAATCAACATCCAAGACTAGTATCTTAAATCTTAAATCACATCTTATTAGATTTCTTACCATGGTTGGTTGCTCGGATTTGCTTCTTAAGACTGAAGGATGTTCGATGTCGACTGCAGTCTCGATAGCGTTTGCGATGCCGTAGTCGTAAGGTGTGGCTCAGTGCATTAGCATCAGATGAAGAGAGAGAGAGAGAGAGAGAGAGAGAGAGAGAGAGAGAGAGTAAGAGGGAGAGAAAAAGAAAGAAAGGGGAGGGATGCATTCGATTCGAGGAACGGACGATCGCCGGACCCGAGGAGCAACGCGTCATGGATAGCGGTAGACACCTGTAATTCGGAATCGAACAGAGCGAGGGCATTTTCTTGATTTATGCAGCGGAGAAGTCATCTCATTCGCGATTTCGATTTAGCGCCATCTATCGACTAAACAGTTGATTTCCTTGCTCGAATCACTTTCATTCAAAGGTTGTGTGTTTCTTGTTTGTGTTTGTTTTTTGTTGCATAAAAAAAAATAATAAATTCAATCAAAGCTAAATTTTTTTATTAAAAACCCTCTATTCTGTTCGTCTTCTGTTTTTGGTATGTATTTTTCTTCTCCTTCATAATGCTATGGTGATTATAGGTGACGGTGATGGTGATTGTGATGATGGCGATTGTAATCGTAATTGGAATGGTGATAGTAACGGGGCTGATGGTGATGACTTGATGATGATAGTGGTGATGATGGTGATGATGATGATGGCGGTGATCATGATGATGATGATGATGATGGTGATGATGGTGATGGTGAAGCTGTGGTGATGGTGATGATAATATTATGATGATGATGGCGGTGATGATGAAATGCAGTAATGATCTTGACATTACATTTTTGTTCTGCTTTTTTAGTTGTACTTGTGTGTGTGCTGTTTGTTTTTTTTCTTCCCCTACCATCAAATGAAAATTTTAAAGTCATATAAAGGAAGAGTACACACTTGGCCTAATTGACAACAACATAGTAAACATGATAAATACGGAGAAACACTAGTGACAAACTAGAAAGTAATCATGTGACTCCATAGAATTGCCTATTTTTCAATTTCCATTCTCAGTGTAATAGGGCCTTAGCTTTTTTTGTGTTAATAGAAAATGAGGATCAAAGAAGGGGGAAATAAAAATACATAGAAAAAGAAATGGAGAAGCAAGGAAATTCATGACAAAAGACAGGCCTATAGATAGGAAAGAAAACAAGAGGGAACAAAGGCAAGTGGCGATCGACTGTTTCCAACTTCTTGATAATGATTTCATTTCAATGAGCTCACTGGCGGATCCAGGGGGCAGGGGGCACCGGTGGCACATGCCCCCTCTTGCGCTCGTTAGTGCCGAAAATGAGGAAGAAAAGAAACCAATGACTTGAGGGGGGCGGGAGGGTATTACAGAAATTAGTTAGGTGATGGGGGGTAGGAGCACTAAAAATATATATATTTTTTTTACCTAACACGCCCCCTCCCTTGAGCCTTAAAAAAAGATAAAATTGTGGTTACCATGTTTGGCGGGAGGTTTTTTCATAAACCGGGAAATTCTACATCGAAGCGGGAGAGCGGAGGTGGTGGCGGGAGTCTCCCGCCACCACGCCCTTCCATAAGTGCCCTTTTTAATCTCTAGTAAGTGCCCCTGTTTAGGTACGAGAAGTGTCTCTATTCACTTTTGATAAGTGCCCCCTTCACCTCTGATAATTGCCCTATTCAAATCTGAGAGGTGCCTCTTTTACTTTGACAAGTGCCCCATTTCCTTTGTAAGAACTGCCTCTTCCCCTTTTAATAACTATACTCCCATTTTAACTCGGATAAGCGCACCTTATATTTTCACATGTGCCCCTTTTCCTAATGATAAGTGCCCCTTTTAAAAAAGGAGCCCCTTCCCCTTCTCATAAGTGCCCCTTCTCTGGTAAATGACCCTTTTCCGGTACGAGAAGTTACTCCTTTTCACTTCAGATAAGTGCCCCCTTCACCTCTGATAAATGCCCCTTTAAAATCTGATCGGTGCCCATTTTCTTTCAACTAATGCACATTTTCCTTTATTATAAGTGCCCCTTTTTCATTCACATAAGTGCCCCTTTTCATATCTGGTCATTGCCCCCTTTTCAAGTGCGATAAGTGCCTCTTTTCACCTCTGATAATTTCCCTTTTAACAATGATCATGCCCCTTTTTCTTTCTAATAAGGAACCTATCCCCTTTTCATAAATGCCCCTTTTCACCTCTTATAAATGCCCCTATCAAAATCTGATGGGGGCCTCTTTTCCGTCGACAAATGCCCATTTCCTATTCTCATGACTGACTTTTTCATCACTGGTGAGTGCCTCTTTTGAGGGTGTAAGAAGTGCCCCATTTTCACCTCTGATAATTACTCTTTGTACTTTGACACATGCTCCTTTTCTTTTCTGATAAGTGTCCCCTTTTCCTCTCATCATTAAACGCGCGCCCCTAATTTCAAGCGACTAAGAGCAATTTCCCCCCAAGCTCGCTCACTACGCTCGCACGCATCTATAGATGATATACTTATGTTACTTATCAAAGGCCTTTTCAGTCTTCCGTTATGAGAATGTGCTTATAACCCCATCAGGATTGGGTTTTTTCTCTCTTTATAATAGATGTAATTTTTCGCACTGCGACCTCACAAATCTTAATTTTTTTCTCGCTCGCTTCACTCGCTCGCAAATAAATTTTCAGACCATCACACCCAACCACAAAGCACGATGCTTAAGCAATATCTTGTATGGTGTATAAAGTGAAACAACTATTGAAATCATCCCTGATAATGTAATCACAAACTAGGGCCACTGTCTAAAAAAAAAATGTATATTTTCGCTTTGAGATTTCCTTTGTAGGTGCCTTTTTTTCTCCAGAAAGTGCCCTTTTTTCTTGGTGCCCCCCCCAACTTTAGAAGTCGCTCGGCCGCCCCTGATTCACATAAAAGAGAGAAGAATGTCAAAGGGTATGTATATAGAGGGATGATCGGATAGGCCTATTAAGCTAGCTCTAATGGCCCTTTAAGCTTCCCGCTAGCTCCCCCATCCTTCGACCCCTAACTTATGAATGCGACTTGTCGGGATCTAGGGGACTATATTTTCCCTTTTAATTTGTTCTCTTCACTGAAATGATGAACTGTGCCACGGATTTTGTGTTACATAATTATCTATCCTTGGAAGAACGGGAGAAGATAACACAAAGCAATATCAACAGATCCAAAAGTATACGTGATCGTGAGGGAAAGGTCAACCACAATATTTAAGGTCAGCATGTAACATTAGCCTGCATCAAAATGGCGACAGTCGGAAGTAAACCGAGCGGCGGTGTAGGTGGAAGTTCAATGCTCAAAGTAAGTTTTTGCGTGAGTAAATAATTTGATGTTCTATTGAATTATACAGTGTGTTATTACTGTGCAATAATAATCAATGTGAATTCAGAAATTGTCCAAATTAAACCATGTTTAATGCGATGTTGATTGTGATTTGTTGTCGTTGTGTCTGCTCTGTGAGCTGTGCATTGACGATGCACTGCATGCATACTGCGAGTTTGCCCCATCGACTCGGTGCAGCCCGCCCGGCCTCCGGCTGACTGAGAGCTGGGCGAAGCTGAAAATGGCTGAGCGAGTGTTTATCGTGATGTTGGGACTCTTTGTGGCGTATGAAATAAGTTAAATGTCCAGTTCAAATAATGAACCTGAAAATGATTTCACAGAATGTTTTATGAGAAATATGATCTTTTGTTTCTCCACTTTATTGGGTAAATAGTTTATGATTAAATGATAAATCAATGACTTTGTCATGATCATGTGTGGCAACCCCTCTGTCAAAGCCTTTCATCTCCAATTGACGAGAGGCTGCAGCAGCTAGATCCAATTCTGTTTTTACTTGCACCTTGTAAATTATTGGCACATGCACTCTACCCTTAAGACACACACTATGTCAAACTCAAGCAATGCAAGAATTATCAAGGTTGAACTTGAAGGATGCCAACTACACTTACATGTAGTAGTACACAGAAGAAGGGAGGATGTTAAGAATTTGCATTCCAACATCGCATTTGTTCATCATGTTCATTGAAATTTCTAGAGCAAAACTGCCCTCCATCATGTCTTGTTTCAACTTCGAGTTGTTGATGTGCTTTTACCCCAGAGCGAGTCATTATTTATCGAAAGTGTTTTTTTTTGGTACAGTAATGACTCATGAGTCACTAAACTAGCTACATGTAGCAGCCTGCAAATACATGTACATGAGATGTGATACATCAATGACAATGGCAATGCACAAAAACTTAAAAAGTGACTGCGCAACAAGAAATACATTGAGTAAATTCAAGTACGGTGTTCGGTGTTGGTGTTGGTGTTGGTGTTGAGAGCGTGGAAAGGCTGCTGAACCGAGCTCCAACACCGACGGTCAGTTTAGAAGGACGATACCGATCACGTTATCGATAGCTCAACGCCAGCCTCAACACCGAGTGACGTCACACCTTCACGCGAAAAGTCTTGACGATGAAAGTGAAACAAATTAACGAAATATATAATCTAAAGTCATATTAAAAAATCGATAGAGAAAATATATAATTTCTCTTGAAAAACATTTATAGCTCCCATGATTTACAGTTGTTTTGACTGTACAATGGATTTTACCTTGGCGTGATCGTGAGATTCGTGACAGATGCCTGCATAGTTACCTGCAGTATACGACAACACCAACACCGAACTTGAAATCATGAATTTCCCAATCCCTAGGGGCTGGTGTTAGTGAAAATTATATGTAAATCGTCAACACCAACCGCGATGCTCGGTTCTGCAGACGACATTCAACACCAGCCCTCAACACAGACTACCGGAAATGCGTCATATTTTCCGAGGTCAACCTCAATACCTGCATGACTTCAAGTTCGGTGTTGTAGCTGGTGTTAGTGTTCTCACAACATCACACCAGCTTTCGACACTGAACTTGAAATCACTCATTGCATCTTGCAGTCTCGCCCCCCCCTTCTTATCTTAGACATAAATTGTAGTGGAAATCAAATCAGTTGTAAAATCAGAAACCTTGGAATCTTCGCTGGGCTACAGTCCCTTTTTTCAAAAATTCTTTATCTAGACTTCTTGGTTGTCTTTCTGTGGTCTCTGCTTTATTTTTCCATGCTGTATGGGTCTTCTTTGCATCATGTCAATCTCATTCAATGATTTTTTTTAAAAGCAGTATCCCTCTAGAACTTGGAAATCTTTAACGGTCTATTTTCAATTTTGTTACATGTAGGTGTAAATTCCTTGAGATTGAAAATTGTGAGATTATGATTTATTCGTCCTTAAATCTTCTTTCTCTTTCTATCTCTCTCTCTCTCTCTTTCCAACTCTTTCTCTCTCACTCTCTCCATCTCTTTCTCTCTCCATCTCTCTCTCACTTTCTCTTTCTCTCTCTCTCTCTCTTTTCCTCTTTCCCTCTCTACAGCAGGATAAAACCCAACCTCAATTTGAGGATCGCTGGGAGGGCATGAGGCCCACGGTACTCAAACTATTGAGACAGGAGAATGTGAGCAGAAATGAATGGCATGACCTTTTCTGGTGAGTTGTTTATTCATCTAAAAGTACTTTTATTTACTGACCTTGTACATGTATGAGACTTGTCATAAGATTTCTCCAATGGTAAACATTTTGTTTGCTCTCTTTTGATTAAGCTTTACCTATCGATCAAACAGTGTGTTGGCTGCTAAAAAGTGTTTGATAATGTTGAACTGTTTATGTACGTGTTTATCCAGGATTTATGCAGAGTGTTTCAAAAGATGACATCAGATCTATGTATTCCTGTTAACACCTCCAAAATAGAGAGAAGTGGAAATAATTACTAAAAAATGAATTGGAAAAAAGAGGAAAGAAGGGGAAAAAATTTAAGATACCTGGTAGTAAATCATAAAATGAAGGAAGCGTAGCTAGAAGAAAAAGGTTTTCAAAGAAATAAACATGTATTTCTTGTCACCTAAATTTTGTCTTTCTTTTTTTTCTTAACTTGTAGATCAGTTCCCATCACCTTTAAATTGCTTTATAGTACAATGAAAATACATCTACAATATGTATGTACATGTACCTTCATGTGACAAATGATATTTATATATCTGTACAATGTACATGTACTTCCCCAGTTCAAACTTGCTTTTATAACGCATTTGTACCGCAATATTACATGTAGATATTGTACAGCTACTATCTTTCTTTTGTGTACATGTATGCTGTCTCTCTGATTTGAAAGTGAAACAACAGTGTCAATATGATTGGGGATGGAATCATTTATCACTTCAATATGAAAGACAAGTACATGTACCTGAAGTGTGTACAGAAGTAATACAGACTGATAACTTCAGACCATACGGATGGGAGAATTTGAAGTACTGTGCATGAAAATGTTTTTGGAAATTCATTATGAAACAAAGAGATATCTACTGTATACTTGCCCATTTCATGAACTGCTCAAGATCTAAAGGAGAATTAGAGTGGAATTATTTTGTTGCCTAATTAGGCGAGCAAAATTATCTTTTGCTACGATGTAGCTCTTCAGTCTTTTGTGTCTTTATACCTACCTACATGTACATGTGTATATGTATGTACATGTATATAGTATGAAATTGTACAATATGCTGAGTATGCAACCAGAATGCAATCACATACAGTTATTCAAAGTGAAAGAGATATATGCCTGACCCAGCAACAGAGGTTCACTAATGATTACAGTATTTCTTTTAACCAAACATTTTATTTGATGTTGAGCCCTCAATGTGCCATCCACACACAAAGGAGATCGTTTGTGTAATAGTAACGTAGTAGAAATGTATACCTGTACACCTGTATGTGCACTCTTCTATTTTCTTTGATGTGTAGGGAGGTGTACTCTGTGTGTGTTTGGGATGATAAGGGAGTGGACAAGGTCAATGAAGCACTCAAACATGATATCGTGGAGTTCGTCCAGCAAGCCAAACAGGTAATTGACATACAGATTCGTTGGATAGCAGAATAATAAAGAATTTACACGAAAGTCAGTAGTTTATCTTTTAATGATTGCATATCTGCCAATCATTCATATTTTGGAGGAATGATTCCCACTTTTTTGCCTTCAAGCTGTTGGTTTGAACCCTAGATTCCCCTCTTTTTCTGAAATATTCAATGTAAAAAGTATATAAAATAGACTGTATTCCTAATTTTGCCTAAGAGAGATTCCTAATTTTTGCTTTGAAAGGTTGACAGGTATGTGATTGTATTTGGAGATGAGGGAAACCCTGGTTGCCACTTGCCAATTTAGTTACAGATCTGTATTTTACAAGTTTATTGTCCTCTCTTTGTATAAAGTTCAGATAATCTCTAATAATTATGGGGAAAGATTTCAATGTATTGGGGATATAGTCAACAATGTCTTGCATTAAGAGGGAGATATACGGCTTGAACTTGTTATAGAACTAGGAAACATGTACTTTTCAATATTATTTGAATTGTTTGAATATGTGCGTTATTTATATATTCATGTAGTGTGAATTCCATGAATATATATTCCATATTCTCATCAATTGCAAGTTTTAGCATGCACACATTAAATCTGCAATGTGTTAATCTTGGCAAAAAGAAGAAAGATGTACTCTGTTATTTTATTTTATAGAGAAAAAGCTCACAAAAATAGAAAATAACAAATGGAATAAAATACTATACAACCATTGGAAAGCTAGGGACTTAAAATGTTAACGTAATTTCTGTAGCATAGAAATATCCTCTGCAATAGCAAACCATTCATGGATCAATCACTGTTTATCTATCAATGATGACTGTTATGTCTATATCACTATCATGATACAACGTTTATCCAATTGTTATGTCAACACAGCGAGTCCTTCATGACCAGGATGAGTCAGCACTCCTGAAGGCCTACATCAGAGAGTGGGGCAAGTACTTCACCCAGTGCGACTACCTTCCCAAGCCGTTCAAGCCCCTAGAGACGGCCACAGGGAAGGGGTCAGGTGCCCAGCAAAAGAAAGCCAATCAGCAGAACGAAGATTCCACGGTCAGAAAGGTGTGTTTATCAATAAAGATAATAAGAATAATAATAACATGTCTTGTTTAACCAGGGTAGCCTCACCAGTATACACTTTTCCATGAGGGCCCTGCAATCATATTAATACCCCGCTGTAGCCGAGCTACCATGAAACAGCACTCGAGTATTCTAGGAAATTCTTCCTACCGGGTACCCATTTACCTCACCTGGGTGGAGTGTGGCAAATGTAGATTAATATCTTGCCAAAAGACATTAGTGCTGCGGCGGGACTTGAACCGCAAACCATGGGATCCACAGTCAGGTGATGTATCCACTAGACCACGACACCTCATCCAAACTTGACGTATCGGTTATCCAGATGTCCACAATAATAAAGGGTGATCATTACCTCACACAGTGCTCCACAGTGACTTTCTATGTAAAAACAGCAATTTTTTGATCAAGGAGAAATGAAAAACTACGTTTCAGTTTTGGGTTTAAAAGATATTGCCATTTCTATTTGACTCCTGAGCCCTATTTGAGATAATCCATTGCCGTTAGCAACATACCTGGTGTATGTCAATCCATTCTTTGTCTTAACTTCATAGTTGATGCTGGAAAGTTGGAGTCACTGCACCTTTTCCAAGATCAAAGTGAAGCACCAGAAATAATTTAATAGGGCTTTTGGAAAAGGATGGTTATTGTCTTCAAAGTGTTTTATTCAGATATGAAATGATGTTACAGAGATCTGTTTGTGTGTCAATGCCTCCCAATAATGATCTATCTCTTTCTTTTTGTTTAACTTGTCTAGTTGATGCTAGAGAGTTGGAGTCACTACATATTCTCTAAGATCAAACAGAAGCTCCAGGAGAGTGCCATGGGGCTAGTTCTAGCTGAGAGGAATGGAGAAGCATTTGAGAAGCAGCTAGTTATTGGTGTCAGAGAATCATATGGTAAGACTGGCCTCTTGTAAGGTAAACTACTAATTTTAGGTCAATAAGCAGTTATACTTCCATCAAACCGACTCCATACCTACCAATTTTGGCCATCGAGGGTAATGTCATGTTTGGATCCGTCTGAAGGGGGTCTGGTGTTGTTTTGTTAATGTGTCTTGGGGTTTTATGTCTTTCATGTGCAGGACAAAGCCCTTTACACAAAGCTTTGCTAATTTGATGCTATTGGAGATAATTTTGTGTTTTGATACTTGACGATCGTCCTTAGAGAAATACATTAACCCTATGCGTTATTTGAGTAATCACACTCACTCCCCCCTCTCCCTCCTTCCCATGCCCAGTGCCTAGTGGAATAAAGTATCCTATAATGATTGAGCCCATGAAGTGACATATCAACATCATTAATGCTTGGGGACTTACATGCTATATATTTATTCATACACTCAACTTGGATTATTTCACATGCCAAACCACACAAGAATGAGTTTCTTTTAATTTGTTTCATTTCATGCTCCTGTTCAACTCTTCTTGGCAGTTAATTTATGCTTGAACAGTGAAGACAGACTACAGATATACAAGGAGAACTTTGAGAAAGCTTACCTGGATGCTACAGAAGCCTTCTACAAAGCTCAAGCTCCAAATTACCTAGCAGAAAACGGTGTACAGAACTACATGAGATATGTGAGTATAGAACCTGTTTGATTCATTGGGTGGTATTCTCAAAAGCGGACTAACTTTAGTCCATGGTTTAATCCTCTTACTAAGTATGGAATGCCAAGTGTCAATATGAATATGTTTTTGAATAATTTAATCTGTAACTAAATTGAAATAAAATGTTTTCATTAAAGAAATATTTTGTAATAACATAGTTAATTACAACAATATAACTGAAATAATTATGTTATCATGGTAATTTAGGGACATATCAAATTATTCAAAAATATATTCATATGGATACTTTGCATTCCATACTTAGTGGGAGGATTAAACCATGGACTAAAGTTAGTCCGCTTTCGAGAACACCACCCATTGGTTTTTGTATTATATTTGATCTACTAAGTATTGTTGTCATGTTATTTGAGAATCAGCTAATGAAGAATGTTTGTGGTGTGTTAAAGCAATGGCTGCAAACAGGATATTTGACTGAGTGTGACAATGTAGCCCCAAAACACCTCCCCCTCCCCCCCAAAAAAAAATGATTAAAAGTAGAAGAAAAAGAAGAGAAGGCGATCATCAAAGTTGCTGACAAAAATCTAAAATTCTTAATCTGGCAACAGAAAGTTTGTATTAGGTAGCGATCTCCTTCTACTCAAAGCTTCTCTATGATGTCATATGTATAATGCCCTGAAGTAAAACATATATTCTTAATTACCTACGTGTACAGTACTTCTTCTAACTTGTAGAAAAAGGGTTTGTGCTTGAATACAAAACCATACACTGCCTGTAGTTGTAGTTGTGGTTGGACGCAATGATTTAGTCAAAACAAAGGTTTTTACGGGAATGTCGCGCTTTATTTAGGAATCTCACAGCTTCACATTTGTTCCTTCATTTCTTATCCATTCCATATCTTTCCATATTCTTCACTCCGTGAAAACTGTAAACAAACAAGAACGCAATAAATGCAATTACTATATTGTCAACGGTAACAAATAGTTAGGCATTTGTCTCATAGCTTGTTTACATAATTCATACATCAATCAAGAGCTAATTTAAGGAATGCATTATGTAAACAAGCTATGAGATAAATGCCCAACTATTTGTTACTTAAACCAAAACTGAAAAGGGCAACATATAAATGTTCATTGATAGTAATCAGGTTCTACAAGTTATCAATAAAGAGCAAATTCTTAGACTCAACCAACAGTAAATCCTGCATTATCATAACAAAGGAGTGCCTTTTTCTGTCAGGCACACTGGTGACCTACATCTATCAATACAATTTCAACACACTTTCTCTTTGTAAGTATTCTAATAATTCAACATAAAACAGATCACCAAAGTAAACATCACATTATTTCACTTGCATTTGCAGTAATGTAAATAAACCTGACTGCACTATGAAGTACTTTCTAACTGTACTGCATGTTAGCAATTGTACACAAACTAATGAATTCAAAGGAATAACTAACCTCATTGCCTCCTTATACTGACTCTCCAACACTAAAACATCCAAGGATGCAATAAATGAGGGAAGATTTTCTCCACAAACAACTAGCTTCTATATACAGCAACCACCATCTAACATGCCTATCTAGCCTATACACAAGTACACTGATATGTCAGGCAAAGGGTGTAATGCACACAGACACACATACACACACAGCACTGAGCTGCAGTACTATGAAGTGTACTTGAAGGACACTCACAATGTCATGCCTAGTCTTGTTGCAAGGCACAAGTTGCAAATTGTGAATCCGTTTAAAACAAAATTCAAATGATCATTCATTACACTGCCTTTCTCGGCCCGTGCATGGAAAAAAAAAATTGATAGTTTTAGTAGTTTATTTCGTGATGTTCACTTCCCTCTATCTTTGTCTGGTCTTCATCTCTATGTGAAGGTTCTAAAATCATTAATTTGATTCTTTACTTTGCTTTATGCAATTACAGGCAGACAGCAAACTAAAAGAGGAAGAAATGAGAGCCAGCAGATACCTTGACACAAGCAAAGGAAGTAACTCAATGAGTTTAGTAAGTATATCAAGTGAAATTTCAACAATGAAACTACAGTCATGTCTAACTAAAAGCAGAAGTAGTGCAAGTGGTTGTCTTCCATGATTTAAAGACTGTGCTGTATAGATTACCTCAACTTGTGAATGTCATTATGAGGAATAATATGATACTTTGTAATAAGCGCAGTAGAGGTTATTCATATACTTGTAGTAGCCTCACTATATAAATGGACATATCATTATTATTATTATTTATTTTTTATTTTTTATTACTATCATTTTTATTACTATTATTATTATAATTATTGTAAACTAAGATTGAGACTTTAATGTAGATAATTTACGATCATTTCTGTTCTCTGTCAGCTAACCCAATGCTGTATAGAATTCCAAAACTTGTTAATATCATTACGTGGAACAATAACCTATGATTGAGAATTTAATGTAGATAATTTGCAATCATTTCTGTTCTCTGTCAGCTAATCGAATGCTGTATAGAATTCCAGAACTTGTTAATATCATTACGTGGAACGATAACCTATGATTGAGACTTTAATGTAGATAACTTGCAATCATTCCTGTTCTCTTTCAGCTATTAAACCGAATGCTGTATAGAATTCCAAAACTTGTTAATATCATTACATGGAACGATGACCTACGATTGAGACTTTAATTCAGATAATTTGCAATCATTTCTGTTCTCTTTCAATTAACCGAATGCTGTGTAGAATGTCTAAACTTGTTAATGGCATTATGTGGAATGATAACCTATGATTGAGACTTTAATGTAGATAATTTGCAATCATTCCTGTTCTCTTTCAGTTAACCGAATGCTGTGTAGAATGTCTAGTATCAGTCTTCAAGGAAGAGATTCTGAGAGAGTGTGCACCAATGATCAAGAACAATGAAACAGACAGTAAGTATTAAAGAGTTCTAAATCGGAACATGTTCATAAACAGTTATCTAGATCAGTATTGATTATAACAATAATAATATTACATTTATAAAGCAGCACTTCATTGTCTTGTCGACATGTGTACTATAACCTCACTTCTGTCTCAGTCACAAGTCCTTCCTATAGTTTTAGCTGTTTTAATATCTATTCTTGTGTGTTGTAGAACTAAACCTGATGCTAAAGCTGATGGACAGAGTTCCAGAAGGCATCAATCCAATTGTAAGAGATCTTGAACAGCACTTCACTGTCTTGTTGACATGTTTACTATAAAGACACTTCTTCTGTTTCAGTCACAAGTCCTTCCTATAGTTTTAGCTGTTTTAATATCTATGCTTGTGTGTTGTAGAACTAAACCTGATGCTAAAGCTGATGGACAGAGTTCCAGAAGGCATTAATCCAATGCTAAGAGATCTTGAGCAGCACATCATTGAAGCAGGTCTTGCTGACATGGTAGCAGCGGCTGAGATCATCACCACAGTAAGTTACAGATATCTTTGTATGAAGCATTAACTGTTGCATTTAATCATTTGGTAATCTTACTATATGTAAATTAGAAAACCTTTGCTTTCGAGGCTATATTGTTTTAGACTAATATTGTATGATTTCAATTCTAAACAGTCCATTAAAAATGTATGGTTATTTTTGTGCTCTCTCAGCCGAGGGGTGGATTCCAGTACCCTTTGGTTGGAATTTTATTAATTCGGTATCAAAAGATGCTTAAGACTCTAGGCAGTAAAGTCATGGAAGCTTGCGGTGGAAAAAATATCCTCACACCTATCGCAGTGAGGGGGCGATTCTGCCCCCTAATCTGGTTACAGTATAATTGAATTTCTTGTTATTTTCATGCCCATGTAGAAGAATATGACATTAGAAATGACAAGGCTTTGACTAGATATGTAAACTACATTGCCTCTGCTTTGCATTACAGGATTCAGAGAAGTATGTAGAGAGGTTGTTAGAGTTATTCCATAGGTTCAGCAATCTCGTCAAAGAGGCCTTCAACGATGACCCAAGATTCTTGACATCAAGAGATAAGGTAAGTCTTAAACCTGAAAGGGAATGTTCCATGTGCAGAAGGTTATAATTCACTGAAACCAGACTTAGTGGAAATACCATTAATGGGTGTACAAGTCTGCACACAGCAAACCCGTAGTCCAATCAAGAAATATCCCCTAGTCTCTCAGAGAGTCTTCGGGTGATGGTAATGTAAGATAATGACTTTACTGTATGGAATGGGTGTAAAAGGCTGTGCATTACATAAAGCCTGTTGGTTATAAAACTGAAGGCTAATCCTGGTGATTGACAACACCTGGTATTAGGTAAACACCTGAATGGTGTCAAATTCCCCATGAGAGCCCACTTCAGTCATGTTAAAGGTGACAACTAGTTTGTCAGCTTTTTTCATCCATTGTATGTCCGATGTCGATGTGGAAGAATATATCATAGGAGATATGTCACCTGAAAAGTATGGCTCTTCAAATGCTGTCATATTTGAAATTTGACAGGATATAGCTGAATTGATTAGACAAAACTTTTATGCCACATGTTTGTGTCGTCCCATATACTCATTTCTGTGTACAGTGCAAGTGACTTTTAGCAGGATTGAGACAATTATCATTATTCAAAAACCTCCCAGTATTCAATGATTATACTGCAATTTGTTATGAGACTTTCCCCATTGCTTGCAGGCAGTTTCTTATACTAGTACAATGGAATCAAATAACCAGGGGGGTGTTTCACAAAGATCCTAAGTTGAACTTATCTCTAAGTTGGACTTAAAAATTATGGAAAGCCATTGGCATCTATGAAAATATTTTGTACAAGTTATCTTAAAAGGCATAAAATGTTGATTTAAATCATTCATAATTTCTATTTATCAAGGAGATTTCATGTTCTTGATGTGGAATTAATAAAAAGTCTTAACTACTTGAATTTTCGCTTTTGAATATATTTTTTTAAAGGCTACAAATGGCTCTCCATAATTTTTAAGTCCAACTTAGAGATAAGTTCAACTTAGGATCTTTGTGAAACACCCCCCAGAACTCCACTTTATTGAAAAGAGATATTTTGATATAACTTCCGTTAGTTCATCAAGGTTATCTGTCTGATCACAACATTTGTGTTTTCATTTGCAAATGTTTTGTTTGTGTGTTAACACATGAACTCGACGAGTATAGATAGCTTTTCAAAGGCCATAGTATTTCTTTTGTCCTGATTTGCTGATATTTAATTTTATGATTACTCTGGCTAGAGATATTGTTAAAATGTATATTTATAATCAAAGCACAGGAAATGCTGAAAGAAAATCATGTTTGTCCAATATAATTATTAACTAATGTGACATGATTGTTTATTGCAGGCTTACAGGCATGTAGTCAATGATACCAAAGTCTTCCGGTTGGAGCTACCAACAAAAAACAAGAGGTGAGGCTATACCCATGTTATGTTGAAAAAACATTGGTCCAGACAAAGAATATTTCCTTTCTTATTCCTAATCTGGTTTCTGTACCATTATGTGCATTGTGGAGTTAGTTTCTATTGTGGATATTTGATGACCAGTTCAGCAATAAAACAAAAGATTTAAATTACAAATTTGATTGTGAAAGAAAAATTGATATTACTTTTCGAAAGGTAGTGGCACGAAAGGGCTTCATATAGACCAAATCCAGCAGCGTAACTGACTAGTTATATCTCCTTAATAAGTTGTACAGTTCTCTTAAGATACAGTTGGATGAGTAATGTACTTCAAGTTGATCACAAACGTAATATTTTTTATTCTTTTGTACCTTTATGATTTTGACTGTCAGATGTATCAGTGAGAATTTAATCGCTGGTGCAATCAAGAAGTTTGAATATTTTATAGAGAAATACTTATCTCTATTAGCATATAATAATTTACCTTTCATGAAGAAAAAAAAAAATCTTTATTAAAACATTTCTGAATTAATGAATTTTGAATATTCTGCATGCTAATGGGGTACATTTTTTTCCTTTATGCATATCTTAAATTTCTTCTTTCCTCTTTATCTGTCATATAAATAATCAAAATCACTCTTTTTCAATCTCCACAACACCCTACCTCACTTATTGTATCTTGCTCTCTGAATTTATCCTTATGATTTAATCTTAATCCTACTATTTGGGTCTCTCTCTCTCTCTCTCTCTCTCCCTTTCCTTATCGGTGTCGTTTGTGTTCATCTTTCTCTGTCTCTGTCTGTCTGTCTGTCTCTCTCTCTCACATATTTTATCCTGTCATTTTCACCTCTTCTTTGCTCCCATACTACTTACTGCATCACCTTCTTTAACCTTTCAACTGTATCTCTACCCAACTCTGAATATCCCTCTGTGTTTATGTCTGTCCATCCATGTCTGCCATGTTTTCTCCTTGTCTTTCCATCTCCCTCTTCCTTTGTCCACCCCTCACTCTCTCTCACACCCTCTCTCTCTCTCTTTTTCTTTCTCTTTCTCCTCTCTTTCATTTTTTTTCTCTCTCCAACTCATTCTTTCTCTCTCTCCAACTCATTCTTTCTTTCTCTATCCCTCTCTTTCTCTCCCACTTATTTCTCCCCCCTCTCTCTCTTTTTGTCCTCTCCCACTCATTCTTTCTCTTCCCCTATATTTCTTTGTCCCTCTATTTCTCCCCCTCTCTCTCTCTCATTTTCTCCCCTCCCACTCATTCTTTCTCTTCCCCTATATTTTTTTGTCCCTCTATTTCTCTCCCTCCATCTCCTTTCAGTGCTGTTAGCAAAGGGCAACCTGAATCAAGATGTCCAGAGCTACTAGCGAACTACTGTGACATGCTTTTGAGAAAAACACCGCTCAGCAAGAGGCTCACATCGGAAGAGATAGAAAGCAAACTTAGGAATGTCGTAAGTACTCTCTCATTATCTTTCCATATGTCTTGCTGTAGTCTTGTCATTTTGGTATCTCTTTCTCTTTCTCTTTCTCTCTTTCTCTTTGTTCTTATCTCCCTCTGTCTTACCTCTTGGTTACTTGTTTTATTAGTGTTTCATTGATGTCTTTTATCTTTATTTTATGTTTCATTGTTTTCTCAGCAGGAGTGATTTCAGTCATATCCAGTAAAAGAAAAGTTATGGTTATTGTCATTCCAAAACAGGTTGGCAGAGCATATAATTCCAGATTTTTTGCTTTTAGTCAAATGAAAGAAGTGAAACATAGGACCCTTAAAAAAAATACACATGGGCTTCAACCCATTCCCCCTTTCGTCTTATCCCTTTCTTGTCCAAGCTTAGAGATTACTCTTAGCTTAAAAATACAAACAAAAAGAATGTATTTATTTGCTCTCTCTCATCTTTTTCATGTGGTAGGATCAACCGCTCATCTAATTTTTTGCACTGAATAAAATCATTTTAATTATTATCATTATGATGATGTTTTTGCATCATCAAATGCAATCTTGACTATTAGAGTACCCATTTAGCAATGATGTCATAATGCAAATTTGACATTATATTTCAACTGCAAGTCCTCTCCATGGAAAGATTTTCTTGTTAATTTCATTAGAGGGATGTTCATTCTGATATCTACTATGATTGACAGATATTAACATGGGTATTGTTTGCCAACATTCCAACCTGGTGAAATTCACAATATGATTGACAGGTGGCCTGATGTAATTAACAACATTGTAGATTTAGAATGTTGAGAGGAGCAGGCATGATGTTCATTACAGGATGTTTGATTTCAATAATGTACACCATTCCTTTGCAGTTATGACCTGTCCACTCACTGTGTGTTAGAAAGTAGTTCACTTCACCGAAGGTCATTTTGACAATCCAATTTTAAGGAAAATTTGTCATGAACCAGCTTTAATGGTGCTATGGATGGAAAAGGAAAGTTATTTAATAATTTACCAGCTATCAATGCCAAAGATATGCTAAATGGTTTGATTTGATTATAAGGGAAATAAGCTTAAAGAAGAGATTACATTTCGGCTGACTATATTGTTATTTGCTTTGACTTTATTGTAATTTGTTTTTCTTATATATCTTACCATTTTAGCTTCTAGTACTGAAGTATGTGCAGAACAAAGATGTGTTCATGAGGTATCATAAAGCTCATCTAACAAGGCGCTTAATATTGGACACATCAGCTGACAGTGAGAAAGAAGAAAACATGGTGGAATGGCTCAGGGTATGTTCATCATTCTCTCTCTCTCTCTCTCTCTCTCTTTTTCTTCCTCTCTACCTCTCTCTCCCTCTGTCTCTCTACCTATCTTTCTCTCTCTCTCTTTCTATTTTTCCCTCTCAACTTTCAAATGTGAGGGAACATTCTCTAGGTCATAAGTGTAGACCTCCTTAGAGAATGTCTTCCCTCATAAACTTCAAACTTTAAGTTAGTTGAATAAGTAATTTTTAAATGACTTAAAATGATCAGCTATTTCTCTTTTAATTGGTAATGTTAGTGGTTTTGTTTTGTTAATACATTTTTCCTGAATGAATATGATGTACTTAAAATGAAACTACATCAAGCAACAAAAGAAGTATTCCCATAATTCGTGAGATATTGATTGCAGATTTGACTGTGTTGCGAGTTTGAATAGTTTAGCATATATTCTTGTAGCATATACTATATCACGTACTGTAAAATAATGAATTCAAGTTCTGTCTGTGCTTGTACTGTTTTATACTGGACATCCCATTTCGGATGGATTGTTGTGGTGAATGATGATGAGATTTATAATATTTTCAGACCAAAGTACAATCATTTTTTTCTTCTTCACTGATTGGTTTGCATGTCAATGTAGGAGGTGGGCATGCCAGCAGACTATGTCAATAAACTTGCCAGGATGTTCCAAGACATCAAAGTCTCAGAAGACCTGAACCAATCATTCAAGGAACTTCACAGAAACAACTATGGCAATGTAGCAGGTCAGTTACCTATCAAGTTTGTAGTCTCTCAGATCAGGGCTCTACGCAAAGTTCAAGGTCGAATGATCCTCTTAAGTTTAGAATGACCCCCAGACCTAATAATCTTTCCAGAAAAAAAATGTATATCTTTGCCTTATTGTCGTTGGTCCTTATGATATCTGTGGCTATACACTTTATCAGATTTATCCCTGAACAGAGTCTTGCCTTCACTTTTAATGATTGTTGTCCTAGTATGACCTTAAATGAATCTCTATTTCAGTCTAGAGCTATAATTGTGAATCATTAATTGAAAGCATTACTATTGCACTTGATTTTAAGGGGTGGTAGCCTAACTTATATTGGTTTCTACCCTTGAAAATAACATTAGTTATTTTTCTACGAATATTCAGCGACTTTTCAAAATAGATAATAGAGTGCTTAGAAGAGAAGCAGTGAGACGCTGTATGTTCTGTTTTTAGTAATCTGTCATCTATGTAGGAATTTTTAATGAGACTTGTAGTTTGTTGTGCTTTTTACCTTTGTACTTTCCAAACAAATGACTTTGGTATCAAGATCCTCAATGGCAGTGCTTGTTCTGGAAGTAGTGAAACCCAGACAAGTTTATTATTATTCATTCAAGAAATTTGATTATATATTATGTTATACGAGTCCAAAAATTTTGAACTAACTTTCCAAAACAGACAACATGAATATTAAGATTCTCAACGCTGGTGCATGGTCTAGAAGTAGTGAGAGGGTTCAGTGTTGATTATTTATTTGTCATTCTTGTTTTGGTTATATCCATCAGTTTTATAAGATTATTAACTTTTCTGACTGTAATCTTTTTAAACAGATAACATGAATATAAAAATCCTCAATGCTGGTGCATGGTCTAGAAGTAGCGAAAGGGTGCCGTGCTCATTACCAGTCGAGTTAGAAGATTTCATCCCTGAGGTAGAAGAATTCTATCGCAACAAGCACAACGGCAGAAAACTACAATGGCATCATCTCATGTCCAATGGAATAGTAAGTTTGATTGTCTCCCTCTCTTCTTCCACCTCCCTCTTTCCCTACCTCTTTCCCTACCCCTCTCTCTCTCTTTCCCTAGCCCTCTCTCACAGGGTTCCCAAGCTGCTCTATATTCTTACAACATATTTGCTCCTCCCCTTTCTGGTATTTTCCTTCTATTTAATGTGTGTGCTGCTTATATGAAGATTATAAAGCAGATTTGATTTTGTCATATACATTCTTATTGTTGCATTGTCAGAAAAATGATGCATTATTTGTCAGTATTCAACATTTAGACTGAAAAACATCAATGTAGAACCAGTTGAACAAAGCAAAGGAATATTATCAAGGTAACTCTTCGGACCACAAACATCCTAATATATTTATTATCACAATGCAAAACCTTAGGATGGAAAGATTGTTGGACAATATGGACTAGGCCATCGTAATGAACGGGGTGATCGACTTGTTCAGTTCTGTAAGGAACATGATCTAGTGATAACCAACACCTTTTACCAACAACATAAAAGAAGAACCTACACCTGGAAGAGCCCAGGAGATGTAAATAGAAATCAGATCGACTATATTTTAATAAAGAACAGGTTCAAGAATTGTATCAAGCAGGTAAAGACATGCCCAGGGGCTGACATAAATTCTGATCACAACCCGGTGATGGCAGAAGTTGAAATAAAGCTAAAGAATACACCCCCCAGAACAAAAAAAAACTCTCTTCCGGATGTCACAGCTCTAAATAAAACAGACATAGCAGAAAAATACCTTATGGAAGTTAGAAATAGGTATAATTGTCTAGTCACAGAAGAAATAGAACAAACAAATAATGAAGTAAATGACATTGAGAAACTAGAAGTGGAATGGAAATGCTTGAAAAAAAGCATTCAGCATGGAAATAAGACACTACCAACTAAAAAGAAACCAGCAAAACAACCATGGATGACAGAAAAGATTCTGAACTTGATGCAGGAGAGGCAAAAGCAAGTCAGAAACTCCAAATCATACAGAATCATCAATAAGGAAATTGATAATGAATGTAAAAGAGCAAAAGAAGAATGGCTAACTCAAAAATGTGTTAGAATTGAGCATTTCTCCAAGACAAACCAAACAAATGAAATGCACAGAGAAATCAAGCATTTTAAGAAGAAGAAAAACAAGGCAGCAAGCGGATGTATCAAGAACAAGGATGGAACATCTTCCCTCTTTGAAAAGGATGATATTAAACAAAGATGGGAAGAATATATCCAAGACCTATTTGACGATGATAGAGGTCCAGAACTTCCAATCACTGACAACGAGGGTCCAAGTATACTTGAATCAGAAGTTAAACAAGCTCTGCATTCACTGGGAACTTCTAAATCTGAAGGCCCAGATGGAATAACACGGAAGAACTTGTGGCCTTAAAAGAATTTGGGATTGAACATTTGACTAGTATTTGCCAAATGATATACAATACAGGTCATATTCCTGAAGATCTGAAAAAGTCGATATTTGTGCCAATTCCAAAGAAGCCTAAGGCAAGTGTATGTGAATATTTCGGACAATTAGCCTTATGAGCCATGTAACCAAGTTGCTCTTAAAGATCATTCTCAACAGAATAAAAATTCAAATTGACAATGAAGTAGGTAAGGAACAGTTTGGTTTTAGACCTCAAAGTGGTACTAGAGAAGCAATATTCTGTATGAGAATGGTGACAGAAAGGTATATGGCAGTAAATAAAGAAATATACCTGTATATGTGCTTTATTGACTACTCTAAAGCATTCGACAAAATTCACCACGAAAAATTGATTGAAAGCTTACAAAAAATTAATCTAGATGGTAAGAACATACGTCTCATATCTAAACTTTACTGGGAGCAGACAGCTGCCATCAAAATTAACAATGAAATTACAGGTTACACAAAAATCAAAAGAGGAGTACGTCAGGGATGCGTAATGTCTACATCCCTGTTCAACTTGTGCACAGAATTGGTATTCAGGGAAATTTCAGATATGAAAGGTGTTAGTATTGGGGTGTAAATATTAATAATTTACGTTATGCTGATGACACTGTACTTTGCGCAGAGAATGAAGCAGATTTACAACATGTATTGGATACTGTAAAAGTCAAAAGTGAAGAGTTTGGTCTAAGCATGAATGTCAAGAAAACTAAATCAATGATTTTTAGTAGAACAGAGAACAAGCCTAGAATATGTTTGAAACTCAATGGATATATCATTGAGCAAGTCAGTAATCACATCTACTTAGGACAAAATATCACAGATGATGCCAGATGCGAAGCAGAAATAAAAGAAGAATAGAAATTGCTCGGAATGCATTTCTGGCAATGAAAGGATTATTCACAAATAGAAAGGTGAAATTTGCACTTAGGTTGAGACTAGTAAACTGTTATGTATGGTCTGTCCTATTGTATGGAGCAGAAACATGGACAATAAACAAGGCCATGGAAAATAGAATAACATCTTTTGAAATGTGGATCTACAGAAGAATGATGAAGATATCCTGGAAACGAATGAAAACCAACAAAGAGATATTGCACATGGCAGGGCGTAAACAAATTGCACTAGTAGGATTAGTTAAGGAGAGAAAAGTCAAATACTTTGGTCATGTTAAAAGGCACCAAAGCCTCTTAAAGGATGTATTGGAAGGAAGAGTGGAAGGAAGTAGACCTAGAGGGAGACCCAGAATCAACTGGGAAGAGAATGTCAAGAACTGGAGTGGACTAAAACTGCGAGAGTGCACCAGAATGGCAGAAGATAAAGTGAAATGGAGAGATGTTGCAATCAACCTCCGAACTGGGAGAAGATACTTAGATAGATAAAACCTTAGGTGATGAATGAAAGTCATATATTTGATGCATCGATACTGTATTTTATACCAAGGCTTGCCAAATAAATTTCGCATCCATTACCATCCCTTTTATGTCTTACGTAATGCAATTCAGATCACCATTGACAATGAAGTAGGTATGTTTGACCTGGAGGTCATTACTTTTCAAATGGCAGTGCTATACTAATGGAACCATAGACTGTTAGACAAAATCCCACTTTAACATCTCTCTGCAGAACTTGAACATTATGCTACTGTGTTCTTCATAGGGAGATTCTAAGGAGTCATATATTCCATGCATGATACTGGGCTTGCTAATAATATCATCACAATCTAACTGCCTTTCCTCCCTTTTATCCAATCAATTCAGATCACCATGAAGAATGAAGTCGGTATGTTCGATCTTGAAGTCACCACATTTCAAATGGCAGTACTATACGCATGGAACCAAAGACCACTAGACAAGATCTCACTGGAAAACCTGAGGCTTGCAACAGAATTACCAGATCATGAACTCAGGAGAACGCTATGGGTAAGTGTAAACTGAACTAATGTGCAAGGAGGCACCCTTGGGTCAATGAAGAAATATTTTTGACTTGACAGAGCCTTGTAATGTCTAGTCCGATCTCCAGTCTTCTTTTGTAAGCTGAGCAGCTTGACATATGAAACCTAGGTCTCTGCTGCAGTTGTGACTGTATGTTGTCATTCAGTTCTTCATTGAGAGTTAAAATAAATTGTTGAAGCAGACATTTCTGGTTTTCAGGAGCAAAACCAGTTATTCGGCATCATGTTTCAGCTTCCATGGGCTTGCTACAATTTTACTTTGATTTAATGTTATGGGTTATTAGTCTATGAGACATGACTTGCATATGTAAATACAACATACATTTTATTTATTCCTTTTTTTTCTTTTTTAAAACCTGAGTGCTAAGAAAGCACATATTTAAGTTACTCTCATTGAGAGTGATCACTCAGTGGTTTGAAACGAATATGAAGAGTTGCCTTTATTTCAATTACTTTTATTTCTCTTGCAGTCGTTGGTAGCCTTTGCCAAGTTAAAGAGACAAATGGTTCTAATGCATCCAGAGGCTAAGTCACCCAAGGAATTCGTAGATGGAACGGTGTTTTGGGTCAACCAAGATTTTGCTGTCATGTGAGTTTTTAATACCATTTTTAGATACTTACAAGACGTATGTTTTCCCATATGTATTTGTTTAAACATTTATAGGTGAAGTAGTAACATATTTATTCACCTTCATTGTGTATTCATGTCACTATTTATTATTAATGTTTTCCCTTGATGCCCCTAGTAGCTTTAAGTACAACAGCACTGCATATCCATAAAAAACTTTCGTAGAAGAAATTGAAAAATATAACGATCCTTCACTGTGTACTAGTATTAACCATGGACCACATTTAAATGTTTATCCCATCGATCAAGCTGACCATGTTTCTTTATAGGGCCACTCTTCAAATTTCAATTTCAGTTTATTTGGCATCATAAAAAACATTACAAGTCATAAATATATATACTCTATGTATACATTTACAAAGATATCGGCATGATTTGATTTGAAAAAATTTGACTGGTCTTGATGATTCGATAGGGCCTCTGTATATACGAACTTACAAAGATATCAACATAATTGGATTTGAAATGATTTGACTGGTCATTTTGGATGATTTGATAGGGCCTCTGCCTATACGCATTTACAAAGATATCGGCTTAATTTGAATTGAAATGATTTGACTGGTCTTGATGATTTATATTGCATTGCAGTAAGAATGGGAAGCCACAGAAGCGTGGTAAGATCAACCTGATAGGAAGACTTCAGCTATCTACGGAGAGGAGTACTGAAGAGGATAAGGAAGGAATCGTGCAACTCAGGATTCTTAGAACACAGGTCAGTCAACATCAAAAAACTCTTTTAGTGCTGTAGGTTGCTTACACTGCCCATTCAAAAATGTTTCTTGAAATTGTACAAATTAGATGTCATTCTTTAAACGATTAAAATAGTTTCATTATTTGTGAATTGGGATATTATTTGTTAGAATAAACACAATTAGAAAGGCACCCTGATAGAAAACTTTTCTTATTAAATTCTATATGTGATATGTATAAATTAACTTAGTGCACAGTTTTCCTATATCGTAGATATCAGTGAAAACACAGAAATATAAAAGAATACAAAGAGACCCCAAGTTTTTTTTTTTAACAAGCAGTACACACTGCATTTGAAATATATTGATATGTCTCTTCAGTCATTTTGAAGATAGCTTTCTGAACATTTCTACCACTTTTAAGTTAAAAAACTTTTAAGTTTGAGGTTATGTACATCTGAAATACTCATCCCCACTTTCCCTCTTGTTCTGTTTACGCTACAGGAGGCAATAGTGAAGATCATGAAGATGAGGAAGAAACTCAGCAATGCCCAGCTCCAGACGGAACTGGTAGAAATCCTCAAGAACATGTTCCTTCCGCAGAAGAAGATGATCAAAGAACAGATAGAATGGCTGATAGAACACAAGTACATGAAGAGAGACGACAGTGACATCAATACCTTCATCTATCTAGCTTAATCACGGCATTGTAAATGGACTGAATTAGCGGATTGGTGTGAATATACTGGAAAGAGTTACAAGAGATCTGAGGGAAATAAGGAAAAGAGAAATATTTATCATCAGAGACTAGGACGTGGGCATTCATTGTGGAGTTACTTCTATCGTAGGGAAATTGAGAAGAGAAAGTTGTGATAAGATGTGCAGATAAATAGAATCGGTGTGCGCCCTTAAACTTTTGTTTCTGCTGAACCTTAAGAACAATGCTGGTGCAGAACATCATCACCATCATCTATCTATCCTAACTAGGACAATTAATTAATTGATGTGAATTAATGTGTTGATGTGAATATCCTGGATAGAGATATATATTTATTTCCATGAATTTGGAAGTGGCTATTCATGAAGCAGATCGAAAAGAGAAGTATCGATGGATACAATGAATGTCTGCCCTTAAACCGTCTTTTGTCATCTGGTACTAAAAAATATTTTGAAGAAGATAGTGACATCCACAACATCATCTATCTAGGACAGCGTCAACAACCTGAACTGATGCATTGATGTGAATATACTGGTTAAAGAGTCATATATTTATCTCATTAAGTTGGAAATGGCCATTCAATTCAGGTTTGCTACAGAAGTTAATTGATATGAGAAAGGTATGGCGAGATGCCCAGAAAGGTAGAATCGATGTCTATCTTTCCACTGTCATGTTGTTCTAAAAACAATTCACAATACGGTGGTAACTGCATAACCATCATATATCTAGCCTAATCAATAGACTTGACTGTTGGTGAATATACTGAACAGAGAAAAATATATTTATCTGTATAAACTTGGAAGCAATCATTGATTTGGTATTTGCTACATGTTGTGGCAATTTCTGAAAGAAACGTAAGGAAAGAAACGAGTATGGATAGGTAGAGCAGCATTATTCAGCACACTGTACTAATTGGTGCAAGAAATGATCAGATGTTGCAGCATACATGATGGAAGATGGTTATTGAATATGGATGCCTGCAAATGGAGAGAGGATATGTAAGATGGCCTAGTGGTATGGTCAGCCCTCTGTCGTTACCTTCGTCTGACAGAGCTCGGTTCAAAACTGATTTTTATCTTTTGGATGGTGACATTAAAGGTCAGTCCCAAGACGTAAATAATCCTACCTGATTGATACACATCTGTAAAAGCTCAATTACAACAGAAAAGCAAGCCCTCAAAACAACTTCTCTGCTCATATTGTAATGTAGTGCAGTTGTTTCAATGTCCTCAAGTGTGTATGATTCATTGGAGACCAGTAGAACAGTAACAACCCTCCTATCATCTTCTGTAGTGGATCTGAGAAACAGTTCAGATGTTGCAATCTGTTGACTGAACAAGATGCAATGCAATTTCTGTATTCGCAATAGTGGGATTAGATATGCTTTGTGGAAGAAATCACTGTTATCCAAAGATTGAAATATTCATGGTATCCATACTATGGATCCCTTCGAATGCATGAACCGAGTGATGTATAACAGTAATAGTAATTAAATTAGATCTTCAAAATCTGTTATGTATGTAAGAGTCAATTACACTGTCTCCCCTCTAATCACCACAATTCAATTGTATAAAGGGCAAAGTCTCTGCTGTTTTATCCCATACATCACCTACCACATCTAAGATTTTAGTGTATCTGATCATCAAATAGCATTCCTAGAACTTTTAGCCGGCCATATAATCACAGATCTCCACACAGAAGATGTGTTAGTTATCTTCATCTGTATGACTTTATTTAGCTAAGATTTTTTTTGGTTATAATACCAGTAGAGCTTCTGTGCTTTAGAGGGACATATCTCATATCTGTGCAATATGTGTTGCTATATTTCTCATTTTACAAACCTGCTCATGTTATGCAAGTGAGAAAGCTCTGTGTCTGCTCCTGATATTTTAGGCTTTGGAAATGTATTTTGTCTATTGAGAGCCTGAAGGGCACTAATTCTGTTTTAAAAGTGTTGGTGTTCAAACCCTTCTGGCTCCACACAGACATTGTTTTTCTGTATCCCCAATAAAACAAAGAATAGTATCATTTTCCATATTTAGAAGTGTTGAATCAAACTCTATTACCACTTTCAATACTCACTTTGATAACGTTGAAATAGATCATGAAGGTTTGAAAATGGACAAGTTGTAAAATAAATAGACATTAGGGACTTTTAGATTTGCACATCGACATAGTGGACTGCAACGTGTGACGTCCTTATAAGGCACTGTGATGTCCTTTAAAGACACTGCCGGGCACGCGGCAGTCCATGCTCTCGTCGTGTAAATCTAAAAGTCCCTATTGTTAAAGAGATTCACCACTATAGGCATCATTGTAATGAAAGTGTTTCTCTCAATGCAAAGGACACAATTCATGACACCCCACCCCCTCCCCCTTCCCCTCACACACACATTTTGTCAGAGGTACATTCATGTAGAGGTACCTCTTTGTCTCCAAAACATAGTTGCAGTCATTTAATACTCCCCAGGAAGCGGAGCATGCACACTATCATGCGCGGATTAGCAATTTAATCCTTTGACCGATTTGATAATAATTACAATGTAAAGCACTAAGAAATGTTGTATTATGTGCTATACAAATGTGACTGTTATTAGTATTATTATTTAAAACAAAAACTGTTGTAATGCAATTTCTGTACCCTATGACATTTCCTAGGATATCGTTACCAGATCATGAATGAGGGCATTTGTAAAATACAGTATGTAAATTTCAAAGGGTGATGCACTTGCTTACTGTACAACTACCAACTGTGTCAAATAGTTAGAACCATGTTTCCAAAATTAGAAAAATGGTATATAGGGCTACCGGTACTCAACTCACGAATCGTTATGTTTGGTACATGCATATTTCCATATAGATATGCAAGACACTGTATATAAAAAAAGGTTTATATATTATTATATGCAATTGTGTCGTATCATATTACGCTGTCTTTGCCTACTTTCTTTTACAAGCAATCATGGGGAAATTTATGAATGTCTGTGAGCTTTAGTATAATAATATTTTTTCATAGTTGATAAATGAATAAGACTTAATCTGTTCTTCGAGTTGAATCTTCACATTTTGTTTCCTGATGTAAGCGTGTAGCATGTATTCAACTTAAACCTGCTACCCAATGCGTATAATGCTCATAACTCGGTACTCATGCTGCCAAGAAGGGTGACCCCCCTCTCTGATGCTTAGTATACTGGTATCAAACATTTATTTGAGATGTCTTTCCCACATCACTTTATTCTCCTGAATAGGGCTCACATCACTTATGAGACACTTTCTTTTGCGACCGTGAACAAAACTCTCTGGATTTTTGTTATAAACTGTAATAAGTCACTAACCTTGTGTTTCAAATTTATAAAGGACATTAGGGGTGAAGGTGTCCTAAAAGGCTCCTTTAAACCTAACCGACTTTCTTTCACATTCGATCTTGTATGTAAAATGAGTGTTGCCAACACCACCCCCCCCCCCACCCCCCTCCATGATGCGAGCACCTCGGTATAATAGTTGGACCTGCTAATTTGGTTCTGACAGTTGGTAAGACAATGAAAATGCCAAGGGTAAGGTTGCTAATAATTACTCATGAGGATATGGTTGATAAGTACTCAAGAGGTACTTACATGATCGGGGAGAATCTACTGTGACAACTAAATTATTCATACCCTTACCAAGTTTTGTAACTTTTTAAGTTTGTGAAAAATTGATTTGACCCGATTTATATTTCTTGAGAATGTGAATTATTAAAGCTAACAGTTGAAAGTATTCAACAAAGGCTCTAATTCAACCAGTCCAGCTTTCATTCTTGAGTTACGAAAAACTCATAAAATAAATCAAATTTACAAGGGGTATGAGTAATTTAGTTGTTAACAGTATTACTAAATTTAGCTGTTAACTGGTTTCAGTTTAATATATTGTGTTTCACAAATGTATTCATGGTTATGAATGAGTATAACATGAATGTAAAATGTAACATGTAATTCTTATATTAGGATACTTAAAAATTAAGTATGTTGGTATAGTATACCAGGAGACCCACCACATTGTCATTCATGATGCATTTATGGACAGTTACTAGATTATGCAAGCTTTTGAGAGATTTTTTTTTTTTCTACAAGTATGTAACATCTTGCATATCTATCCTATCCTCTACACAAAAGTGGTTGGTATCAATACCCAAATCATGCCGACGAGACCGACAGGAGACCGACAGGAGACCGACAGGAGACCGACAGCAAACCGACCTCAGACCAAACAAAAGTTGCATAACCCTGAATGCCCAAGTATTGGTCGGTTTGGGGTCGGTGTGCAGCCGGTTTGGCGGTGTTTAAATCGAAGTAGTTTTCATTAGATACACTAGCACTGTAAGCCAGTTCGTAGATACAATCTGTGCGTGTGCATAGGCTAGATACGTGCTCATCAAAGTTGTATAATCATTATTCATTTATGCACTGACGGTACCTTCTATGATACACAGGTAGAATAGTACTCTTCTCAAGGGGGGCAAACAAAGGTTCTTCATGACAAGCACATCCATGACTTTAGCAGTGATTATTCTAAAATGCACAAAGTTAGAGTTCTCAATGTGTTATAGATCTGTGGAAATTTGGGGTCATTTGTACCTTGTGCTAACTACAAACTGGTCTATTGAGTTGCCCGATTGGGGTCTTCAAACTTTGCTCACAAATCTGAAGATATTTCGTTAACTAGTTCATTGAAATAAATGTACTTGTAACCGTCCAATGTCATGTATGTGATTAATAGATTGACGCGATTTGGGGTTAAATTTAGATAAGGCCATGGGCGGCACGCCAACTTTTGCTCTTTTCTTTTCATCTAAGTTTATTTTCTCTTTCTCATGACTTTTATTTGATGTATTATTTGATGAAAGGTTTGCTAATCGTGGTCTAAATGTAAAGATCATGCAGAGTATTGTACAGTTTATTCACATATTACATGATAATTGATATGAAGAAAATAAAATTGGTTTTTGTAATGATCAAACACAAATGCACACCGTTTGATTGTTATCATTTATTATATGGTAGATGTACAATGTTATGTGTGACGAAAGTCCATGGACCCATTTCACAAAGCCTTTTTTCAATGGCAAGTGACAAAAATCAGTCACAAATCTGCTGATAACCATTCAGAAGCAAGGATTTCACTAGGTTATACAGAGATGCCAGTCTTCAGGCTTTTGCCTGATTTCAGGCCCTGACAACTTCCCATTTCAGGCTTTTTCAGGCTTTTTCAGGCTTTTTCAGGCTTTATATTGTACAGCACATATGGGGCTTTAACGTGTTCCTGCTTCTTTTCAGGCCCAGTGAGTAAAACTGACTGGCATCCCTGGTTATAACAAAAACTGTAATTTGTCACTGATGACAAGTTTTGTGAAACGGGTCCCAGTATTCGTTCCATCCGTCGACCGAAGCTGGGAAAGAGTTAATTGCATTTCTTGTAACATCTGTGTTTGTGTTGTTTTGTAGTTTTCTAAACAAGAATAATCCTTGTTCATATTAATTTATCATCAAGTCAGCATAATATTAAACATTATATGTATAACATTAAAAAGGAGCTGAAAAGGCTAATGAAATTACTGCTTCCCTCAGGCATTCAGCTCCATTGCATAGAAATCGAATCACATAACATTACATGTACATTAAATAAAACACATGTATGTCATAAAAGAAGGGAAATTGCACTTCAAGTACTTCTTGCAAGTCGATTTTTAAAATAATCAATTTGCAATGAACTCTTGAGAAAAATTTAATGTTGAAAATAATTTGACAAAAATTGTCACGAGTCTATTATGCAAATTTTACTAGCATGAAAGATCTTGGCCTTACAGACCCCCCCCCCCGTCCGCAATGATGCATCACAATTTTTTTCTTCTCCCGTAAAACTTTATAGCCTATCATGTTCACATATTATATGCATTGAAATGAAAAGATTTTGTGATATCATCTTGCGAAAATATTCCATCACGGCTCCGTATCATAATTAATATATAAATTGTCCCCGTAACATAATTTTGAAAACAAAGTGATGTTATGCGATGGATACCAAGCCGTATCTCTCTACTAACGGCCTCAAGTACGATGAACTACATTTCATATCTATGCAAATAAGGAAACAGTTGTTCATGAATTCGTTACCTTTCCCGATATCATTCGTACTCGGATAATGAACTCGTGTGCTGCACGCACCCATTTTCACACCTTGTAACAAGCAAACATAGAATGATACGCTTGAACACGAATCAGGGTCACACCGAAGCGGGAATCACATAAGATTTTTTAACTTCCTTTACCTCTTTATTTGTTTTGCTTTTTTGGCGGGGGATTATATTGATTTGTATGAGACCTCCCCCCGCCATTTTTTCTGGATTATTGTTCCATGAGACAGTTTAATCACCTTCTCTGGTTTTCTCTCTCTCTCTCTCTCTCTTTGTCTCCATGTCTCTCTCTCTCTCTGTCTCCGTTCCTCTCTCTCTCTCTTTCTCTTTTTTTGTTAAACCCTTTTTCTGTCTCCTTCCTTTTTTCCCCTTTTCTTTTCTGTCTCTTTCTCTTGTTTCTTCCTCTATTCTTCCGTTTGTTCTCCCTTCTCTGTCTCTGTCTGTCTCTTTTTATTCCTCTCTCTGTCTCTTTCTCATTTTCTCCTTACCCGTTTTTTTTTTTTTTTTCTTCTCTCTCCCTCTTTTGTTTAATAGCCTCTCCCTTCCTATGATAAGTTTACTACTCATTACAGTCATGTGACATATTCTTTCTCTAATTCTCTTTTTTAGCTTAACCTCCACTCGACAGTCACCGTCTACAATATTTGCGTAATGTTTTAATTTCAGTTTAATTATGTTAATGAATATAGGTATACAATATCAGGTAAAATAGTATATATAGTAGTTTTAGTTGTAGGGACCCCCCCCGAAGAAAAAATGTAACAATTAGAATATTGAAAACCTAGAGATAATCCTTATAACTACATGACTTTAATGAATGCTTCGTCATATGCTCTCAGTTGACACGATTCTGCTGAGCATGCTTTTTATTCGAAAAAAATAAAATATATTTTCATCTCTGTATTATATTCCAGAAGAGACATGCAGTAGTACGTTAATTTTTGCCATCCTGGTTATTTTTTATCTGACATTTGCACTCATTTATCTACGTTACCATATAATTTTGAAATTTGTGATCCAATGTTTTGAAAACATTGTGAATTATCCTATTTGTTCGGATTTTAATCAATAAAATTTGAAGTGAAAAATTTGAATTTGCTAGTTGCACCGCTAGAGAAAGGGGGTAACCTCACTATAGTCATAAGGACCGCTATTCATAAGGACCGCTATTCGTAAGGACCGCTATTCATATTACGTGGAACTTCCTTTATGTGACGGACCGCTATTCATAGAACTTAAAGGGGGTCATTATTCATAAAGGCATAAGGACCGTTATTCATTAGGACCGCTGTTGAGGGTCGCTTTTCATAATTCACATTGAGGGTTATTACTCATGAGGACTGCTATTCATAATACATAATCGGGGTCGCTATTCATAAACATGAAGAAGGGCGCTATTCATAATTTATATAGGGGATCATTACTCGTAAGGACCGCTATTCATAATACGAAATGAGGGTCGCTATTCATAATACGAATAGCGACCCTCTTCTCGTATTATTCTCGTCCTTATGACCCTTATGAAATATGACCCTTTTATCAAATTATGAATAGCGGTCCTTAGGAAGTACGGTCCTTGTGGGTAGCGAGCGAACCCCAAAGGAAGGGGGTGGAGTTGTTGCATAAAGGGTGCCGACGGTAAAACGCGGATTAAAATATCCGAAACACTCAAGCTATGTAAGGTGTTGTGGTCCAGTTAATAAGTCTCCTGACTGTGAACCACAAGGTACGGGGTTCGAATCCCTGTCACAACACTAACGACCTTTGGCAAGACGTAAATCTACATTTGCCACACTCCCCATAGGTGAGGTAAATGGGTACCTGGTAGGTCTATTCCTTTAAATGTAATGTGCTAGGGTATATTTCAAAGCTCTCTTGAAGCGCATAGAGACGTTATATCATATGTGTTATGCGCTATACAAGAATAGATTATCATTATGATTGTCTTCACATCTTCCTACAGAAAACACAGATGTGAAGCGTATAGGGGTCCAGCTTTTGAGGGACTGTGACATGAGGGGGGGTCCGATCTCACTCGGACACTGATTAGGAGGTGGGAAATGTCTTCCATTTCGTTACCCCTCTTTACATTCAATCAATCGGGGGCACGTGCCCCGTTCCCTCAGTAGCTACGCCTCTGAACCTAGCTGGCACATCTTTGGGGCGACCTAGTTCAAATATGGGGAGGAAGGGGGGTCCACACGAATACTTATAGGGACAAGTACGGTATGTCTGATGAGGTGTCGATGACACCATTACGGGCGTTTACGCCCTCAGAGCGCAAACACATTAGCTATACAAATTAGCACCAAGAATGAAATTGTGATGCCAAATTATTTACAGCGGAGGCGATGAACTGCACGAGCGAGTTCAAGTCGGGACGTCAGCGATACAAATTTGTAGGCCAAGGTGCGATTTACCTATTTGACTTTTCCAATGTATTTATTTTATCGATCCGAACTCTGGTGAACTGTTTTTTCCAACCCTATGTTAAAGGAAAAATTATACACTTCGTTTGAAAATCTTCAGCTATTGCTTTCAAACTCGGGGGAAAAGGCAAAATTTTAATACAATTATTATAGGCCCTATAGTATTTCACCTTCCATTACTACTGGAGAAAATCGTTTTTTCAAATAGGCCCTACATGTATGTAACTAATCGTATTACTCTTTTCTGCTTGATTTAATTACGTATGAGCTCCATTGAACCAGATTGAACTTGAGATGAACATTAAAGGAGATCATTAAAGGAGATCATTATCATGTTTTAAAAGCAGAATAGGTTTGGTTAAAAATATAATTGCTTTTTAAAATTTGCAATATGTAATGTACTTTTTTCGGACAAGTTTTAATGCAAGTTCTCACTGTTGATCTTCATTAGCAACTATATCAAAATTAACAGCGATGATCGGAATGAGTGACAACATTGACGTATCCAGGGAAGAATATGCCCCCTCCCCCACCTTGAAAAAAGCAATCTGGCATACTTACTTACAGTACAGCACCAAAAACTGCCCCCTATTTAAGCATCTATACATTCATACTTGGCCGGAGATGAGCGCATTGCCAACGTGTGACTTGTGTTATTTCCCTTGTCTATCATAATTATTTGTTTCAATATTTTAAGCCCTGTGAACTTTTCCACTAAAAAAAAAGAGTCTGATCAGAGCAACATGTCTGAAGACAATGAACTTTCATGCCAAGTCACGTGGTATCTTAGCCAGATGACTTATTGGAGCGTGTGAACATTGAAATGAGCATCGTCATTTGTTTGATTTACATTATTTCATTTCATGCCCTTGAACCTTTGCCAATATATCAAGCAGGTGAGGGAACTAGATCAAGGTTCGCGTCGGTGCAAAATTATGGATTCCTTTGTCTCATCATTATGCTATCTAGTTTTTTAAAATAAATTTATATGATCATAACGCTATCTTCTTTATTACCTTTAATTATGCAGAAATACGATTTCAGAAGGGTTTCAAAAAATAACTTGGATTATTTTATGTGAATGGACTTTCTTCAACCAGCTAGTTAGATATATTTCGAGGAACTATAAGTACGGTTGTTTTATATTGCCAAATAGGAAATGGATCGCACAAAATAATGTCCCTACAATAGAGATCGACAGACACGAATAAAGAAGGGAGAGATAGAATAGAAGACGGTGTGAAAAGGTGGGGGAGGGGCAGAGGGGGGGGGGGGCAGAGGCAAGAAGATAGAGGGTGAACAAATACAGTAAGAGAGAGAGAGAGAGAGAGAAAGAGAAAGAGAGAGAGAGAGAGAGAGAGAAGGAAAGAGAGGGAGGGAGGGAGAGAGAGAGATGATAAATAGAAAAAAGATAGATAGAGAGAAAGAAATAATGTAGAGAAAGATAAATATTAGTGATGTAGATAGAAAGGGAGACAGAGAGATAGAGACAAAAAGGGAGATAAATAATTATGTAGAAAGAGAGAGAGAGAGAGAGAGAGAAATAAAGGGGAAAAGAGCGAGAAAGAAAGATGGAGATGATAATGGACAATTGATAATAGGAAATTATCATCAAGTAAATGAAGGAAACGTATCGAGGGATGGTACAACTTCCTTGCATCCATCAACACAACATTATGACAGGTTACGCAGTCACGATTCCAACATGACAAAGTTTGTTTTAGGCGATTGGGGTTCGGAAACTACTCGGTGACGACACATGAGTCAAAGAAACAAATCAAAGTTTCTCCTTTATTTGTTTTCTTTTCATTATCCTTCCCTGAACTCGGATTTCTTCCCTTTTTTCTTTTGCATCTCCTTGGCATATCCCAGGGGCGGATCCAGCCAGCGGCAAGGGAGGGGGCCTAAAAAGGGGCCCACTTCGTGTTTTCTAGGGGAGGGCCCCCCCACCCCTGGATCCGCCACTGGCATATCCTACAGCTTATCTTAATATTCGCCTACTGAGAACAAGAAGGACGTTAACCCGTAAGCCCTACTGGCTTTCAACAGAGGCTTCAAAAGCTGCACGTTATTTTGATGATAGCGGTAATATACATCTAATGGACATGACCTATATGTTTTTGTCATATCTAATCTACACTTATTCGGGGTCCAGGGGTACAAAATTGAATAGGTATGCACTTTTGCTAATGGAAAATAGTAATTTGCCGACAAAGTATTCAAATGTGCCGGAGACTCATTTTTAGTGCCCATTTTCGTGTTTTGGCTGCACTAATGATTTTAAAGTGTAAAACGTCACTGAGTACTCGCATCCACCGGCACCCCCTCCCACACAAACTATCCTTTGGGATGGGAACATTATACCGTGGACTTTCAGGCAGGGTAATCCGTACGGCCTGACGCAGGTAATTTTATTAGAATTGCCTCGCTCGACACAGGAGAACGGAATGATTGGATGGAAATCTCTAGTCACTGGTCTCTAGCCTCTGGTCACTGCTAAATAATAATAAAACAGTCAATCTTTCTTTGTCATTTATTCTGTTGATTCTTTGCTAATCACTAACGTCATAAACCGTGAATGTCAACGAAAGAAAATGCAAATTCCACGAATAATCTGTCCACTGCCCTTCCGTTTCAGAAAGGTATGATTTTTATCTACCTACAGCGTAAATACCAATTCGTATTTAAAGAACCAATTGATGTCCTCATTTGACCCCCTCCTATCCCTTCCTCTTACCCTTCGATGACCCCCTTATTCTATAACAAAGACTCATGGAGAGTGACATTTAAAGTGATGAGGGGCATCTTATCTGTCCTGCCAGCTCTATTTACTATCACACACCAAGGGAGCTTCACGACCTGTCGGCTGTGTGGAGGGGGAAGGTTACACGAGGTCAGTGGACGTACCCTTCCTGATGACGATTCACACTGCTGCGACCAGTGTAATTTATAATCCGTCGCGCGCATTTATCTATCCGGCGCGATGCGCGCACTTGTTCATTCAACACCCACTATAACATGCATTGCACCACTGCGCGCATTTTGTACCAATGAGTACGGTACTTGGAGCGGTGAACAGACGCATTCAACTCGAAGACTAACGAATAGATAACGGCGGTAGTGGGGACGTGCCTCCCCCAACTGGATGACATTAAGTTGGCAGGAAACGGCAGGCTCATCCTCTGTTCCTCTGGGAGCCGATGAGATAGGGGGCTGTCAGGACCCTTTACAGGGTATCATCTTCACGATCTTGTCCGGGCATGAACCTTGTAACTCTGGTCTCAAGTAAAAAACACTGTCTCGTAGCTGATAGCCTTGTAATAGAATCCAATCTATGGTTGCAATAAATGGATAAAACTATATGTGAGTAGAATATGGAATCTGATTTTTTGGGTAACATTCATCTTATGCATGCTTAGCAGTTATCCATTAGTGTGGAAGCACACTTTCTAACAATGTGGATTACCTTTGTCAAAAATAATTTATGGAAGAAAGTGATGACAAGAATTGAATTGATCGATTTTTAGAAGACAACTGTAGAATCGTTTTCCCAGTATCACTTACTCCGATTTACTTGGGAATCGCCAAGGTGCTATATACTGTAAAGCGTAGAAGAAATAATTATCATCGATGATTAATATCATAATTAATATTAATATCGAATCAAATCAAATCAATAGATGAAGAGTGACACAAGCAGACTAAAGAAGTTCTCATTAAGAGAGAGACTAGCTCGGCTAATGTAATTTGTTTATCATTCTTCCTATCAACAGGCAAATACCCTCAACCTGCTCATCATAGGCAAACATATACCTGCATGCAAATTGGAAAAATTAATACTTTTTGATCTCTTCAGTAGTTTTCTCTTTTATCCAGGGATCTTTATCGTAACGGAATATAATCAGTGAATGCAATTACACGAATCAGGGTCATCAGTGCATCTGCTTCGAAAATCAATGTCCTTCAATAGCCCTTTAAATTTAGGGAGCTGGAGACATCATTGAATCAAGTGACGAAGACAAATGCAGTGGTTAAACCGTAAAAGACAGTGCTATGAATTGTAAAATTCTTACCCCATGTCTTCGTAAATCTTACCATAATTATACGCCCTACTATACCAGTTAACTTTTTGTGTGAAAGAATAATCTTACAAAGATCAATGATTGCCCATGCAGGGCGTATAAGAACATTAAACATTAGGGACTTTGTCCGCATGTTTGATGCACTGCTAAGAGCTCTCAAACAACTTCCAAAACAAAGGACATTTTAATTGTATGGATACAGATAAAAAAAGAATAAAAACAAACACGAATATTGATGATGTAAATATAATTCATTTACATTGATACAAGGATATGGAAACAGAATCATGTAAATACTTTTTTTTTTAAATATAAAAATCACACAATTTCTTGAGTCAAATAAACGGAGCATGCCATACAGTCTTTTATTTTGGTGCTTTTTTGTTTTGTTTTGTTTCTTTATTGGGACGAAGCTCTTCACACATAATATTTACAAGAAACGCCAGTTTCCCCTTAATTTATGCATTCTTTCTTTACATTATAAACCAAAGCTGAACGTACCTTTAAATCTGTTAAAATCATCTACAAGGTTAAAACGAGCAGCTATATAGAGTATGACGGAAACCGGCTGCATTTTAAGCGGAGGGGGCAGGGGAAACAACCGAGCCCTGCAGATATAAGAATTAAAAGGCATGATTATTCAATAATCATGGCTTGTTTTATGAACGTGATGTTGAGTTTTGTATAGCCTGATTATCAATTACGCATGTAGTAAAAATGCAAGTCCCATCTAAAGAAATTGATACATAAAGGTCAATGCCTTACCGAAGGACAATAGCACTTTATTTCAAGCCCGGGGCTTCCCTATTCAAAACCACGGCTCCAACGGTGCCGATTTTTAACCTCTTTTTTTATGTTGCAACCCCTTCACGAGAGTGAATGTGGTAGGGCTTGCATAATCCAAAATTCATAATACCAGTAAAGAATTTTCTCCAAAACAAATGTGTTCCTATTAGTCTCCTTCATCTGGGAGTATTTTGCGTGATTCCTGAACTAGGATCTCCGGGAAAAAACAATATCGAGAAAATATGACACCAATATCCTGCCCCCACTCGCCCCAGCCCGATCCTGAACATTGATGGACGCCCTTCTGGTACTCCTTTCACATAGCAGCTTCTTTTCAGCGGATAACAGTGTATTGAACTCACAATGTCTACAACACCTTACAGATGATATATTTGTTACCGGCTGGCCCAGATTTAAAAAAAGTAATGCTCAGACCAAATAGAATAAACCATGCGTAAACAGAACACTCCTTGACAATGAACCTGCCCATGCAATATAATCATTGTGCTTGAAGGTCACATGGTACATTATACTCCGATGCTTTAATAGAATATTGAACCCAATACTGAGTTCAACAACGGAATACAAAATAGAAAAAGGGTAACAATATTGTTAAGGACTGACCGATTTAAAGATCACAGGAAAAAATAAACTATATCGATGCAGAGGTATAGAGGTGTCGAGGTTTAGTGGATACGTCACCGGACTGTGGATCATATGGTTCGCCGTTCGAATCCCGCTGTGACACTAATGTCCTTTGCTATTCTCCATCCAGGTGTTAAATAGGTACCTGGTAGGATGCGAACGTTTATGTGGTGGGCTGGCATGTTAACGCTTGTAAAATGGCACCACGAAGGGATAGTCCCCAGGGAGCGAAGAGTTCGGATTAGCAATTGAATCCAATGACTGGGCTAAAAATTATTGGACCAAAGGCTTTCATGCCACATTATTTTGTGGTGACAGCCTACTTCAGTAAGAAAAAGACTTAGCAAGTGAAACAATTTTAGTTTCGTGTAAATCAGACAAAGTTCAATTGGTATTTCTGTCTCTATTCGATTTCAAAAGTTCCTTCTTTATTCTGAAAATTGATGAAAATTATTGTTTTCTGATTTAGGCCTATTATTAGAATAAATTGTTTTTTTTAATACAGTTTAAATAAAGAGATTAGCATTAAAAGCCATGATTATTCAATAAAAAGTCAGTTATTTTTATGAACGTGATGTTGAGTTTTGTTTTGCCTGATTATCAATTACGCATATATAATGCAAGTCACATCTAAAGAATTTATGGATGAAGGTCAATGCCTTACCGAAGGGCAATATCACTTGAATTCAAAACCACGACTCCAACGGCGCCAATTTTGCACCAGTTTTTTTTTTAATGCTGCCACCCTTTCACAAGAGTGAATGTGGGAGGGCTTGCACAATCCCCAAATAATAATATTACCAGTAAAGAATTTTGTCCAAAAGTGTTCCCTCTCCGGGGAGAATTTTGCGTGATTCCCGAAATAGGATCTCCGGGAAAGTATGACAATGCTATCCTGCCCCCATCCCGATCCTGAAATTTAACGGACGTCCTTCTGGTACTACTTTCACATAGCAGCTTCTTTTCAGCGGATAGCAGGTTATTGCACCCACGAGTCTACAACACCTTACAGGTAACATCTTTGCTACTGGTTGGCCCAGATTTAAAAAAAAAATGCTCAGACCAGATAGAATAGACCAAGCGTAAACAGGACAGTCCTTGACAATGAACCTGCCCATGCAGTAACATCATTGTATTTGAAGGTCACATGGTATATATACTCTGATGCTTTAATAGAATATTGAACCCAATACTGAGTTCAACAAGGAAATACAAATATAGAAAAAGGGTAACAATATTGCTTAGGACATGACCGATTTAAAGAACACAGGGACAAAAGCGATATATCGATGTAGAGGTATATAGAGGTCTCGTGGTCTAGTGGATACGTCACCGGACAGTGGATCACATGGTTCGCCATTCGAATCCCGCTGTGACACTAATGTCCTTTCCTATTCTCCATCCAGGTGTTAAATAGGTACCTGGTAGGATGCGAACGTTTATGTGGTAAAATGGCACCACGAAGGGATAGTCCCCAGGGAGCGAAGAGTTCGGATTAGCAATTGAATCCAATGACTGGGCTAAAAATTATTGAACCAAACTTTCATGCCACATTATTTTGTGGTGACAGCCTACTTCAGTAAGAAAAAGACTTAACAAGTGAAACAATTTTAGTTTCGTGTAAATCAGACAAAGTTCAATTGGTATTTCTGTCTCTATTCGATTTCAAAAGTTCCTTCTTTATTCTGAAAATTGATGAAAATTATTGTTTTCTGATTTAGGCCTATTATTAGAATAAATTGTTTTTTTTTATACAGTTTAAATAAAGAGATGAGCATTAAAAGCCATGATTATTCAATAAAAAGTCAGTTATTTTTATGAACGTGATGTTGAGTTTTGTTTTGCCTGATTATCAATTACGCATATAGAATGCAAGTCACATCTAAAGAACTTATAGATGAAGGTCAATGCCTTACCGAAGGGCAATATCACTTGATTTCAAAACAACGACTCCAACGGCGCCAATTTTGCACCAGTTTTTTGTTAATGCTGCCACCCTTTCACAAGAGTGAATGTGGGAGGGCTTGCACAATCCCCAAATAATAATATTACCAGTAAAGAATTTTGTCCAAAAGTGTTCCCTCTCCGGGGAGAATTTTGCGTGATTCCCGAAATAGGATCTCCGGGAAAGTATGACAATGCTATCCTGCCCCAATCCCGATCCTGAAATTTAACGGACGTCCTTCTGGTACTACTTTCACATAGCAGCTTCTTTTCAGCGGATAACAGGGTATTGCATCCACGAGTCTACAACACCTTACAGGTAACGTCTTTGCTACTTGTTAGCCCAGATTTAAAAAAAAATGCTCAGACCAGATAGAATAGACCAAGCGTAAACAGGACAGTCCTTGACAATGAACCTGCCCATGCAGTAACATCATTGTATTTGAAGGTCACATGGTATATATACTCTGATGCTTTAATAGAATATTGAACCCAATACTGAGTTCAACAAGGAAATACAAATATAGAAAAAGGGTAACAATATTGCTTAGGACATGACCGATTTAAAGAACACAGGGACAAAAGCGATATATCGATGTAGAGGTATATAGAGGTCTCGTGGTCTAGTGGATACGTCACCGGACAGTGGATCACATGGTTCGCCATTCGAATCCCGCTGTGACACTAATGTCCTTTCCTATTCTCCATCCAGGTGTTAAATAGGTACCTGGTAGGATGCGAACGTTTATGTGGTAAAATGGCACCACGAAGGGATAGTCCCCAGGGAGCGAAGAGTTCGGATTAGCAATTGAATCCAATGACTGGGCTAAAAATTATTGAACCAAACTTTCATGCCACATTATTTTGTGGTGACAGCCTACTTCAGTAAGAAAAAGACTTAACAAGTGAAACAATTTTAGTTTCGTGTAAATCAGACAAAGTTCAATTGGTATTTCTGTCTCTATTCGATTTCAAAAGTTCCTTCTTTATTCTGAAAATTGATGAAAATTATTGTTTTCTGATTTAGGCCTATTATTAGAATAAATTGTTTTTTTTTATACAGTTTAAATAAAGAGATGAGCATTAAAAGCCATGATTATTCAATAAAAAGTCAGTTATTTTTATGAACGTGATGTTGAGTTTTGTTTTGCCTGATTATCAATTACGCATATAGAATGCAAGTCACATCTAAAGAACTTATAGATGAAGGTCAATGCCTTACCGAAGGGCAATATCACTTGATTTCAAAACAACGACTCCAACGGCGCCAATTTTGCACCAGTTTTTTGTTAATGCTGCCACCCTTTCACAAGAGTGAATGTGGGAGGGCTTGCACAATCCCCAAATAATAATATTACCAGTAAAGAATTTTGTCCAAAAGTGTTCCCTCTCCGGGGAGAATTTTGCGTGATTCCCGAAATAGGATCTCCGGGAAAGTATGACAATGCTATCCTGCCCCAATCCCGATCCTGAAATTTAACGGACGTCCTTCTGGTACTACTTTCACATAGCAGCTTCTTTTCAGCGGATAACAGGGTATTGCATCCACGAGTCTACAACACCTTACAGGTAACGTCTTTGCTACTTGTTAGCCCAGATTTAAAAAAAAATGCTCAGACCAGATAGAATAGACCAAGCGTAAACAGGACAGTCCTTGACAATGAACCTGCCCATGCAGTAACATCATTGTATTTGAAGGTCACATGGTATATATACTCTGATGCTTTAATAGAATATTGAACCCAATACTGAGTTCAACAAGGAAATACAAATATAGAAAAAGGGTAACAATATTGCTTAGGACATGACCGATTTAAAGAACACAGGGACAAAAGCGATATATCGATGTAGAGGTATATAGAGGTCTCGTGGTCTAGTGGATACGTCACCGGACAGTGGATCACATGGTTCGCCATTCGAATCCCGCTGTGACACTAATGTCCTTTCCTATTCTCCATCCAGGTGTTAAATAGGTACCTGGTAGGATGCGAACGTTTATGTGGTAAAATGGCACCACGAAGGGATAGTCCCCAGGGAGCGAAGAGTTCGGATTAGCAATTGAATCCAATGACTGGGCTAAAAATTATTGAACCAAACTTTCATGCCACATTATTTTGTGGTGACAGCCTACTTCAGTAAGAAAAAGACTTAACAAGTGAAACAATTTTAGTTTCGTGTAAATCAGACAAAGTTCAATTGGTATTTCTGTCTCTATTCGATTTCAAAAGTTCCTTCTTTATTCTGAAAATTGATGAAAATTATTGTTTTCTGATTTAGGCCTATTATTAGAATAAATTGTTTTTTTTTATACAGTTTAAATAAAGAGATGAGCATTAAAAGCCATGATTATTCAATAAAAAGTCAGTTATTTTTATGAACGTGATGTTGAGTTTTGTTTTGCCTGATTATCAATTACGCATATAGAATGCAAGTCACATCTAAAGAACTTATAGATGAAGGTCAATGCCTTACCGAAGGGCAATATCACTTGATTTCAAAACAACGACTCAACGGCGCCAATTTTGCACCAGTTTTTGTTAATGCTGCCACCCTTTCACAAGAGTGAATGTGGGAGGGCTTGCACAATCCCCAAATAATAATATTACCAGTAAAGAATTTTGTCCAAAAGTGTTCCCTCTCCGGGAGAATTTTGCGTGATTCCCGAAATAGGATCTCCGGGAAAGTATGACAATGCTATCCTGCCCCAATCCCGATCCTGAAATTTAACGGACGTCCTTCTGGTACTACTTTCACATAGCAGCTTCTTTTCAGCGGATAACAGGGTATTGCATCCACGAGTCTACAACACCTTACAGGTAACGTCTTTGCTACTTGTTAGCCCAGATTTAAAAAAAAATGCTCAGACCAGATAGAATAGACCAAGCGTAAACAGGACAGTCCTTGACAATGAACCTGCCCATGCAGTAACATCATTGTATTTGAAGGTCACATGGTATATATACTCTGATGCTTTAATAGAATATTGAACCCAATACTGAGTTCAACAAGGAAATACAAATATAGAAAAAGGGTAACAATATTGCTTAGGACATGACCGATTTAAAGAACACAGGGGAAAAAACGATATATCGATGTAGAGGTATAGAGGTCTCGTGGTATAGTGGATACGTCACCGGACTGTGGATCATATGGTTCACGGTTCGAATCCCGCTGTGACACTAATGTCCTTTGCTATTCTCCATCCAGGTGTTAAATAGGTACCTGGTAGGATGCGAAGATTTATGTGGTGGGTTGGCATGTGAATGCTTGTGAAATGGCACCTGGAAGGGATACTCCCTAGGGAGCGGAGCGTCTGCATTATCATGTTCGGATTAGCAATTGAATCCAATGACCGGGGTAGTAATTATTAGACCAAACTTTCATGCCACATGACTGTGTGGATACAGCCTACTCCAGTAAGAAAATGATTTCGCAAGTGAAACAATTTTAGTAATGTGTAAATTAAACAAAGTTCATTGGTATATGATCGTATATCTGTCTCTATTTGCTATCAAAAGTTAATTATTTCTTCTGTAATGTAATGAAAATTATTGTTTTCTTAAGCCTATATTATGAGAATAAAAATCTTCATCTTCAGTTTCATAAGTAAAGAGGTGAGCATTCAAAGTCATGAATATTCAATAATCATGGCTTTAAAACAAATTATGAATGTGATATTGAGTTTTGTTTGCCTGATTATCAATTACGCATGTAGTAAAATGCAAGTACCATCTAAAGAAATTAATAAATAAAGGTCAATGCCTTACCGAAGGGCAATAGCACTTTATTTCAAGCCCGGGACTTCCCTATTCAAAACCACGGCTCCAACGGTGCCGATTTTTAACTAGTTTTTCATGTTACCACCCCTTCACAAGAGTGAATGTGGGAGGACTTGATTTCCCAAAATAATAATTATTACCAGTAAATACGTTAAAAAAAAAAGTGTGGTCCTACTCTCCGTCATTTTGCGTCATTCGCGAAATAGGTTCTCCGTGAAAAAATATATCGGGAAAGTATGACAATGCTACCCTGCCCCCATCCCGATCCTGAAATTTAACGGACGTCCTTTTGGTACTACTTTCACATAGCAGCTTCTTCTCAGCGGATAACAGGTTATTGCACCCACGAGTCTACAACACCTTACAGGTAACATCTTTGCTACTGGTTGGCCCAGATAACAAAATAATGCTTAGAACAGATAGAATAAACAAAGCGTAAACAGGACACCGCCTGACAATGAACCCGCCCATGCAATATCATCATTGTGGGTGAAGGTTCAATAACGAACTTCAAATATAGAAAAGGGTAACAAACTCGCATATGATGTGACCGATTTAAAGATCAGAGTAAATAAAAAAGCTTTATCGATGTAGAGGTGTAGATAGTGGATACGTCACCGGACTGTGGATCACATGGTTCGCAGTTCGAATCCCGCTGCGGCACTAATGTCTTTTGCCACTCTCCACCCAGGTGTTGAATGGGTACGCGGTTGGATGCGATCGTTTATGTGGTTGGTTGGAATGTATACGCTTGTAAAATGGCACCTGGAAGGAATACCCCCACAGGGAGCGGAGCGTGTGCATTATCATGTTCAGATTAGAAATTTGAATCCAATGACCGGGGTATTATTGGACCAAACTTTCATGCCACTTTAATTTTGTGGAGGCAGCCTACTTTAATAAGAGATTAATTTGCAAGTGAAACAATTTTAGTTTCGTGTAAATTAGATATGTTCAATAGGTAATATCTGTCTCGATGCTATCAAAAGTTTATTAATTCTTGCTTTCTTAGTTAGGCCTACTGTGAGAATAAAAAGGCTCATCTTCAGTTTCCTAAGTAAAGAGATGAGCATTAAAAGTCATGATTATTCAATAATCATGGCTTTAAAAAAGTCATGACTGTGGTATTTAGTTTTGTTTGCCTGATTATCAATTACGTATGCAGTAAAATGCAAGTCCCATCTCAAGAAATAAATAAATAAAGGTCAATGCCTTACCGAAGGGCAATAGCACTTTATATCAAGCCCGGGACTTCCCTATTTAAAACCACGGCTCCAACGGTGCCGATTTTTACTAGTTTTTCATGTTGCCACCCCTTCACGAAAGTGAATGTGGTAGGGCTTGCATAATCCCTAAATCATAATACCAGTAAAGAAGTTTGTTTAAAACAAATGTGGTCCTTGTCTTCTTCATCTGGGAGAATTTCGTGTGGCTCCCGAAATAGGATCTTCGGGGAAAAAACGATATCGGGAAAATATGACATCGTTATCCTGCTCCCACCCGATCCTGAAAATTGACCGACGCCCTTCTGGTACTCCTTTCAAATGGTAGTTTCTTTTCAGCGGATATTAAACACGGTATTCACTCACAATGTCAACAGCACCTTACAAGTAATATCTGTGCTAACGATTGCCCTTGGTTAAGTAAATGCTCAGACCAGACAGAATAAACCATGCGTAAACAAAACACCCCTTGACAATGAACCCGCCCATGCAATATCATCATTGTGTCTGAAGGTCACAGAGAATACGTTGACGTCAAGATAGAAAATTGAACTCAATACTGAGTTCAATAACGTACTACAAATATAAAAAAAAGGATAACAATATTGCTTCACACGACATCCAACTTAAATTCGCATAGGACATGACCCATTTAAAGCCCGTCTGCACTAGTTTGGCCAGGAGGGATTAGACCACCCTGTAGGTCACTGACAGGTGGTTATCTCATCAACTCAGCTCTCAATTAACATAATAAAAAGAGGATCATGGGGGACCAACGGGCACCGCTTAGGCATTGTTTTCTATATAGAGGGAGCAAGTAGCTACAATAAGTGCAGTGGGGCTTTAAAGGGCACGGGAAATAATAATCTGCATATAGATATCTGGTCGAAATGTAAAGAAAAATATCGAATTAAGATAATTAATAATACAAAAATAGTAAAACATAAAAGTAAATTATATGTTCGTGTTTGTATTGTGTTCATTGATAGGAAGGCTGTATCTTTCTTCCGTTAGTTGCCTCGAGAGTATAACTGCATTTAAATAATGATCATAGTCTGTAGATAGACAAATGATAATCAGACAAGGTCAATATAATATGAAGAGTTCAAAACCCTCCTTGAACCAAATCTTCCACCATGAATGCACAGTCATGATACAAGAGCAATGTAATGATTATGAAGCAAATTTCACCTGGTTGACTGATTAGAATAATCGTAGAATGAGGTATTCTTATGGTTGTAATGAAATGCAAATATACCCTAATTCATTGAACCAAGCGTGACGGCATTGCGATCTAAGCGTTTTAGATAAGAAAATAATGCTTAGACCAAACAAAATAAACCCTGGGGAAACAGAACAACGCTTGATAATGAACCCGCCCATGCAATCATCATAGTGTTTGAAGGTCACATGGTAGACTCTGACGTCATAATAGAATACAAATAAAGAAAAAGGGTAATTACTTCACACGACATTCAACTTAAACTCACCTAGTACATGACCTATGTAAAGGTCATGGGAAAAAAGCTATATCGATGTATCGGTGTCTTGGTTAGAGGATACGTCACCGGACTGTGGATCACATGGTTCGCAGTTCGAGTCCCGCTGCGGCACTAATTTCTTTGGCACTCTCCAGCCAGGTGTTAAATGGGTATCTGGTAGGATGCGAACGTTTATGTGGCTGGTTGGCATGTGTACGCTTGTAAAATGGCGCCTGGAAGAAATACTCCCCAGAGAGTGGAGCGTGTGCAATATCATGGTCGGATTAGCAATTGAATCCAATGACCGGGGTAATAAGAATTACAATGTAATGCGCTTAGAAACATAGTATTAAGCGCTGGAATCATGTGACCAGTTTTACGTCTATAGTCGAAAGGTAAAGAGAAATAGAGAAAAAGAGAAAAAAAAACAATAACTACACAGAAATGAATAAAATAACTGTATGCAATGTGATCGTGTTCGTATTGTGTTCATAAATAAGAAAGCAATGCATTCATTTCGTTAGTTGCCTTGAGCAGGGGCGGGGGTGGGGGGCAACAAAAAGGGCACTTTATGAAGACAAAAAGTGGCATATACAAAGGAAAACCTCAAAGCGAAAATATACAATTTTTAGACATTGGTATATACCCCTACATAGAGTTTCCATTTTCAGGGATGATTTCAATATTTGTTTCTCTCTTTACATGGTCAAGATACTACTTAAGCATCATACTTTGCAGGTGGGTGTGGTGGTCTGAATATTCATTTGCGAGAGGGGGGAAGCGAGCGAGCAAAAGAATTAAGATTTGCTAGACGGTCGCAGTGCGAAAAATTACATCTCATAAAATGGAATAACAATCCTAGGGGGGGGGGGGTTTAAGCACAATCTAATAATGAAAGACTGAAAAGCCCTTTAATAAGAAACATGATTATATCAACTATAAATACGAGCAAGCTTTGGGTGAAATAATTAAGGAATTAATTAAGGGAAAGGAAAATAATTAAAGAAAAAAAAGTGTTCTTAGTCGCTTTAAATTAGGGGCAATGTTATGGTGAAAGGAAAAGGGGGCACTTATCAGAAGGGGAAAGGACAACTATGAGAAAAGAAATGGAGTACGTGTCGAAGTAAAAAAGGCAATTAAAAGAGGTGGAAATTGGGCAGTTTTCGAACCTGAAAAGGGGCACTCACCAGAGATGCAAAATGCACTTAGGGGAATGGAGAAAAGTGGCACCTATCAGATTTTAATAGGGGCATTTATCGGAGGTGAAAAGGGACATTTGTATAAAGGAGAAGGGGCTCTTATAAAAATATGGAATCGGGGAACTTATCGGAAGCAAAAAGGGCACTTATTAGAAAGGAAAAGGGGCACGTGTCAATGTAAAATACAAAAAGGGGGTAATTATGAGAGGTGAAAAGTGGCACTTCTCGCTCCTGGGCATGATGCACTGTGCCCCCCTCCCCGAGAGCGCCGCCTCTGGCCTTGAGTGTCTTACTGCATTGTAGAAAGACAAAAGATAGTCGGAAAATAATTAAGAAGAGCTAAAAACCTTCTACAACCGATTCTACTATATACTTACGAAACAAAACTTCAGATGCATGGTTGACTGAGTAGAGTGATTGTTGTTTGAAACATTGTACTTATAAACACCAATTGAACCAAGCGTGACTGCATGGCGACTTTTGTGTTTCATGGATGATTAAGCAGCGCTAAAAATATACCGTTATTTTATGAATGATTACAAAAGAAAAATAATTAATCTTTATTATTAGTTTTTTCAAGACATTGACCCCTCCACTTCTGCTTCATGACCGAATTTCGATTTTGGAGTTTAAAGATAAAGGTTGAGTAGACATTTAAAACGATCGCAAGGACTTTCAAGAAATAAATTCTAGGGCAATATCTTGACACTATTTGTAGAAATCATGTTCGAATTACGTAACATGTTATTGTAATGTTCTCTTATCTTAAAAGATTAAGGGCGCTTAGAAAAGGTGCAACTCCCTACAAATCCACATTTTAAAGAGAATAATTTCGCTCCCTAATTAAATCTTGATTATTTTAACTGGTTTTGTTGTTCATGTATATACTTCCAATCATTTACCCCTAAAAACAGTCAAGTGTACATTGAAACAACAGGGATGTTGCCTGCCTGTCTGCAAGAAGGCCTGATATACATAGCAACAAGAGCCGACGAGAGCTTTGCTTATCTTTCACTCATACGATACCCAGATTCAACATTATGATATCGACATGATATGAGGAGGTGAGGTACAAACCGGTATTTAATAAAAGGAAACTCGCAGCTGATGAACCTGGATGAATACTGTAGATATGCGAGATAACACCCATGTTGATTACACGGTATGAATGGTATTTGTGTTTCTGTTTCAAGTAAAACTGGGATATCTGTCAGAACGATCTGAAAATGCATTGCGAATTTGGGGCGTATAATGTATGAAATCAATATCGGTGATTGTTAAGAGTGTAAAACTATATTATATGCTCTATGGACAAAAATGTCGGTCGCCGTGGCATAACCAATTATTAACAGCGTCAACCAGAGGTGAATTAGGACATTTTCTTGTAGATGATAATTATTGTGAGTACATTTGTTTGAATGATGAGATCATAGGGCAGATGCACATTTAGACTTTTTTCGGGGAATATTATTTCGGAAATTTCCGTGGAATTTAGACATTTTACTGGTCCTATAACTTAAAATTGAATCAATGATTTAATTTCGATAACTTTATATTCTATTTCATTGACATAATATTTTTATTTCGGTAAAACATTTACAATTCAATCTATTTTTTCAAGGGGTAGCCCCTTCGTCCCCTCTTCCCACTCAAAATAAAGAGTTACTGTGACCAACAAATTAACATGATTCTTGGGAAATTAAACTATGAATTCGTCAAGAGCAAAGTCGACATCTTAATGAAGATGCATTACAAGTACAATAATGACCAAATAATATATTCTGTACTTTTTCATGAGTACGATAGGAATGCTGGTAAGATGTTCACATGTTGATAGATTAATTCACTACCTTTTGTTTTGCCCAAAAGCAAAATACCTTTTCTAACGTATATCAAGTCTGCTATTAAACATTTTGTTAGTAAAAATAAGCATGGTTTGTTTTGTGCACACATTCAAAATGTTTAATAGAAACAAGAGATTAAATATGAGACAAAATTGGAGTCCTGAAAGAGATTCGACTGTTCTTGTTTTTGTCTTGAATAGCCCTAGTTTACTTGCTTGTAAACAAGTTAGCCTTGAAACGATAAAATTAGTATCAGCATCCTAAATAAAAGATACAACAATATCTGTTCGGTTTTCTTTTAAAACCAGGTTATTATCTCTTGCAGATTTTTAGATTGATTTATTTGTGTTGCCTTTTTAAACTACAAGTTCAATAGCTTGTAAATGAACAGTGTTTTGTCTACTAAGTTCAGCATAATGTTTAAGAACTTCATCAATGCCTTATTCCTTTTGTGCTCTGTAAACCGCTCTTAAGACGAGGTTTTCATACACCGCGTGTAACTATGTACAATGTAGATGCAATAATTCGGACCACATTTCCACCATCTCTTGTTATAATACAGTTTGATTTCTACATTTTCATAATCTATTCAACTAACCATGCAATGCCAGCAACCGGATCAACCTAGATATTAAGGTAATAAAAGATATGATGCTGTTAATATGTCTATAATTCTGCCTAGAAATCGACGGGAATATATATGATCAATTGGAAAGTCTGTATGCTGTGAAACATCATTGTAGTCATGGGATCGTCACGTGATGCGATTCACGCTGATCGTGCTAAACTCATTGATTTGTGATTTCTCTCCTCATTTGTATGAATATTTCATTTTAAGTATGGTTTTATCAGCCCATCGTCTCGTGTTCTTTTCCAACATGCAAACAAAAATGGGTCACACGTACAATTGCATTATATCATGCTTGCCTTTCCCTTTCCCATTCTTTGCTATCAAAGTTAAAAATCAGAATTTACTTGATTTAATCTGCGAGGGCAGCTGCCGATTTGAGTCTATTATAATTCTATGTCTTGTTCAACCATTTAGGAGGTGAATGATTTATATCGTCACCCCATGTTCTGGATCAACTTCCAAACACAAACTCCTTTTCGTTAACATCAAAGCGAAATTTGAAATATAGCTCAAATTAAAATACGATTTTAAATGAATTAAATTGTGATTTGAAAATCAATTAAAATGTTTTGAAGGAATATTGTATTTTCAAAACAAGTACATCAACCATGAAAATTAGAAGATGCGCTGAATAGAGGATCATGCCTTTAAAAAGGAACAATAAAGAGATCCATATTCTTTTAAGCAAAAAAACTCACATCATTATTATATTTAGACACTTCAGTACTAATTAACTTGCTTTTCCCATGACTTAAATCGGAGTTTGGCCTATAATGTGTGAACTGCAACATCTCAATTAAAGATGTGTTTGTAAACATCTTTAATTCACTCAAAGCTATCAGATACTAACAAAAGTATGTTCAAACCAATTTTATTTTCCCGATCTGTTAAACTTTAACGTTTAACATTTAGAATATGTATACTAATATCTATCTGCATTGTTTCGCCATAATTATCTTTTGATAGACCCTTACACTCGGTATACCAAATCTCGTCTTTTTGCACACTTACTCGCTCATTTCTCTCTCTCTCTCTCTCTCTCTCTCTCTCTCTCTCTCTCTCTCTCTCTCTCAATCTCTCTCTCTCTCTTTCTCTCTCTCAATCTCTTAATATTTCAGTCACCTTTTCTTGATATCCCCATTTATTCTTTTGCAATATAATAAGTGACATAGGCTTAGAGAACAACATAAAAAGTGTCAAAGTAAATGCATGTATATCCCACATCTCGTGTAGACAACCCCCCCTTTATGGCATAGCGTTGGTTCAGATAGGGGGCTCTCTTACTCCTAGGATTAAAATGCGAAGTAACAAGGTTATAAATAAGATGAAGAATAGAAGAGGGGCGTATCTTTTTAAATTTCAAGTATCTCTCTTCTCTTTCCGATGTCTCCTCCTTTCTTGATTCCATAGAGGGAACATGCCCATGTACCCCTTCTCCGTCTTTCACATATAAACGTGTGCAGGGTTACGGTAATCCCATTTCCTTCTGCCTCTCGTTTGCATTCATGTTTGCATTCATATACACATTCTTCTTTATCTTGCTTCCCTCTCCTTCATGTTTGCCCCCCTCCCCCTTCGAACTTGACTCTGTTTTTGTTTTTCCCTCTCTCTTTCAATTTCTGCAAGATCATCAGTGTCACCCCCACGCGTGGTACCCGATGCCAGTGACCCGGTCGGTAGCCAGCCAACAAGCCGAAACTCCGGCGTACACCCGCTAGCCCCACAACGCCTCCCCCTTCAGGGGAAAAAGCGTTCAGCTCTGGTAAAGCATCACTCGGCACCATGCTTCACTACTAGCAGGTATTTTTCCGGCGTTGTACACCCTCCACTTCCCCCCATCTGATCGGGGGGAGATTCCCTTGCGAATGGAACTTACAAAATACCCTCTATCCCCCTTTGCCCCCTGTTCCCTCCAAAATTTTCTTTGTCTAGATTCCTAGTGGGAATCACTCTTTCATTTTCGTTTTGGTACATCGGGATCGGGCTTTGGGGTTGAAAAGAAGGACAAAAACAACTCCGAGGCAATTTACGAAAATAAGGTCATAATATATTTTGCACCCTGTTTGTTAGTTCAAACATTTGCAGTGGTGTTTCCATCACAGGTGAAGACCCCCCCAACTTTCAAAGGCCTAACTAAAAGGAAAGAAAAAAATGCAGAGGGTCTTTGTCACGCGGGATTTCAATTTCCACCCCTTCCCCTCATCCGGAAGGATGCTGTCCCCTCTTTATAACTTCCTGGATACGCCACCGAAGTTCTGTAAGGTTATAACGACGCTGTGTTCGATCAGTATGAGTGACGTTTCAGTAGCCTGAATTGCTAATCATTTATCATTATTTTATACGCCCCTTTCCAGGCTTTCTTTTGTAATGGGGTCGGTATAAGATAAGGCATTCAGTGATAAGACTTTTTTTAATTTTTTTTTTTTTACAAATCCCCAAAACGGTATCTCCGTTTGGCTTTTGACTTCAGCAAATGCTCGATTAAGATCACTTGTTACAAAGTACATTTGTAGTTTGTTGTCGGGCATTATGTGAAACTCAAAATGCAATTCGGTATCCCCAACAATGACACATGCATATTTTACCTAAATTTACTTATGATGCATTACTTATGAGTTAAATCGTGGGGGAGGGCCCAAGCCATGAGGATAGCAGGTAAAGGTAAAGCCTGAGTTAAATTGGGGAGGGGGAGGGTGGCCCAAGTCATGAGGGTCACAGAAATTGGCATCTTTTCATACTTTTTTCTTCTTCCTTTCATTTTTCATTTGTCTCTTCTTCTCTCTCTCTCATTTTCCACCCGAATGTATTTCTCATCTCTCTGTGTCTATTTCTCTCTCTTTCTCTCTGTTTTTCTGTCTCTTTCCCTCTCTTTGTCTATCTCTTCCTTTCCTTTTGTCACCTTCTCATCCCAGTGACGATCGGGCTATGAGGGTAAATTTCGTATAAAGATGCACCCTGAACAACTTGGTTTATGGACCCTAAGTCTCGATGACAACAGAACTGGCAGCAACTGGTGAGTATATATAGTGTGGCAAACTGTGGTCAGAATATATATGCCACAGAAAGGTTAAGCAAAATTTCGGCCTATAGGGGTCACAAAATAATACATTTGTGATCCTTTCCTGGTCTGTTTCTTTGGGAATTCCTTATGAGGAAGCTAATAATCTCTTTATATCCTTCAAAAGCATTCTTTTTCTCCTAATAGGTATATAATCTTTACAATTTAATATCATATTTGATCCCCTAAGTGGAAATAAGAACAAGCATAAATTACCTCTTGGTATTATATTTAACTTACATGCAAAACGATAGCCAACAAAAAGAAATCAAATAGAACAATGACAATGAACTCGCCAGGTTCAACCCTCCCTCGAGCGTTCACCCTCCGCTCTGATCGAAGCTGTACATGACGAGGATTGGTACGAACCGCCTTCAAATATGTGCCGCGTAAATATACCTCCATCACTCATATCAAATCGCAATTTATCACCTCGATGTTTGGGTGTAAAATAACAAACTGTAAATACGTGTATCTTGAATAATAAAAGGCGGGCAGCTCGTTTTTAGGGTTAGGGTGTTACGAAGGCAATTTGTCATGAAAAAGTTTCATGTTGGCACGCTTTGGTATGTCGAGGGGCCTTTTGTGTCAATCCAGGTGCTTGTTTGATAAAAATCATGCCGGGCTCACGTTTCCACTATCAATTGATTGCATTCATACAGAAAATATTTCCTTACATGCAAGAATTATCTTTCAGTTGCTATGAAATCATTGTATGAGAGAGTCACCAATTCATGAATAAGAAAGGAAAAAGCCTTGTCATTTTTCAGTCTTTTTCGGGGTGGTATTAAAATGGAAAATGTCTTTGAAATACTAGTATAGCCCTGCTCATCAATGGGTACTGGGATGACGACAAAATCATTTATCAAACTTGAAATAGAATGAGCGAGAAAAGAAAGAGATAACCATGAAAGAAGGAAAGATAGATAGATAGATAGAGAGAGAGAGAGAGAACAGACAGGATGATAAAATAGAAGTTCAAATTCTTTCATTATCGGTTACTGACTGCACCTGTCTATAATTGCAGTACAATAATCATACCTGCTGCCATATGAACTTGTCACGTTAGATTACAAGTGGTGTCCCAAATTCTTTCAAGATATCGTTCCGATACCAGACAAAATAAGATGAAATTTCTGCTTATTAACAAATTACAGAGTCATGTTTCTGTTCCCTAATGCGTCCAGGAAATGGGAAGGAGATAACATTTTAAAAAAAAATCTGCAAAAATGCTTGAAAGAATGATTTGTGCCATACAGATGACAGGTTTGAAATTTGACAATAAGAAAGAGGCAATGAAACATAATTATAAGTCATCAAACGTGTTTTATAGCCAACTGTTTGAAATTATTTTGAAGTAATCTCCCCCACCCCCTCTCTCTCTCTCTCTCTATCTCCCGTCTAAACCATCCATATTACATCTAGCATGGTAATGTCTTTGAAAAAATGCGTTAAAAATGCAATTAAATAATTTTATCCGTACAATACTACAATTTACTGACGGCAAAATGTAGTCAACCAAGCCTATATGTGGACATAACCGTGTCTGAAACTTGGCAAATGCAAATATCATCGGCCAGTGTATATTCAAAATGTGGGCGTTCATGTAATTTGTGGTGTACAGAGTGCATATATATATATATATATAAGCGAAGACAATGTTATGTATAACAAAGGCAGGCGTGCCATCACCATGATTACATTTGCTAGCCTTGTTCTCTACTACTCCTGGGTTAATGGCCATGTCTAAAACTTGGCAAATTCAAACAATGTTGTCCAACTTATATTCAAAACAGGGGAGTTCATGTATTTTGGGGCATATAGAGTGCATACATATATGAATAAGCGAAGACAATGTTATGTATAACAAAGGCACTGCGTGTCATCACCATGATTACATTTACCAGCCTTGTTCTCTACTGCTCCTGGGTTGATAACCCAATGGTCATGGCGACCTAATATAAGGTCATAGCGACCTAATACAACTGTCATAAGGAAATTTGCATGGTGAAATTGTATGTATTACAACTCTTTCAGCCCATAATGATAATCAACAAACACATATCAATTGACGGGAAATTATAAAAAGATATATATAATTTATATAGGCATATATATATATATATATATTTTTTTTTTTTTGGGGGATAGGGGTAAGCGAAGTCTGCATATTGTACAAATCGTATTAGGACAATAACAAAATTACAAAACTAGAAACCCAGGACAGTAACCTCCTAAGGTGACCACCCCTAGGGCAACTACCCCAGGTCATTAACACAGTTGTACATACAAAATTACAATCAGGCAAAATGATTGCGTGTTCTTTATAAAGCTTTGAGTTTTTTTTTCGCAAACAATATTCTAATATCAAAAGGTTCGAACAAACTTTTCACCTGGTCACGCCCACTTCTTGAGCGAGAGCGGAACTTTATCGCCTAAGTTACCGTACGATAGCCAATCACGAGACTTCCTTGATAAGGCAATCGGTCATTGGCCTCTGCCATGCTTCATTGCGCATGCGTATACGAGTCATTCACTCTCCGTCAAATGCTATTAGTTCATAGCGTGAGATAAATAAATTAGAAGCCAATTCTCTTGAATCGTGACAAAAGTCTCGCGTAACTTTTTTTTTATCTGATACTCGTTCCCCCCTTTTCATTATTCCTCGCTTTTTTCATGTTTATATATCACCATTCGTACCGCGTCATTTCATCTTATGCAGTGAGAATCGTTGGATCTGGTGCATGGTTGATCGAACTATCGGAGCAGTTCAGCGACAGTGATCTAGGTAGATAAAAGCGCAGCTGCGAGTTGAAGAGCTTGTAGTTGTGACTTGGTCGTCGCTGTGCAAGCTCCTTCAAGCCTCACGTATACTATCAAACACTCGTACACGTGCTAGAGTCCACAAACCGTAGACTCGATTTCTCTGTCATCAAACATCGCTGCTGTTTCCGTGCGTAGACATCCCGCTCCTTGCCTTCGTCAGCTTCGTACTTCGAGAAAAAAGAGAAGCACCAAACACCCGCGGAATGTTCAAAGGAGACATACTTACTCATCTGTAGGATGCTAAGAATGTTTGGGAAGTGTTTGGATTAGTGAATACCGACCTCTCTTCGAGTTTCCTAACGTTACAGAGCCGTGATTTTTGTGCCCCGTGGCGGAGTATCGTATTCGCTTCTTCGCGTGGAGGAGGTGCCGCAGCGACAGGCGACAAATTGCCGCTTCAATGAAAAACACAGTGGAAGGCGTTGGAATAGCCTCTGCCAGACCCGCCCTCCGTTGAAATACACCCACAACTGGATCGCAATTGTTGGTTAAAACTTAGTTTATTCATAATAATTTCTTGGTTGTTGGATGTCATCATTATAGTCATACGTCTTTAGCCCTGTATGTATTTGTCACGTACAATTTCTATAGAGGTAAAGCCGAGCACAATACAAAAGTTGGATTAAATTGATAAATCATAAAAGCTTAAAGTGGGGCCATCCATTTTGACAATAGTAGTTTAATCTCTATACCTCGACTATTTCATTCAATTTGTATGAAACGACATTGCTTCAAATGCCATTCAAGGCTATTCTAGTCGTGTGACTTGGGATGAGTTTATCGACCTAAATATCGTTGCACCGCTGAAATGACCTACTTGTATAAGAGTTTTACGGCGTTCAAAGTCTAAAGAATGTCTTTAGAAATATGATTAAAAACAACGCCAGTCAATGTATGAATTATTGTATACTTTTACCAAATGAAGGCAACACCTGGTTTAGTATTCTAAAAGTAGTAGCTCCATAGTTTGATTAAACGTCTGCTTTTAGAGATAGGGGACAGTAACAGCGTTGAAACTTTAGTTATTTTGCCTCTGATATTATAAACGAACAGTATATATTTTTCATCGATTTTGACCTCTTGACTAGGACCATGTGTTGTTTGATCTTGTTATCCGTCATTTGCATCATCGGCGTAACGTTGTTCGTCTTTCGGTCCACTCGACCCAAGAAGATGCTCGATCCGACAGGTCGCGCAGTGGTCGTCACTGGATGCGACACCGGCTTCGGGCACGCCATCGCCAAGCGTTTCGACGAGGTGGGATTCACTGTGTTTGCTGGAGTACTGTACCCAGAGAAGGCTGGAGCAATGAAGCTCCGTGCGGAGGGTTCGGAGAGGCTCCATGTAATCCACATGGACGTGACCAAGGAGTGCCAGGTGCAGGAGGCTGTTGACTATGTCCAGAAGCACCTTCCTGATCCTGACAAGGGTAAGTCCAAATCCTCTAGACTATATGCTCCAAACACTCTTCATTGTCCAGTAAATTCCATTAAATTTAAAGGGCCGAGGGTCACAGCGCTTCAAAAGTGTTGCATTTTGCTGGATCCAACAATATAATGATTGCATCCAGCGATGTGAATTCTAACTTTGTAAACGATGTCAGCATGGTCAGTTCGCCTATCCTCGGCCATTTCAGATGATTCGTTAGCATGTTATAGGTAAATCCACCGCAATACGATGCATTTTGGCCAGTTATAGATTTAGAACATATAGAAAACCGAAATAAGCCGAAATTATATTTCCATGTATTATGAATGTATTTCTTCACAAAGCAATAAATTACCAAATATATTTCTATTGGTCAGTGTACATTTCAGTTGACGTCGCTTGCATGTGAACTGACGAACTATAACCATGATCGAAAGAACGTGATTAAAATCCCCATGTTTTTAAATCCTAACGTGTGAATTTAAGGTAAGATCATGGACCTACTAATAAGACATATCATCACTCTCAGTTCATGTGAAACAATATGAATATACCTGCTTGGAAGTCAATGTTCGGTCACTGAACACAAAAAAGGTCCTTCTCGCTGTCATCGAACATGATTGATTATATACCGAGATAACAAATAAGCAAAGATCATCGTATGCAATATCTGTATTCTATTGGAACCTGTCAGTACACAGGTCAATATTGACTGTGAAGTTCAAATCCCGGTGTAGTTTTGGCTTTTGAGTGATAAGTTGTAATAATCACGTAACACTGTGAGAGCAAGAGTGATTGAGAATGTTTGCCTCTTCATTGAGCACGCTTGAATCTCAAACCTGTGTTCTTCACCATACTTTGTTTCTACAACCACCTTTGGAGAAATGATGAAATATGTCACTCTCTTGTATGATGTCTACACACAAAAAAACACTCTATATCTCTATTTTGAAGACAGCAGGCCTATTTCCACCTACGTCCATAAAGAAACATACCAACTTTACAAAGATAGAATACTATAATTAATATTCAACTTTTTGCAGAGTTAGCGAATATAATTGACCCTCGGCATTGCCCTATACCTTTATTTACGCCCCTATAACTGTAGTTAAGAGTAGGAAATCAGTTCACCAACAATACATTTCGAGAAATTAACTATCCACTTTTTGTTCATAAAGGTTATAACATGGATTCCATGAATCCATTAGTAGCTCAGCAGAAACTGTCAAAACATGTCACCAATTTTGACCAATCTATAACAGTTTTTAAAGACATATTATGAGGGCAAGAGAGCATTAATTGTCCAACAACAAGTTCGAGGGTTCAAGCACAACTGGTATATTATATCAATGGCGTTTTGGAAATGCTGTTTTTCTCCAACATTCGCAAAAATATATCATAAAGCTGTTTTACTGTACATAAGGGCCTATAGTGTCGCTGAGGGGCATGCATTCGCCATATACATGAAACATACATGTAGCTTCACTACCCATGGCCTGGGCGAGAACAAACGAATAATATTTCTTGAATTTGATAGGATTTATGAGGATTATTGCTTCGAGAGAAACTGGTCAAGGCCGGATGACCGGGCCATGACCTCAAACTACACTCCCTTTCGCCCAGTGGAGGATCCAGGGGGTGGCGGGGGCGGGGGTGTAACGGGGCATGTGCCCCCAAAAGGAATAACAGAAGAATCATGGAAGAAGAATCTTTCCTCTTTTTTTGCATGTTAACTAAATTTGAAGCAAAAAACGGCACTTCAAAAACCTGAAGAACTTACTTTTTATTGGTTATCACAGAATTTTCGGACTTGTGCCCCCTCCCCCACCCGCTAGCGAATCCTGGATCTGCCACTGCCCTCCCTTCCATGCTGATGATTTGTGTTTCTCGTGGTGGGACCATAATACGGTTACCATAAACCATACGTAGTTACTATGGTAACGAGGTACACCTTTCCATGCCCATTGCTTTTCTCTAACATCAATTATACCAGAAGTTTTGATAGACGCATATTTTTAAAGAATATTTGTAATCAATTTTAACCGATGTCTCTCGATTCATAGAGGTGGTAGCCTACCCTTTTAGATATATGCCCACATTTGTTGGAAAACGCGAATTAAAAATCTTTGTATTATTTATTTAGCTTCAATTTGCCATGTTATTTTTAAACTTGGGTAAATAGTAATCAATTGACCCTACCGCAAATACAATTTCAACAGTAGATGGTGACTTTCCTCACACACTGCGCATGTCAGCACATGCGCAGATACGATACTGGGGAATTTCTGGCTTCCTTAGAGAATGTACAGCAGTGTCTACTAATTCCTTATTTCACTAAACTATTGTTCAGGTTTCATGAACTTCCCCGATGATTTTATAAGATCTATGTAGGCTCCATCATAAAATGTTACTTATAATTACTTGGTTCCGAAACTATTATTTCTATCGGTCTTCTCGACCCATTGTATTTGTATGAGAACCGGAAGTGCCTTTGCCAAATAAACCCATGACCGGTGCTGCCTTCTATGGCCAAATACCGTAGTTGTTCAAGAAAGCAACCAAAATATTATGTGCATATATAATAGCGTTGTCACGATTTGCAACATTCTTTTGGACGACAGTGATTATAACTCTTAAAAAAAAAAGATTATTTTCATAATACCAACAATTTTTTTCATAAATGATATCCTTCATCTGCTTTTAAGAATGTCAAGTCAACGAAATTAATAATACGAATTTCTAATGTCATTCCTCAATTCTGCATGTTTACTTCGATGTTTTGTTAATCAGTACAACACTTACTGTGATTTTTTATATTCATGCATTGAAGATGTTAGATGTGTTTTACCATGGAAAAAACCAATAAAATACATAAACAAATTAAGCGATGAGTTTGCTGCATATATCCCCGTCACTTTTAAACAATAGTCATGTTAATAACAGATATTCTCTTGATTCATACGTGGAAACTGCTTTTCTCCATTTACTTCATCATGTCTGCTGAAAACAAGATAAAGCGACAAAGGAGCTAAAGCGATGAAATTATGTTTGGTAAATGAAAAGAAAGCGACGTGGAAAACCAAACGTGCTTTCGAAATAAGTAGGTCAATTCTAAACAAATAGTACTATTTTATGCACTGGTTATGATTTATATCTGCTCGGCAAAATCGAGGCATAAAGCTAAAGAAGCAAAGTAAATGAATACTCTTTCTTTTTCTCTGTTTGCCTTCACCCGCATGTCAATAAAGTAGTTTACCAAAGAGATATTAATTTGTTTATTGATACGTTGAGTATCACTTATACGTCGTCAACATCGAGGCAAAAAGCTTTACAAAAAAAAAAGGAATGAAAACGTTTTATGTGATGCACATTTAGACTTTAGATTCTCCGTTTCTCTCTCTCACCTCCAATCATACATCGGTATTTGCCGACATTATTATCAGCATCTGCCCCCCACCCGCCCTTCTTTGCTCCCCACCTCCTCATACACATTCTCCAACCTTCTACTTTCTCATGAGTTAAACATGCACCCTTTTACTGTATCAGCTGACGGTGTATAGTTGACTTTGAAATATTGTCAACTTTGAAACCCATAGAAATCTAAAAATAACTTAAGCGTTTCAGTACAAACATAGCGCTATAATTATGCACGTGTTTAAACCTTCCCTGTGTCAATTTGTACACTAACCTTCGATATTGACATCAGGTGTTCAGATCATATTAAGCCACTTTGTATTTATCCAACCCAGATAGATTGATAGATATGATAAATATTCCAGTAATATGTAACATAATGGTTCACGAATTGTGTTAGGGATCGTTGACTCGAGTCTAGATAAACTTGTCTATAGACTTTGTAGTGGATATATGTTTGTTTCTTGTGATCTTGTGGATTAAGTGTCCGGACTGTGAACCACAGGGTAAAGGGGTTCGAATCATTGCCGCACCACTAACGTCATTTGGCAAGGCATTATTACAATTGCCACTCTCCACCCAGGTGTTAAATGGATGCCGATAGAAAAGAATTTCTTGAATGCCGTGAGCGCCGAAATCGGTAGCCTATAATAGCAAGAGCCGGAGAAATAATAGTTGATGAGCGCTATGAAAATATCCAATATTATAGCCATTAAAGGAAGGTAATGTGTATATAATATATAGTATAATATAGTATATACTTGTACTGAGTACTGAGTGTGTAGTAATATAATAATAATATAATATTGGTTTCTTATATAGCGCACGTATCGATCTTGCAAGGTCCTCAAGGCGCTCCAACATTACCCGGCTATGCTAGGCTGCCGATTTCGGCGCTCACAGCATTCAAGGAATTCCTTCCTACCGGTACCCATTTAACACCTGGGTGGAGAGTGGCAAGTGTAGATTAATGTCTTGCCAAGGACATTAGTGCAGCGGCGGGACTCGAACCGCGGACCCTGTGATCCACAGTCCGACGACTTATCCACTACGCCACAACACCTCTACTCTATACTAGTACTGTATATTATATTTCGATGAAAAATGTAAGCTACTTTAGATTTCAAAAGCGAAACAATATTCTCAAGTATTTTTGAAGAAACAGATTAGTAAAAAATAAGTAGTGGCGAAACCAAAGTAGGCTAATTACATTTTATCCGCGCCGAAGCTCGTCTGTCTATTATTTGTCATCATCACCAACCATAACAGAGTGTATAGTTTTGTTGAATTACAGATGCTCTATCACAAAAAAATGACGACATACAAATTTAGCGCTTACTAGTACACAAAATGAAATTATACTGGTCCGCATGAAGTACTATAATAATTATGGCGCTCGTAAAAATATTTTTTTTTTGCGTACGTTCATTGAGCTGGCGTACGTTGACCCCGGTGGCTCTTTTTTCATCTCTTGGTGAAAATGCAATAGTTTCTCAGAGTGAAAAAAGAAGACTTTTTGTTGGTTGTCAATGTCTATGTTGTTGTTTACTTTCTTTCATTGTAAACTCTGCACCACGAGCCTCATTACAATAGAGCGCGGTTTATAAATCTCGACGGTGAATACAGAAGAAGAGACACAAGTCAGTATCCACACACGACTGGGGTCATTTTTTGTTGTTGGTGTGGATGGATCGTTCAATAGAAATTTTGCTAACCTCGTTCGTAATAAGCTTTAGATTTATAATCTTTCCTCTGCCTCTGCCACATCCATTGTACTGTGTGGATTCCATACAAAATTATTTCAGACAACGCAGCCTACTCAAACAAACTTTGGGACTTCCAAGGTAATGTATACCGCAAGCCCATGCTGATTTTTTTTTTTTTTAACATGATGGTATTTCATTTTCGCTTCTTTTCTAATCCCTACAAGTCAATGAAATGTGTACGCCAGGCTATGCTCACACTCAAACACCAACATAAATCATACAAAAGATACCAAGGGCAATATAAATGTACTCAAAAGTCCCCGACAGACGTATTTATAATGGTTCAGTGACATATAAATAATATGTAAGGGCATTGAGGTCATTCGGTCCAGTTTAATCCTTGTATGTGTGTGGGTGCGAGTGTTTAGTGCACGTGTGCGTATATACGGGGTATGGATGTAAATATTTGTATACCTAGTACAATATTTCAGAGTCCTTGTTTAATCAAAACCTGTTTTTCAAGATATTCATTGTGAATACACTTCTTGTACTGTCATTTTAGGCCTTAAAATTCCTTTTCGCTTATTTGTATTGTCCCGTGGCGTAAGCATATTATTGTGGTATTTTGAGATGAATTAGCGTCCTATAAAAGGCTAATCCGACAAAGAACTGAAAACCAATTACCTTCAAACTTTCCTCATTTTTGAATCTCAAATCACGTACCGAATACCACATTTGAAATGACCTCATTTACCCCATGCTATGTGTACAGTATATCCAAGGGGATCGGTATAGAGCATGCATGGGGCTCCATCGCCGCAGTAAAAAGAAAAGCAAAGAGGTGTACATTGAACCTTTCGTTTCTTAAAGGTTCTATGTCCCATTTGCAGGCCAACAAAATGAAAGGGTTAAATTCCAACGGCATTTGAAAGATAATACTAATTTAGAACTTCCCTAAAAAAAGGGGGCTTGAAAATGTCTTTAAGTGGGAAAATAACGACTTTTAGTTGTCGAATCGACTTAAGTGCTACCAAGACAGTAAGTAATAGTCTGATTTTCAGACCATTGTACCGAATGGTCGTACGTTTTGTGCTGCGCAAAGATTCAATCAGTTTAATTTTGACAATTACAAGAAGTGGGTTATTGATGTAGATAAATGCTCATGAACTCTTTACAGCTCATTATAAGTATGTTATTACCAAAGAAGAAAAAAGCCAGTTAGTCACTCGTTAGTGTCTGGCAGTGAAGTCTAGCAAGTAAACGGGTTTCCTTGCATAATTTGAATATTAGGACACTGCTAATGTTTAAATTTCACAGATATGACATACATGACATATTCATAATTCCTGCAAAGTTCTACGGAATTTGATGTTGGCTGCAAAAGGGACATAGTATCTTTAAGAGAAGGTTGAATTCTGGTAAATGATTTGTGAAAATTATCATTCTTTTTAAACCGTCTGGAAAAAACATATAGAAGCAATGTTCCATGAGAAAGATTGCTCATAAAATTCCTCCCATTTCCCAAACATGACTAGGACAACGCCCCGGGGTCACATACTAAGGCATACGGGGATGTGCCGCTCTAATGAGTCGCTTTTTCACAAAAAGTCCCTAAACATGAGTCACGTTTTTACAAAGATATCACTAAATATGGGTCCGTATTTTCAAAATTGTGAAAACTTTGCCTATATTTCGAGAAAAATCGCTAATAATGGGTACCATTTTCTGCCAAAATGACCCGTAAAAATGGGTAGGGGTTCCGAGGCTTGAGCGGCACACCCCCGTCTAAACCAAATCTGAGTACCCCCGCCCCCTCGCGGGACAACGTCGGACTGAATCATTGATGTCACATGTTCGTGTAGTCCCATGTAGACATATCTGTGTCGACTTATTTTTTGATGATTTCCAGAGTTAGTAAATTTAATATAATCTTGATGGTTTTTAAGCCTCAAGGTACTCAATTCCTCCTGCTAACCACATACGAAAACCCGTATAATATAGGCCTATTACGGTTCCATTTACATTAAAATTGCATGACAAGTATTCCACTCTCTGTTAACTATTAAAGGTACATTGGAGCTAATAGGAGTGCATCCGAAGTGAATGCCCCAAAATGACGATTTCTTGTTAGAATGACGGTGTTGAACACGGAGACACCTTCTGAATGTATGAACGGAAATGAATAGCCATATCAATTCCTTGCAAAAAGACCCTTAGGCGGTTGAAGACAGTGAATAAAACTTGTGACGTCCCGATATAGCAACGTACCCAGTGGCGTTTCAATAAATTCGTTGAGAACGTGCGAATAGATTCATAAAGCATTATAGGTAAGGATTATACTAGGTAAGCACATTGCAATGGGCTCTTGCTACCATATTCACTCAGATAGTTCAAAGTTCATATTTCTAGGTTTCATACCTTTTTACAACGGCTTGCTATTCCATCCATTTCTCAATTCTCTGAAAAGTTATTTGCTTCAGGAATTATAGCAGTGATTTTAAATGCAGGTGACTTATCCAGGTCACCAGTTTAGCCGGCTATTATAAATATCGAATATTAACGTGACGAAAGAGTTCTCGTAATAATGTCTTCAGCAGTTTTCATTTGTTAAAGTTAAAGTCTGTAGAGTCTGTATAATCCTCAAATAAGAATTAAATATCAATTTTGGATAAACTAAGTATATTGAAGATTTTATTACGACACTTGACGTCTGTGCCTCTTGAATAGTTGAACAATATAATGTAGAATGAAATAGAAACAAACAATACAAGTAATTTACATGATTTGAAAAACACAAAACGACTATCTAATTAAATGTCTTATTTCGTTCCGTCTCAAATGGAATTTATTTTATTTTAAAGATAATGTAGGCCTATTTCTTTTTAAATTGTGACGACTGTCTTTTATGAATGAAGACGTTTTGAAAATACAAAATGGGCGACGGTCACCTTGTATATACACTGCGAGTTTGATGAATGAAAGACGTTGGGCGACAAAGGTCAAAGGTATATAATTATGGAGAGATGCAATATTTTTATGAGGCAATTATTGAAGCAGTACATGGATAAACAATGCACAATCAGAAAAGTATGATTTTGCTCTCTCTATTCGCTCGCTCGCAAAATTGGAAAGTGGACGTTGGGGCAAAAGACGTTCATCCGTTCATGTCCAAATCGTTCCCTTACATGTTATATTCAAACAATAAATCATCTCAACAAAGACTTAAATCGTTTTGTTAAGGATTCAGCCTGTTGAGAATGCGTTTTTTCTTTCATCGAAGTGAGCAGTGAATTATGAATTAGAATTGAGTTGACATCGGTGTGCATAGTGCATGTGAAATGTGAAACTCTACCTGGAAAGGGTTTTATAAACTTGTAAGCTAAAGCTGGGATTTACCCATACATGCATACATTATGGTTCTCTCAAGTCTTAGACCAACAATTCTCAATTTTTTTTTCAAGAGTAGTAACATTATTTGGCTTTTGTCCACGTGTGTGTATGACCATGGACCTACTACGAGTTCATAGTAGGTTCATGGTATGACTATTGACTACAACTAGAGCAGTAACAGCTCTACCCTGCCTCTGTTACCGTTACCAATGCCGATATGTCAATGAAATTGGTTGTATTCCTTCAAAATTTGAATTGATGATTTAGGTTCGATGGATTTTGCCTTACCAAAGATTGAAATCTAGCCACAAAAAAAGAAATCGGAGTTATACATTCACATAGATCATCGACTCACCGTGGTTCACGTTATATGAGTAATGATAACTTCTTCGGTGTTGCTGCACCCTTTTCTACTCGTCGCTGGTGCAAGCGGCTCCCCGATCCGCTGGATTTGAACAAAAGTGCAAAGGGCTCGCGCGGTTGGGTAGGTGTCACCTGAAGGTCAGGAGCGTCAAGGTCACCAAGAGCCAGATGTAGGTCACGTGAGGACAGGTCGCCTGTCAGTAATTGAGCACATGTTCGGATAGTCTGTATGTTCGTACCCCTTTTCTGTTTTTGTGTGTGCATATCCCCTTTCTTTCGTTTTTGGGGACAAACCATTTCCATACACATACAAATTGAGTTCTTTGAGGTAGTCCTGTGGCCATCCTTTGCAGTACTTCTTCTTAAAATGAGAAAATTTAATTTCTCTGCTGAATGCTTTTGCGTTAATAATGTCGAAGTTCTTTCACAAATCAAGGAAGAAACCTACACCGTGTACAAAGTAGAACACACAACTTTATTATTAGACACTATGACTGCTTAACTTTGTCCAACATAAGCTAGATAAGGAAAAAAAAACATTTTAAGAAAGAGCAGGATATAAATCTGAGAGAGGTTTCAAGAGCTTTTACAGTGGATGTGTTATTGACTGCCTATTGACAGTTGACCGTCATGTTAAATAATGACATTGTCTGTTACCTGTCCTTAAGTTAAAGACAGATAGGTTGTTGCCCTTGCAAACAGCTTCGTCATACCTGTGTGGCCTACAGGTCTTTTGATCAATGACGGAGGCACCCTCAAGAATCGGACCTCTTCACACTCCCACTTAGTGCTTACTGTGTGCTTTATACTGGTGTTATGTTACTGTGGGCTGGGTTTCAGAGCGCTTTTGAGTTTTCGAAGCGTATCATGCCGCTCGACTGTCTCCTTGAGTTCGAAATCGGGCGGAACGCTTCAGCAAACCGCTTAATGTCGTACTTACATCTCCATGCACTGTTACTTGAAAATGCTCTCTTTGGAGGAGTAATCTCGTTAGAGTCTTCTTATTTTGTTAATGTGAATAGGGCCGAATAGGGTCATGCTCACATGACGAATAAATGATATTGAGATGTTTATTTCTGTCCTAGTTTTGTTTATTCTCCCGTCTGGCAGGTCTGCCGGCTTTGAAGTATTTTTTAAATAATTTAAACATGAAAACTGATTACAGAACTTTGTCACGAGCTAAAAGGTTATGTTTATTTTTATCCACGTGAGTACACCGTTGTTGTTGTTTACCTAAGTGAAGGCTCGTTCAAACATGCGCGGTAAACCGCTGCGGCAAGATTAGCAAAATATTTTACGATCAAATGTATGAATTGACGATATTTAGAGTTGAAGGGGGGAGATAAAAAGTGGCAGCACGTAAGACACAGAAATATGAGGCATATTACACTTCTTGTCATTTTATTTTGCCGCGTTGATTAATTAGGCGGTTTACTGCGTCAGTTGGAAACGAAGCGTAAGCATTGCCTTTTTACCGGCTACACACGAGGTGTCTTATCGATAGTGTTTATACTTGCGCTAATCAATGAATAAATGAAATTAACCAACACGCCAATGATTCAATGCAATGTGACCACTGTTCATTTTATAATGACTTCTGGCAATATGTTACCCTTTCATGTTGCGTGAAAGACCGCACTATAGTAAGTCCCTGTGACGCAGTCCTACGTCAGACAAAATTTAATGGCGGTTCAACCCGATCGATGCTAGTACTCGATCACGAGCATGATTTAACTTGTCGCTTTGATAAACTCGATTTTAACTGGACTTAAAATTCAGTGTCGCCTGTCGGGTTGAACAATGTTCTTTTCTACATTTAGGCATGCTATTTGGGACTTGGGGCCCTTCGCTTCATGCCAGGGCGGATCAAATTTCAAATAATGCATATTTGAAGTTGCTTAAGTTGACATGTTTACTTGTCAACATGTTTGAAGTTTTTTAAGTTGACATCTTCACATGTCAACATGGTGACAATGTTTTTCGTGTCGTCTTATACATTCTTTGTTCCGTACGTGACCATACGTATCACCATGGTTTTGGTAGAGCTTAAACTATTAACGTAATGTGACATAACTACGTGAATTATATTGACACAGAATTTCGCTCTTAATTTTGACAGTGCACGATGCAGACCTTGTTGGTTTCTTACCTTCAAATTGTTGGTAATCATTATTTTTGTTTCGTTTTTGTTTTTGTTTAAATGTGGCTTTCATTTCCCCCAATCAGTTTCTACTTCAGTATTTTGAGAGTCTTTGAGCTATGGTAAACTATAAACAACAATCAGAGGATCGCAATGGGTCACTAAAAAAGCAACGCCTTTTACTTATCATCTTAACTTTGTGTATATTTATTAGTGTGCATGTATCGGGATATTGTAGGTTCTACAAAGCTGAGGATTCTTAGTCAAAATCATAGATGAAAATGAATACATCGACGTGAATTATCTTGTGGCCTGAACGGCCTTGTGATAAAACTTATTGTGACATATTGACCTTGTTTAATCTAAAATGCATTCTCAAAAGAACACAGTTACACACATCTCGGTTGCTTTTGCAATTTGGAGCGGTCGTTCGCAGTGAATTCCATTTGAGGTGTTTTTAGCGCGGGTCACTAATTCACTTGGACAGGGTGTTTTACCCTTTCATATTTAGCTTCATCAAAATAACAAGGTCAACGATTCCTCTTCAGGGTCCCGGAGGGTCTTTGTGCTGCCGTGTATGATTATGAAAGTTGAAGACTGAACTTGAAACACTTAAGTGAAAAATGTAACTGTGTGAATAACAATAGAACTATAGATAATTACTTTTGACAAGTCTAGTTTCCCAGATAGAATTGTCACCTTAACGCATTCTTCGGATGCCACCCAGCCATCGTTTCGTATCCCAGAAGACGCATTGTACGATCGTATCCAGGGGTGGCGCCACATATTTTGTTCGGGGATGGCAATGGTCTTAAACAAAAGTGCAAGCAATGAGATGTTTTAATTTATATTTTTCTCATAGGTGTTAAATCGGTCTCAAGTTTTTGACAAACAAAAATAATTAAAAGACAAAAGTTGTAACATTTTGGAGATGCATTTTCTTGACAAATAATAAGTGGCAACCGTCTCCCCCTCACCCTGCATCTTGACGCTGCCCCTGATCGTATTCGCAGCAACGGATGGAAGGTTAACGTGAAGTCCGAATGAGAGCCATCAATCAAAGTCTATGTGTGGGGCTGTAATGTTTATCTGCCGTGTTCAGCTCGATTAAAGACGCCATGTTAAGAAGTGATGGACGATCTGTAGTTGTTCTGTGTCACTGTCTATTTGTTATCAACCCGTCTTCCGTATTGGCCGATCGTATAACCATCAGTCGAGACACGCGGGAAAGACATCGCCACAAATTAAACCTGGTTTGGACTGGCGACGCACCACCTTCGTTCGCTAATGACGCCAGACTCCGATCTTCAGGCGACGCATCAAGACCCACTCTTCGATGACGCCTTAAAGTTCACGTAGCATTAATAAGACGTGATGCGATATTGGTTGTGGCCATTGAGGAACTGCTCGAGGAATGGCCTCTCCAGTATCCCTCCTATTTGCGCACAATCATCGTTCATTCTCGTGAATGAATGCACGCTCTGACGAGATACACCCCTAGTTCAAATCAGTAGCAAATCTGAATGAAATTAATGTCGTCGTCCGCGAGACTGGTTTCCGTGAAGTCTGTGCTGTCATTGTCAAACCTATTATGTACTTATGATGGTTGAGATGCCCACTTGGAAGTGAGGCCTATCAGCACATCATTGATGTGGTCACATCATGGCGACCTTTCAATAAAGAAGAGGCCTCATCTTCTTATTCTATACAAGGAGGAGGGGCTCCTGTTCTCTCCCGTCTTACCCAATAGGCATGTACCGTCCTGCACATTCTGAAATATAAAATGAAAGAAAGTATTGCGGTATTGGAACAGGGCATGATTTACCTCTACGCAAATAAAAAATGCAGTTCTGTCGAAGAATAAGAAGAATTAAAAAAAATTGGTATGATTATTCCTATCCAATTAATAGGCATGCATTTATACTACGACATCTCATGTTGTGATTAAAGAAAACGAGTATAAAACGCGAGCCATTGATAAACATCCCATTATCATAGTTTCTAAATTAAAATGCAAACTATTTCTTTTCAGCTTCTATGTCACTGCTTTATGCAATGAAGCAAAAATTACCCTGATTACATTTGTTGAAAAGCGTTCTTCGTGGAGTGTACGTTGGTTGAATATTTATATGAAAGATATTTTCAATATTAAATAAAACTAGTTTACATTCTCTTGATAATGTGAATGTGTTAGGATTAACTATAATATTCAAATTCTCTTGGTTCTGCTGACGAGAACTGCTCATTTTAATGTTTTTGTCACAACTGTTTTTGTCCTAAATGTCATTATTAAAAAAAAAAACCCATTCACCTGCACCCTGCGAAGCTACTTACTTACCATTATTGTTTCTTTCTTCACCATTAAGGTTACTAAAGTCAGATGATTAAAATCTTGATGTGTTCAAGTCGTAGCATATTCCATAACAGGGAAACCTGATGAAATTGTGACATACACGTTTAATAAATGTGTTTTGAATGGTCTTTCAAATAAAGACATAAACATGTAAACACTTTTTGTCGGTGAATATTTCTAGTGCCTAACTAAATATTGAATATTTGCGTCGGCATATTTTACTTCCATCCAAAAATATTTCGGATGTTTGTCTTCTGGAATCGCAAACTTTGTCCGACCCAATTCTCCTCTACTCCCAGATCGGTCATAATGTCCAATGTATTGGACCCCTGCAAACGGTCAGATCTCTTGGATTGACTAAAATCGTATTTTCTTGAGGTTTTGAAATCTGTTTTCGTTCGGCAAAGTGAAGCACCTGCCGTCGTTTTGTCTTCGTCATGTTTATTTGCTACTCAAGTTCGAGTTGTTTTGTCGGTGTGTAAACATATGTTGTTTTGAGTCTTTTCGTACATTCCTGTCAGATGTGATAACATATATTTCCACTGACATACATCAGCATGACATGAGAATGCTAGTTCGAGGAACGAAGAAAAGAAAATAAGCGTAGCCATATTTGTAAGACATTAAGTTATTGTCTTTCATTTATTTCAAAGAGTCGAGACAACCACAGAGTTCTAGCAATAAACTTGTTTTTCGTACGGGAATCTATAACTATACAGACGATGGGTATCTAAACAGCAATTGCCAGAAATAATCTGAAATAATGATAAACGATTTATTCTCAAAGTTAAGAAAGGACAACAAACATCGCCAATGCAAGTTATTACATGACTAGTATACCTAACGGTGGCTGTTTAACTATAAAGCACATGTCCGTCACACTAGGCTCGAGATTGCCAAATAGCCCGCTATTTCTGATTTGGGAAATAAGCTTACCCAGGTCATACCTGAGCGGCAAAACTAGGCCTGTATTATATAGCTCTCTATAATATCGGATACCTGTTTACACATGGTGGAGAGTTGCAAGTTTGGATTAATGTCTTGCCAGAGGGCGGGATTTGAACCCTCAATCCGTGGCATGTTTGGATTGAGAGTCAAAATGATTGAACCACTGTACCACAAGACCTCCAAATGCTCACACACGTGGCTCTCCCATGCACTTAGACACTCGGGTATTTAAGCCGAAACTCTAAACGTTACTGCTTCCTCGAAAGGTATTGAAATGTCAAATAAAATGAAAGCAACATGGATGTCTTAATCACGCCCACATCCAATCACATTCAATCTATATGAGTCACGTGGTAAGAGACTACCATTTCGTCTGGCCGTCTAGGAGTTTTTTGCGATGTCACTCTCGATCAGGTGATCGCGAGTTTCACCCTTTTTTCGATTTTTATTTTCGACTTCTTTTCGAGTCTGTAATTATGACATTTCTGTTGGCTCCATGTGAGTCAAAGCTTATGCTTTTGCTGAGTGTTTGACATTTTATTCTATTAGATGTGACATTTGTTTCATTTTTATTACACGTTGAATATCTGTCGAACGTTTGCGATATGTGGGCATTGTAAATGCATGTATAATTATTGTTATTGATATTATTAATATAATTATTATTATCTAAATGATAAAAATTAAATGTTCAGCTTCCTGGTTTGACATTGAATGGAGTCGTCAGAAACATTTTGAACAGACCGGTACTTATATGACATTCGAACATAAAAGTTAACTCAATATAATCAATTTACAGTGTATTTCCTTCGCGATAGTGTACTTGAATAGTGGTATATCTAAAATTCGTTAAATTTTCCTAGTTCATCTGTTCTTTTCTTGAATTTGAGAGAATCTAATCAATTAAGATTGATATGATTCGCGAATAAAACCGGAACACATTTTACTTCAATATCAATCATTCCACTATAAAGCGATTTACAAACACAGTCCTACATACACTTTCCAACTCTCTCCTCGCAATGAATTAAAATTGTCATCCTTTTTATCCCATAACTCTTTAACTTTCAACTAGGATTTGCATCCAAAAACATCAAAAGGTCTTATGCTTTATGGCGAATTTTCTTGTTTACAATTTCGATCCATACTTCGAAGTTTAGGGGAATAAGACGCATATCTTGCTGCTTTTCCATTTAATTATTTGCATGCAAAAGGTTGCGATATACCGTTAGCATCGATTATGGCTATAGGGATGCATGGCAATATTGTTTTTGTCAAATAACTATTTTCGTATCTGTACACTCTACCGTATATGCTTCGAGTGACCAGGATTCCAATCAATAAACCTGCTATTATAAATGTACATATTCACATTTCTTTAAAATTGCCTTTGCTCGCGGCCTTTGTGACAGAAATCAATGACAATTCACATCCTTGAACTGATTTTTCACAGTGGTCATGAATTTGCCGTGAAATCACCTACCTGTATTTCATCTGTTTCACAGGATTTTTTTTGCACTTCTTCAAAATGATGATATTAATTGCCGAACGTTTGCAGATTGAAATGCGAGCCAATACCCGATTTCCAATCGTTGCTAGAGAGTAATGTCCGAGCGGTCATTCACCTCGGCTGCCGGTCAGTGTGTGTGTGCAAGCTTGTCAAACCAGCTAGCGGCCACTGTGTGGTCAGTTGAATGCCCAAACAGAATAAATAGTGGTCAAATTTGCATATGCTAGATCTAAACTTTCTGTTGACTATCAGAGATCAGTTTCCAGCATTTGTAAATATTTCATTATCACGTCTTTATTGTGCTACCCGGACAATAATTATCCATTTAACCAGGAGTGGCCAATACTTGAAGCATGTAAGGCTCACTTACCTTCACAGCATGCTACAAATGAACGTGAAACCGATGAACAAGTAAATGGACAATAATGAAATGAATCTGTAATTTACTTAAATATTTCCTTAATTATTATCCCCAAGCTTCGAAGGGCTTAAAAAAAAATAATTAAGAACTATATTCCATAGAAGTTTGGGTTTTAAATCTCATGAAATATATGAAATTATACAAATAATACACAGCAGTGCGGGCATTAGTAAGAATTACCCGCACAAGGTTCCTTTGGAGCAGTCCAACACACCCTCGGCTACCGCCTCGGGCGTGTTGGACTGTTTTGAAGGTACCGAGTGTGGGTAATTTTACTAATGCTCGAACAAAATGCTGTGTATTATTTGTTTTATAAGATTATCTTTTATTTATTTTATAAAATGGTGTTTTATAACATGATTTGGATAATGACCGGTCATTAGAATTGGGCAATTACCGGTCATTATCCAAATTACGCGTTAGGCAAAATAAATGCCTGGTTCACGTGTACGCTTTCAACCAATCATTTGATTAGGATCCACGTCATCATCTTATAAAAGCCCTTAATAGTAGGTTGCCCGATTCATTTATTGACGTTAACATTCACAACTAAATGACACTCGCCATTACAACTAAGAAAATATCAACAACATTCATTATAAATAAATTAAAACCATCGTATCAGGCATAGTCCTGTCCAAATATTAAACAACACCTCGCCATTTAAAGAAGACATGAACCTCTCGGAACGTTTTAACAGAGTAATGCTGAGCAAGCAGTTTTTGTTCAGAGAAGTTGAGAATAATGACTCTACCTCTGTCTTGTGCTAGGTTTTTTGCCCGTCATTGCGAGGTTTGAAGCTGCACTGATGTGGGTGTTTTGTGGTCACGGTGGTTTGTGGAGAGAAGTGACCGGATAATCGAGACTGATTCATGACTTCCTCCATCATTATCATTCAGTCACGCACACAATAACCCACACCCGCACGCACATGCACCCTCGCGCACACATCTCATTGTTCTTTACACACGCTTACCTTCCCGATGTCTCTAAAGTACACGCGAAATGCATTTCCCCATATCTTCATCTCCTACTTTTGAGCCATTCTCATGTCTCCTCCACACATTTTGTCCATATTCACATTCCTTTTACGACGCATCCGTCAGTATAAACCCACAATGTTTTTCTCTAATCTGCTAATGATACACTTTCTCGTCAACTCTTTGGTCCGTATTCTACTAATTCATTTAAACTCGACCCTCGGTTTAAAATCACGTTTAACAAAGGTAAACGTAGACCTCAGACTGACTTCTTTGCTTAAGCCCAGCGTCGGGTTTAACTCTTAGTAGAGTAAGGGCCTCATCGCCTCTTTTCCAACCCTCTCTGTCTTTTTTTCCCTACACACAATATACACACCCTCTTTCTGGATAACACTATTGACAAATCCAAACTCTTTATTTCTTATATGAAATATTAAATGGCGCCTCTATTGTAACGTGACTGCATAATCTAAGGCAGCGTTTCACGAGACCGTCATTAGTACAAGTTCGGCGATAACCCATTGAAGCACGCGTTCCAATGTGATGTCGGTGAACTTGTACTTATGACGGTTTCGTGAAACGATGCCCAAGGGTTTTCTGTAGAATGCTGATAGTTGCGCCCATCGGAGAACACGTGCTTTAGTTTGACGCATTCGATGAAGTAGTGTATTATCAGATCATAACAGTTTTCCTCAAAGAAATTTAAAGTGTCTGTGACATTGTGCTTCTAAATTGACTTGCTGCTTGTACACATAAGTTCACTATCCAGGGCTTCTCATGGAATGGAAAATAGCATTAGTTTCTTCGATGATCGTTTTCCATTATTTACGCAAGTGTGTCTATTTTGTGTTCGTGTATCCAAGGAATAAATGTCAAATCGAATATAATTCATACTGTAGCTTTCTATACGTCGTAAAAATCAGGTGTTACATTGAACCGCAACTGGGGGTAAACCTTCGACATATTGACGGCTCCTAGGACAAAGGTCAACGATGGAGTTGAAATATTTTATGGAATTCTCACAATTATAGTCGACATGAAACTCATTACGTTGGACGTCGATATCACCAAGCTAGATTTATGTCGACCGTGGAACCACGTGATCCCAGAGGAAATTTAGAAATGGTGTTTTTTTTTCCCCTTAAGTTTTTAAATCAGTACGCCCGGTTGAAGTGAGCGCTGGTTATATTTCAGCAGCAGTTGACCGCGAAGGAGTGTGACGAGTTTCATTCTTCTCCAATTTGTTTCTCGGCTGGAGTGAATGAAACCATGTTTTGATTTGTTGAGATTGATTTGCTGTTAAGTTTCCTCATAGGGAAGAAGTCACACTGACAGCGAGTTCACCCACTGGTCTAAAGTACCGCCGGTGTTTAGGGGGAGGATTGGGAATCGTAACCAAAACGTTCCCCCAAACCCTACCCGAAGCTTGACCCTAACCCTAACTTTAACACTGAAGTAGGCCGATCAACAGTCACCGATAAATATAATGCCTCACCGATATGCATTGTGTCACTTTGATGCATGGAAGTTCCGTCGTCTGTTTGGAGACATTCATAAATTTGAATATAATCTTGTAACTTTTGTATAAGAAAACTGTCCAAAATTGGGATTGTATTGGAATACATTTCATTGTTTTATGATATTTCGCAAAAAATCGCGAACATATGAACTATTACCCTCTGATTGTATGGCCATCATCTTTTTTATACAAACAAATCGCCAACAAAGCCATTTCGGTTTTAACTGATTATAAAAATACATTACAAGCACTAAACAGAGGAAAATACTGCTTCACCACTTATTGACATATTACTCGAATCTGGAAGCAAAACGACCTTGTCAGTAAATACGATGTATGTTCACTGTATGAACTAAAATTTAATAAGACATAGGCCTATTAGCTTTAAGCGCCGGAAATTAATTGACTTAGTATGCGATCAATAAGAACGAAACTGCATTTTAGCTATGATATGCTTGGTTGATAATGCATAAACAATGATTGATAAATGAAGCTTATAGAGCTATAAATAAATTATATTTAAAGGCACCGCCATAATGATGGCATAGTTCATGATGTATTGGTGTCTTAATATAGCCTCGGTGTTTAGGATAAGTGTAATCAAATGAAGGTCACAATGGTAATTAAGGTAGACGACGGCAATGGGAACAGGAAGAGCATTGACGGTACGATATTTAACCATGATAATGATTATGATAAAAATGATGATTATAATAATAATAACAATTATATTACTACTACTACTACCACTACTACTACTTCTAATAATAATAATAATAATAATGAGGAAGCCTAATGAGCTTCAATGCTGTTCTTTATGAGGGCCCTGTAATTATTATTACCCCAGCAATTGCTAGGCATCCATTTACACCTGGGTGGAGATTGGCATATGTGGATATAATATGTCCTTGAAGAAGGACATTAGTGCCGGGTTGGGATTTGATCCCTAACCCCTTGGAATGAGAGTCAAGTTAATAACTATACAACGACACCTCCACTAAACATTCCGAAAGTGGGAATGTCCAATATCTCTATTTAACATTTTTAAATAATAGTACACACTGTACTTTTCAACCAAAGACGAAGATTTGATCACTACAGAAAGTGAGAACATTCCAATAACTTAAATGTAACTTTTTGACCCCAGACGAAGATGTTTCTTAATAATTATGTTCTTTTTTCATGAAAGTAAAAATTGATATCTTACTCTTCCCTGTTCATGTATGTGAGTAACTCAACTTGAATTTGTGATGGACGGTTGTGCTGTCAGATTGTGCAATTTGTGCCACAGATCTTTTGTAACCCCCTCCTTCATTTGCACTTTCAATAGTACACCTTTTAATTTGAGATTTCATTGTCGCTTTCAGATTAAATTATTAATAATGGAAAGGAAAACCTGGCATAAAAAGGTGCCAACTTCTAACAGAGCTGCCATCAGTGTAGAGTTAAAATACGTGCAAGACTCTTTGCTTTTATTCTAACGGATGAAGCAGAAGACTGAATGCAATATTGCACTTAATTTTTAACATGATAAAGTTGGCATTATTATTTCGATACAACCTTGTAACATATGTTGCAACTTGTGGTCTATGTTGTTTTTCTCCCCTTGTACGTTTTCTCATTCAAAACATTTTAAAGAGACGCAATGCAGTGCTTTTCAATAGGCAATGCCCTGATGAAGCTTTGTGATAAATGATTGCTATAAAGTGATGCAGCAGAAACTAAGTAGAGGAATGCGGATGATCGGGAAGACAAAGGAAACGGATGAAGATGCAATTCGGGAAGCTTCGGAGAAATCTCCATCTAAATGTAGGTCACGGTGAAATGTCAAGTAAAGTTCACTACGGATGTGGACACATTGAAAAGTATTTTATGTTGTACCGTATTCGTATATAACACTGATATAGGAGGGAAGTTTCCAGGGATAATTTCTTGTACAGAAGTTAAAGTCAATGTATTTTGGATAATTACTCCATTTAATGCAAAGCTATATCTTACTGACTTGTTTATCTACGTTTCCTTCAGCATTGCTATACCAATGTTCGAACATTGAGCCAGAGAGTGTAGGGCCTTTGGAAAGACAAACGGAGAATCAGGAGGGTCAAAGGCAAGAACCTAATATTTATAATATATTAGTATACAAAAAAAAAGGGGGGGGGGTTCGGAGAGATAAGACAGATAGAGAGACTGTCAGACTCATCATGCGCTCCTGTTATGCTTTGACAATAATATGAACCCTTCCTTATAGTCGCAGCACCCCCTTAGCTTATAGTACGCTCTATTTGTTGAATCGAACTCTGGCAGTGTAAGGGAGTTGAGAGAAAGAGAGAGAGGGAGGGAAAATAAGAGTAGATAAGAGAAGAGAGAGAGAGAGAGTGGGGGAAGGGTATAGGTCTTATTGGATTGCAATGAAAGAACACAGGCCGGGTTGAATTATCTAGGTCTGGGTCAGATTCATTACATCAAAGCTACTTCTCGGAGTCGCAGATAGTTCACTTCATTAAGGGAGAATCGTATGTGTCTCCGCTTAATGAAATGGGAGATTACACGATTCTGAACGATGGCGTGGCCACGGGGCCCGGGGGTACATGTCACCCCTAAATAGTTATGTTAGCGGAAAAGGGTTTAAAAAAAGAGGGAGGACCAAAATGGCCGGGGAAAGGGAACTTGAAAAGAACGAAGATATAACCCCTTCCACACTCGTGTTGCTTTACGAATTCTTACTAAATCCATCTCGTGAAACCGTTGTCCCCAGTGGTGCCAATGCCCCCTCAATGTTATATCCCACTTTACGCCACTGGTTTGAAAGAGAGAGAGAGAGAGAGATAGAGAGAGAGAGAAATATAATTATATCAGCCATGGTTACTTTGCTATAGATCTCATCGGGATTCCGTACCAAGAAAGAAGAGAGTACTCTGAGAAATAGTGAGTAATACCCCCCCCCCCACCAAATTCAGGGTCATGAGTGTTCTAGGCCAACGTAGGGTAATCGTTTGTCTAGCTTAGCTAATAAAGTGTCTAATTATATTAATTCTTTTTATCGAAGATTGGACAAAATATAAACCCGTATTAGGCATAAGCTGCCTTAAGTTGGACGGATTTAGAATGACCTTGGGACAATTTTTACTCAGTTTTTTTGTTTAACAGTCGCTCTGTCTTTAGTAACCGAAACGCGATGATTGCTGAGTAGAAACTCTCTTACTCAATTTGCGGATGATAAAAAAGATATTTCCGAGACTAGAAAGCAGTGGATACAAAGTTGCCATGCAATTACCCACCAACGAAAATGGGGTAAGCCATTTCTTTACTTTATGCAATTAAAATGACAATTCGCAAAATCTTGATCGCTTTATTTTCTAGAACAGGAAATACAATTCCTGCCGGGTAGCCGTTCTAAAAATGTTGAACGCACTCGATGCACGATGTGTAAGGCTTTGAATAAAACATAAAATGATCACCATGATCCTTGAATTTAGTAACATGTTATCATGAAAACCTCCCCTCTATGATCCACTGCTATATTTTGCCATGTACTTCAAATGAACTGCAGAGGACGGATGGGGAGGGATACACCCTATAGCCAGGATGCCGTGATCAATCTATTCTTTAATGATGGAGGAAAAGTGAAACAGACTTGGAAATCGCGATTTAGGAAGAATATTGAAGATAAGACCTGCTTAGGGATATATTCAATCATTAATGCGGCCTGGACGAAGTCATAGCTATTCATCCGGATCATGTGAGTATAAGAGCATAAAAAGGAGGGAGGCTTATTTTTACAATATTTTTTACAGTACAGATGAGTCTTGTGACCATAATAATACCTGTATAATGATATAACCTATTTAATATAACACTTACCTAAGTGATGTTATCACGTCGGCTTTAAATGCAGTTGTTTCGCAATTTTTGAAAACCAAAAGCATTTTTTGAGACTTCAATTGAGTGGTTCTTTTATTCACTTTGGCATAACCGGTAGAAGTGTGCATGCTCATATTTCCAAGAAAGAGATGAACGTTTTATAATAAGTTACTGAGCGTTCAAATAGTATTTTGGGGCTTGATTTTGATCGTGTTAGGTTATTTTTACTGACAGTAAATGACTCACTATGGTCAGATACCTGCTCTGTATACTAAAAGTCAGCATTAGTAATTAATTTGTTCGCGAGTCTCCCCAAAACCCGAAGAAGCCAAAGAAAACGTAAACAGAAAGAGGAAGCATTTCATGGCAATCTGCAAGGTATGTACCTTTTAAAGTTAACCTCCATAATTGCTCAACTAAGCATGAGAGAAGACACCACCGTTTACACGATTAACGGAGGTGCTTACGTAAAGGTTGCCTTATCATTTGATATTGCTCAAGCCTCTGGCTGACTTTGTCACCTCTGCATGAACCGCTGACCGATAACTGATCCCGAATCGCCCATCTACAGGCTTCTATTTCCCAGCAATTAAATTACCCTTTAATTAACCTTACCGAATGTCAACTCGGATTCGTGTGAACCCCTGTCTGGATATCCACACAACAGTAAGCGCAGTTCTAGAAGGAGGTCGAGGATGTCTCTTTTTGTTTCCTATTTTTCTTTAGGGGCTTTAGGAGGGTGGGGGAGCTTGGGGTTCGTGCATTTATTTTCTACATATTCCTCGCTTAACTTAATTATAATCAAGATTTTTTTTTTTTGGGGGATGGGGGGCTTCGAATGTTAATTCTTTGAAGATGGTTGAGCCCCTAAGCCCCCTTCTAGAATCGCTACTGCGCAACACCTGAACTCAGATGCGCAAAATACCTTGCCCTCCGCTGTCTTGAGCTATCCGATTGAAGCTAAATCGGTTTTTGTTGTTGCATTGGGTACTCCCATTTCCGAAGACGCTCATGGTCATTTTAAGTGTGTTGCTTGGACAAGTTCAGATTCCATGGCTCATTTTGAAAGTCCGAAATTTTCAATATTAAATGTAATACAGTGCACTAGTTCCCTGGTATCAATATGGTAGTCGTAAATCCTCGAGTAGCTCTGCAATAATAAAGAAATACCTGGTTTGGAACAAAGTGGAAATCAGCAAAATATCATTATTTAAAATTATTATGTACAAATTACGATTGCACATTTGCTACCAGTAAAATCGGAAAGGTTTTTAGTAATGCCTGATGGCAATTAAATGTTGATTGTGTCATGTGAGTAGCTGCAGAATGTCTAGAAGAGTAAAAGTATTTGCAATCACATTTTCGAATATATTCGTCCTTGTATACTGATAAGCCGATAGAGATAACCTTGAACTTGATTGTCTCATTAGTCATTCTTTCCTTTCCAAAGGACACCCTAAAGTGGTAGTAAACCGACAGTGGTGATTTAGGGGAAATGGTGGTTATGACAACCATTTATGGCGCCACTTTATCTTCCGGAGATAATCTGGCGCCGTTTCATGTGCGTTTCGTAGTCTACGATGCACATAAAGTGATATGTGCCATTTTATAGTTTGATTCCAGATCGGATTGTTAACAAGTTTTCAGCTACATTTTTCTTCTTTTTCTTCTCATCTGTTCTATCGTCCTCCTCCTTCCTGTTGTTATTCTTCTTTTTATTCTTCAAATAATTATGAGTTTCCAAGAGACCGGAATTATTAAGGTGACTCTTTTTTTTGGGGGGGGGGGGATTTAGGGGCCTGTAATGGAGAAAAGAAGTATACGTTATTTAAAAATGGTCTAAGAATCTGGGCCATTGATGGTGCGAGCCAGATGATTGTTGAGCAATTTGGAGAATACTCTTTGGATTTTCTTTCAGTGGAAAGAATTTTTCGAGTCTGAAGCGTGGAGTCTAACAATGATGACTTTTGGTGGTACGGTGGTGGTCTGCAGACACTTTACCACAATTCCTAAAACCTTGAGCAGAGCCTAGCTCTCTGCTATAGTCTCTTTCTGTGTCAAATGTCCGGATCGGCTAAGTACAGAGCCCATGCAGGACACCTTCAGCTTATTAGTCTCACAGTGCACACACAGGTACGCACAGCGACTGACAAGGGTTTGTGTCTGCACTCTGCAAACTAGTAAGGTTCGTTAAGATATGAAGCGGCAAAACATTGGCGTTTAAAAAAAAATGATGACGTAAAGGTAATATGCTTCACATTTCTGTATATTATAACACAGAGCTCAGTGAATACCCGGAAGTCCTTTGTTGCGCGCAATTGCCATTCCCTCACACGTGTTAAAAAAAACCGCGGTGGCTTTTTTTGCGGCGGTTTGCGTTTTACCGCGCCATATCTGAACAAGCCTGTACGGTGGTCTTGTTTGATGTAATCGCGAGGTGAGTGTAGGAGTGGAGTCGGATGTTAAGGTGAGCCTATCCCAAGCCCTCTGGCTTGTATCAAGTGATTAGTGAGCGGGTATTCCCGGTCATGTCTCGTCAGGTGTACCTCTATCGACTGATATCGACTAGCTTCTCATGCACTCCGGAAGAAAGAGAAGCAGAATGGCGGGTTGTTTGTGGGTGTGCGCGTGCGATGGTGCGCTCGCGGGTGTGGGCTTGTACGTGTAGGGGGAGTCATTGGGGTGTCATGAGGACCATTAGGGTTGTAAGGTGAACTGAGATATAGTGTTCGTCTTTAAGCGTACAACGGCAAACGTCTATGGTGCAGCAGGCACAACTTTTAGTGACATAATATTAGTTACAAAGGCTCAGGGGAGGAATGATATCATATATGTTAGATATTAGAATTATTAATAAGCCTAAATATCAATTGACTTGGCTCTTATTTTATCGATTTGATGAGTCCTCTAATTCCCTTTCTTTCTTCAAAAGCATTGATTACCGGGCCAATTGGAGATGCCCTTATACATATAATTTGAAGGCAGAAACAGCAAGCAGAATTTTATCATGTCATTGCTTTAATAAAAGTTCATCCATAACGCCGTTCTATTTTCCTACAACACTTGTTTACCGCTAGTAACCTTTCAAGGCTCGAGGGAGGAAAGGTGAACATTATAAGGGGTTGGTTATTATTGGAATGATCTTATTTTAGCCTCCATCCTTTAGGGCAAACATACAGGTGCATATGTGAAAGGAATAATTTCCATACTCTTTCTGGGTCACGTGTTCCGAGAAGCACCCAGATCGAGTGAAATTATATTCTTTGACATGTACGCCTTTAGATATAATAGGGGTGCCGTGGAACTTCGCAGGTATCACTTCGGTCGGGATCGACCCATTGGTAAGTTTGTTTTTCGCTTCTCATGGAGGGGAACGACCGAGAAGTTCACTTTTAAAGAACTATTGACATGATTGAAGTTAGATCTAAGCCATCGTGGTTAGCAACAGATGAGAATCTGAATTTAGGAAACCGAAAAAATTCCAAAAAACACTTGATAAGTAAGCCCAGGAGGCTGATGCACCATCTTGTATCCACCTTCCCTATACCATGGAAAGATATAGGTTATCTGAGGTCAGATTAGTTTAAATGCACAAACCCTTGTCAGCCGTTGTGCCTAACGGTATATCTGCCTGCACTGTGAGACTATGCTGACGGCATACTTTATAGGCTCTGTACTTTAGCTAGTCAGAGACGGACAGATAGGCTCTGCTCAAGGCTTTAGGTATTGTGGTAAAGTGTCAAATTAGATTCTGTCTCTGCAGACTAAGGTCAGATACGGTAGTTCTTTTACGTATTTTGTTCCAGACACAATTTGTTCATCGCTAAATCAAAAATTCTGGATGAATGCCTTGGTGATTCCTTTTTTGTTTCTAACATCTTTTGGATGGCATCTTCCACTCTTATTTGTTCCAGCGCTTGCTCCCTATCTTTTAAGAACCAAACATAATCTCTTACGTTACAGAAAATGTTTTTCATTATTTCAAAGTCTGACAACACCAATTTATAGCAATATATAGTGACTGCTAGCTTCACCCACCCTGAAATGAGAAGGTTCTGGATAATTGAAACCATTTCTACTCGGTCCATGACCAAACTCCGGTATTTTGGCAAAGAGAGACAAAGGTAATGCCTCTTTAACACACTAATCAGTGATCATTAATAGTTTCAGACACCCATCGCATCTAGAATACCTTTTCTTTATATCCCTACCGTTTCCTCCTTGTTTATTTTCAGCTATTAATGCTCCCTTTCGTGCACCCCTTTTATGTTTCTCCTCCCTCTAAATCCAATTTCTTGTCTTCTCTTTGCTAGCTATATAGGTTATCTGAGGTCAGAGAGGGCCGTATTGACACACTTCTCGCCCGACCAGCCCCCCGGGCCCTCTGACATAATGTTTAAACTCAGCTTTCGCGCGCGGCTCTCAGGGAAAAAAATAAGCGTGAGGTTTTTCACCTTTCATATCTCCCTCAATCTATAACCCTCGTTTTTGTTTTCCTTCTTCACTTTTCTCGTTCTTCAGCCCGTTCCCTCCCCTTCTATTTTCTCTTCATTCCTGTCTCTCTACCTTTTCTTATATTCTCTCTCCATGGTATTCATGATATTTCGTGACACGTGCGTCTATCATCGATTAAATCTTATCTCTGATTGTCTATAATTATATCAATTTCCTCGTTTTCTACACAATTGGCTTTCATTTTGATAAAGATAAACTGATATCTATCTCGTTGACATGCACGATCTCAAAAGAGTTGGGCAAGAGAGTCCAAGCTAATGACAGACATAGTCACATAGGTATAGGTTAGTCTAAGGAATAATTGATTTTTTAATACATATTTTATCCTTGATGAATTGTATTGAAAACTTCTTAAAATGTAAAAGGGCGGCAGGGGAAAGACCAGGACGGGTGTCGTTGTTGTCTTGTCATCAATATATCTTATTCATTTCTTGAAAAGATATTCCATCAGTCGAATCTAATTGGATGTGACTTTGCAATCGTTGTCGTCCTTGTCGTTAATCAAATCTTGAGCTGTTTGCTCGGGTGAGAACTTTGCTTTAGCTAAAGGTCGTTCAAACTTGCTGTCACTTGTCACAAAACGAGAACATGTTAAACAGAATTAGTGTTACAATTACAGGTAGGTTTCGCTTCTCTTTACCACAATTCTATTTTATGAAAAGCAAGGGCTGTTCCAGGGTGCAATTCATCAAAAGCCGCAGACGGCTGGCCATGGGGCGAGAAGTGTGGCGGTATTTGACCTACCTGAACCCGGTCTTTAACGTTTGCACAGCGACAACATGGGGTCTGTTCCCATTGCTTTCTCGATTTCCTATCCTATGCATTTGTGATGATGTTTGTATGTGCGATGAATGAGTATCTTGATTCAATGTCTCATGTACCTCACCGTTATGCCTCTTGCACACGAGGCGTCATTTCGATTGCATTATTACCTGTTCTTATCGAGTCTGTGGAAGCAATCAGCCTATACCATAACATGTTGAGCAATGATGCGCAGTTCATGTTGCATTCACCTTTTCTATGACGTCGCATCCACATGGATCCTCAAACAGAGTACAAGTTTATGAGGCTGCCATAGGCCTCTGTCAGGCTGCCAGCCAAATGTCGCCTCATGTGCAATGATGTAGGGGCTAAACCAAGGAGCTTCTTGGGCTAACTCAATGTTCCCCCCTAATGGGGCATGTAGTTATGGGTTTCTTATGGCTGCTCTTCTGTCTCGTGTGTTTCCAACTGTTTCCCACCTCTGTGTACTCGTTTCTCTTTTTCGTAAACCTCAGCGGAATATTCTAGACACAGTTAAGCCGTTTTCTGGGACAATCTGGGGAAGCAAAACATACTAAGGGACACAGAGATTAAAATAAAAAGGTTACAAAGTTCTGGAACCGTAAGTTCACAAAGATGACGCGACATGGTAGACCAAGAAAATCTTTAAAATTTGTCCTAAGGATCTTCTGACTAGACCTGGTCTTAACAGCATTGAGGAACCTTCTAACTAGTTATAAAAAGATCAACGAGACTGAAACTTTCTGCCCCGTGATCCTCATATTAACTTGTGCTCTGTGGAATTTAGGTCACCTAGGAAGTTCCTGGATAAATATAGGGCCTACAATGCAACAAAACGAGGGAGAAGGGAGGCGCTGATGACAAAGGGCTAAGCACCATCTCAACTTCATCATCTTCTGGCTATGAGAATGTCGCTATGAAGGTGAGCGAGACACGCTGAGCATGCAGAGAACAACCCAGAGCGGGGAAATCCTGACAGAACATCAAACTTGACTTATGACAGGACGCTGGAGGTTAAAGACGTAAAGCGAGATTTGAGACCGTGTTTTGACATGTTTTATGATCCGAGCTGGCAAAGTTGAGTGGCAAAGAAAAATATGTCTCGGGAACAGTCGAGTAGGTATAGGTGTATGGGCCACGATCACGCGGTGAGGAGATGTCACTTTGTCAGAGGAAAGTGTTGATCAGTAGGAGTAGTAGTAAGAGCATTATGAAAGACTTTATACACTATATTACTCTGAAGTTCATCGATCAGCTGAAAGACTGATTGTTGATGATGATTGGTCATTTCATAGGGTTTGTATATACGACGTGCGCTGATATCGTAAATGAGGGATTCTTTATAGCAGTCATCATTCTGAAGGCGACTAAAAAGAATTCTGATGAACCATGGACAAATTATGATCACTTTGTATGAGGTTTGTATATATAATGCAGATATACCTCAACATAGAGGTGTAGTGGTGTAGTGGTGTAGTGGACAAGTCAGGGAAAGAGCGGTCAAGAGGTAGGGGGTCAAATCCCAGCCGCGGCATGTATATATTTCGGCAAGTGATATCTACATATGGGACTTGGCTTAATCAAGTCTTGTTGTCATGTTTATGGTTATATTTTCAAAGGTACTTTTATGAAGAACATACATTGACCACTGGTGATAAGTGGTCTACACGAACGAAATACTATAATTGATAGGTAATTTATTCATGATGTTTTCGGCTTGATTTAGATCATCTTGGATAATGCTGCAAGATATGAATTATATGAACAAATATTAGTAGCAACCATAACGGCCTATTGTCTCTAATTCCATATAGGGCCAAGGCATTTTTAAACAAAATAATATATTGTATGAGTTATATATGCAAATGAGAAAGATGCACTTGAACACTCATGCTAGCAAAGAATTTATTCTTATAAAAATTCATTTATTTTGCTAATATTACTTATCAGAGCGTGAAATCAGCTATAAAGCGCAGCCCGAAGGTGTAGTTTTTAACATGGTGTTTATCATGGTCTATATCTATATCCTGTGTTGAGGCCAATGACATCACCTGCTCGGAAAGGAAAACATTCAAAAATATATGCGTTAAAAATACTCTTTCTCTTCTGAAATTGTGCCCCTTACCCTAAGGTAAGCCGTACCCCTTATCGAAATTTCAGTCAAGCCGGTTCCATTAATCTTGCTAGTTGCTACATGTATTATTATATCAAACAGGGTTAAAAGGAAAAACAGTTTCAACTCTTAAAGATACTATGTCCCTTTTCAGCCAACATCAAATTCTGTAGAACTTTGCAGGAATTATGAATATGTCATGTATGTCCTATCTGTGAAATTTAAACGTTAGCAGTGTCCTAATATTCAAATTATGCAAGGAAACCCGTTTACTTGCTAGACTTCACTGTCAGACACTATTGAGTGACTGACTGGCTTTTTCATCTTTGGTAATAACATACATAAAATGAGCTGTAAAGGATACATGAGCATTTGTCTACATCAATAACCCACTTCTTGTAATGGCCAAAATTAAACTGATTGAATCTTTGCGCAGCATAAAACGTACGACCATTCGGTACAATGGTCTGAAAAATCAGACTATTACTTACTGGCTCTATAGCTCCTAAGTCGATTCGACAACTAATAGTCGTTATTTTCCAACTTAAAGACATTTTCAAGCCCCCCTTTTTTAGGGAAGTTCTAAATTAGTATTGTCTTTCAAATGCCGTTGGAATTTAACCATTTCATTTTTTTGGCCTGCAAATGGGACATAGTACCTTTAAAGATTACTCTCAATTAGATACGTTTTTAATAAATCTGCATGCCCCCCACATACTTTTTAAAATTTATTGATAGGATTCTGCCATTAAGATTATCTGACACAAGTGCGATGCATGGGCCCTTTATTATATCGCTACTTTGCTAGGCAACCACTATATTTTATTTTAGCAAGGGACAATGCTGAGAGTAAAAGAAGGGGAATGCCATCTAGGATGAGGTATATACGAGGTATTTCTTGCCCTATGTATTCGTCCTATAACGTTATGTGACAGTGTCATGACTTTATCTGGCCCATTGGGCTATTATAAATAGGCCTATACCATCAAACTGAAGGAGGTTTCCTAGAATATACTCCTGTAAAGACAATGCAGTAAAGTAAACCCCGAGCTGCAAGTCATTATACAATCACTGTCAACCTAGCCAAGGCTGGTAGCCTACCTCGTGTCCAGGAAAAGCAATAAAACATAGAAGTGAGACACGCGCCAGCGTGTCCTCATATGACCCTGTGACCTTATCTGGTTGTGTTGGTCAGTCATCGCATGACATGATCTTGCACTTCCGGTCATCGGCATCGCCCGAGGGAGTTTGACTAGGACTCCCTGCTGCGTAATACATGTAGTGGTGAAGGATAAGAGGGGCGTGTGGGATGGCATCATGCTGGTATTTCCTCCACCGGGGGATCAATTTTGGCTTGTGGGGATGATTGTTTTACTCCCAAAGTGATTAAAATGTAGTCCATTCAAAATTTGAAATGAATATTGTTGGAAGTCGATGAGAACTAGACATGAAGATTCAGAAGCTGATGAAGGTGTTTGCACTGAGTACTTAAAAATGTAAACACCCGTGAGTCGTATATCTGCCAAATGAAAGTTAGACTGAATATAGAAAAAGCTGAACACGAGGTAATAAAACATGAAACAGTTCCTCGAACCAACAAGCCAAATACTACGCGATAATGTCGAGTCTTGTTTGAGCCGGTTGGTGTTTTTTGGCATTTAGACCTAAAGATTTAAAATAAGCCCATATTCTTGAAAACGGATTTAATTCATTGATTTTATGAAAAGCTAGGCGTCAACCCCAATTGACTCTAATAAATTACTGAAATAAAGAATGTAACAATGATTTGTTCTTTAAATCAATATCTTCCCTTTTCCCCCAGAATTTTTGAGGTATTTTACATAATGAAGTTTTTTTTAAAATACATTCGGCTCTCCATAATTATATATTGATGCAGTAACCCTAGGCCATTGGTGGGGTTTAAACCTGGCCTAAATGAGACGGTTTTCTAGAGTACCGGCCATTGTCTTTGCAAACATCACGTCGAGGGTTGAAGGAACTCCTAAGTCAACAGGAGACTCCTGTAACAAATGATAAGATGCCTGAAAAGGGGGGTTATTAGCCTACATGTCGCACGCTTACCGAAGCTTCTAGGAAGGAGGGAAAAAGCGATGCCTCCAGTCACAATAAACTCCAAAGCACTCCAGCTATTATCCCTGCTCTCCTCCAAAACAAATATTCCCGCCAAGATTTCGGAGGACCTCCGATCGAATTAACCCAGTTTTTAATAGAACTGTTTGAACCTTTCTGCAGCTTGTGTCATCGCAACAAAATCTAATTTGTGCAGATGGACCGATAATAGCGCTAACTGAAATAACTTTTCTTGTGTGATGTGTAGTCTCGCGTCCAACCGCATATCCCTTGTGATCATCTTCAGCGGTCAATGATCCCGTTTCATATGGGAGTGTGGGGCCAGCCAAAAAAAGACTATCACCATTTATTTTTGCTTTCTTAACAATGTTTCCTCTACCGTTTTCAATTATGACTGCCCTTTGATGCTAGGAAAGATTTCCAATTAATTTACATTTCTTAAAAAAATAATTTTAGCTATTTTTTCTATAGCTATTGTGTATTATATGAAATAATAGTAAGCTGTCTTCCGACTTCAATACGAGAAGAGCTTTTTGTGATTGACAGATAATTTGTGATATCATTTCAGATCAGCAGGCATTGAGGGGGCAAAAGGGCATGGCACATATATTTTGTAGTTTCGAACCAATTACAGTGAATCTCACCATTGTTTCGACCATTTACCCAAAATATGGATTATCTATGAAGTGAAAGTAAGATGTGTAGTCTTACAAGTACGAACAAGAGTGCAGTCTGGAGAAAAGAATATCTGATTGACAGATAATTTTCGCTGAGATTTTTCTTGCTCGGCATGCATTGAAGGGACAAAAGGGCATGACACAGATATGTTACCGTTTCAAAGCATCTAGTTGCGCTTATGAACACCCTGTCACTTTCACTCATGACGAGTCGGAACCCTTCTGAGCCGAGCGCACGTAGCAGTGCTGTAACTCCGCCCCTTTGTCATTTCACAAGATGCAAACGCACGACTTTAAACAGCGCCAAGTACAAAACATAATTTTGTTCAACGAAGTACCGTGTTTAAATTGCTTCATCATTTTAAAAACTTTATTTAAATTTATTGTTATTAAATTTAATTCATTTTATTATTTTCAATGACATTTTTATCATTCCAAATGGATGCATTCAAATTACAATTTATCTAAGACTTAGTATGGATAAACGTATACCTACATTTTTAGATTATTTCACCACATGAACACGACTGAATTAAAATCAGGTGTACTTTCTGTATAGAGAGCACTACTACAAATAAAACTGGATTATTATGTTTAATGAAACTTCTCCACACTGCATCTGCACTGTATTTATTTATATGTCTTCGTTTGTGTTACTGTGTTTCATCAAGAAACAATGTATTAGGTCAACTCAATGTTATTACTAAGATATTCATTTTCGAAGGGTTTTGTAAAGCATGAAATTCATAATCGTGTAGAATTGTATTTTTTCTTTATACAGAAATTATTTTCATGATCACAGACATTCGTTTCTATTTTGCCCCATCCCCTGTCATACACTATCATCCGCTTCTTTTTAACCTGACCCCCACCTTCTCTTCTCTTCAATTGCTCTCGAACTTACGTCTCTCATTTGAATTGATTTCGAACGCGCTTCATTTCTCTTCCAAATTATATCTTCATCACCAAAAATTGAAAATTTGTCTCATATTACATCGCTTAACCTTCAGAAACCTTTACATTTGACAAGCATTCATGATTCATTAGCGGAGTTGACCTACATCACAAAACGTCAATAGTAATAATCATCTTTTGTCAAGTTAAAGTCTCACTTTCGTACTCGACTCGAAACCTCTTAATTATTGAAAATTGATCACGTCGGCCATGAACATGCAAGCTCAGCATGAATTTCGTTTCAAATATCTCATCTTTAGCTTGTTGACTTATTTCTGCACTTTAGAAAATTAATTTAGTAAACGAAAAGAGTGTAAACTGATTCGAAAGAAGTTCATATTCTACAAAGTGGGCATATACGATTTCAGATATGGTTGGGATAAAGGATAATATACCTGCGAAATACGCACCAATGCCAAGCCCAATTTATTCCACTACCCTTGATGTAGGCCTATTATAGGGAGTTGGAAAGGAAGATGACAAGTACAATATAGAAAATGATGACGTTTCATCTATCACTACTTCCTATGCCCACTGCACACGAGACATCATTTTGATTGCGCTAATCAAGCCTGTTGAGGCAATTAGCCCAAACGCAAGTGATTCAACGCAGTTCTTGCATTGTTCAGTTTGCTTTGAGTTGTTGTATCATTCAACCCTCATATGGCGCGTCAAAGACCGCGCCAGCCAGCCGCTGACGCAGGCTTACGTCAGGGAATTACGCTTCGTGTGCGACATGCATTATGTGCCATCCTCCCAACCACCCCGTACGTGCAATCAATTACATGATTAATTCAAAACGATCCCGACATGTTCTCTCGATAACCTGTTCATCTTCCCCTTGTGCTGGAAGCCATTGAACCCATGTTTGAAAGCCAGGCATAATTCGCAAATTGCTTTACAGGGTTAGAGGACGCGTGATCAGAATGAGGTTATCGACATAGGAGGTAATAGCATCCATGTATCAACTCTTAAACATGACAAAGATATTGTCGTTTCCTTCTCGAATGATTGCAAGAAAGGCTAAGAGGTGACGAATAAAATACCATTAGCACATGTAAATGATGCATTATGTGATTCCGGTAGATGTACATGTAGTGTAGTCCTGCATTTCGTTGAATTCTAGGTTCATCTTGGATGCGTTTCAAGAAATGTTTACAATGTCGATGTCGTTATATATAGGGCCTGTGGCACCTATGTTGATACATTCTGCCACCTACGTAAAAGCGTAGCAAGACCAGGATAGTTTTGTACAATGCAGACTATTTGTTTAATTCGAGCGAGGCATCTGTATTGGCCTTGCCACAAAGAAGAGGGCCATAATCATGATAATGTTCCAAAGTGTGAAAACATTGTGAACATTAATGATCTCGTTGACAATAGGCGTACTCCCCGCACAATTACTGTGGTAATAATCCTGGTGCCCACACTCTGTGGGCTCAGTGAACAGAGTCTAGCACACTGTGTCACAAAATAGGCAAATCTCTTTACAGAGTTACCACAGTATAAGATTCTTACACTCATTACCTTGGAGACAGCTTGTTAGTATTCGCTCCATTGTCACTGTGGCCAATGTCTCCCACACTGTGTTACATATATGTTCTCACATAGGTAGTGAGATACTTTAAATTATCTATTTGTTTGTCTAGTACAATTTTTTGAGCGATGTGGCCATATTTAACCACCCTGTGCCACACACTGATTGAACACAGTCTATACTTTGATTATGTTCCAAAGTCTCTGCGGCCACAGTGTGATGTGGAGATCTATGGCACAGGCTTTTCACACTGTTCCATTCTTTTTTTTTCAAACTATTTATGTGCTCTCACTGTGGTGTGTGAGCATGAGCTCCCTGGCCACATACTTCCACACCGTGTCACGGAATCTGTTCACATAGCCCATTGCTGAGAATTTAATCCAAGTATAGTATTTTTTCATTTTTGGTTACGCTGTGGTCCCTATACCCTTTCTGAGCTACAACCCCCAATATACGACATTTTATCCCACAGCGGTTTTCACACAGCGAACACTTGTAAAATGTTTTAAGTCATGTCCGTTGTCAGAGAATTCTTATTCAAGCTGACATGAGAATTTACGTCAAATGATACCTTCAGACCTTTAAGAAACGTTTTCTCAGCAGAAACTTTGAAGACATCTTCAGCAGGGTTCGTGCAGACGGCAAGCAATAATTACCAGCGTATTGACCCTCTAGCATTCACTCAGGGCATTGGGCGGGGAAAAAGTACTCGCAAACTTTTCCTGAACTGAATTTAAACTCTGTGCATGCATGTCCATTATCGCGTGCTGACTACATCAACGGTCGGTCATTCGCCCCATGATGTAACAGCTTGCTGTAATTGAATTAATGGCGGATTGACTGATATACCATTGACAGTACATTTTCGACCGTTGTGCCATCGTAACCTAATTTTGTACACCCCACCCCAACTATGCATTGCCCTATAAGTAGAGTATTTTAATGTGACGGTTTAACGAATATTGATAACTTCAAAATTCACAGGGCCTGTAGCCCCCATCCCCACTCCTGCCGGGTAGCTCTGTCATTTTTTCTCCCGCTGTTCAATACGATTTCATTCTTTTTCTTTTATATCAAGTCAACGTTCTTTCATCTTTTTTCGACAGTATTCATGTATAAGTCACCCGACCGTCGGCCGCCGCGGCACAGAGGCACATCTATAGGGGGCGCATGGGGATGCCCCCTTTTAGGGGGGCTGTGGTAACTTCGAAGATGGGCAAATAAGTCTTCCATCGTGCCCCATCTATCTATGCTAATTCACATGTAGCATATACGTTCTACGGTTTTAGTGTCAGTGGCGCAGGTATAAGGAGGGAAGAGCGCCCCCCAACACACACACAATAGAAGGGCGAAAACAATGGGGAGAGAAAAGGGGAGATGAGGGGGTGTTGATAATGACTAGACCCCTACTATACCTCTTTATTAATCGGTTGCTATGTTAAGCCGAACGTTATTCACTCAGGAAATTTAGCCCCCCCCCCCTCCAGGATCGGAATACCCCTCCATGTCCATGACTCGACACACACTACGCCAGTGCATCGGGCTCCACTGTTAACGCGACAGGATTAAATGTCCGTAATAGGGAATATGGGGCAAGGTTGAAATAGATAACTTACGTTAGCCCCCCTCCCCTCCCCACCCTCCTTCATCCTCCCTCTTCCTCCTCGTCTCTCTTCCTCTCCACTGACATATCAAACTGCTCACACTACACACCCCCTCCAAGTCCATCCTACTCCGATGTCTCTTCCTGTCGATCTCCTTAGAGATTGCTTACGCTACACTACCGCCCCCCTCCCCACCTCAACCCTCCACCCTCCATCCCATCTCTCTTCCCCTCTCCTTAGAGATACTCGAACTCGGTCATGGAAATGTCAGCAGATGAGCGCATAGCATTCAGAGGACTGACCGAAAGGTTGTCAGACCACAAGTAAACTCTTTCACCAGGCCGAATCTTCAACGAAACTAGAAACAAATCACAGACATGTAAAGCTCTATGCGAAACGCATTGGACTACTCGTAGTTATTTTCTGATTCATGCCATGCCCCTTATTTGTTAAATGACTAGAAGATGTTACTTCATTTATTTTGTTGAAGAATAAGTCTGATATCGTAGACTAGAGTTAAAAGTAACATCAGCTGGCTAACTTTTCGTTTATTGTCGGATGACGTCTTCCCACTGTTGCATCTGATACTGTATCCTCCTGACTCCAACCAATAGCCACGACTGATTTTAATGAATTCAAAATTGACAATAATTTAAAACAAAAAGTCAAAGATCTTCGTTTCGTACAGACACAGTGATAGAAATTCGTTTATGGGGAGCAACAAAAGTGATGAAAGCAAAAGGTTCACGTAAGCGAGTACTTCCTTCAACCATTATAATCTATCTTCGTAAAATATCTTGAAGAAAATAATTTCTAATTTGAAATTGAACGGATTAAATCATCGATTCATGTATAGTGATCATGGTGATAATGATAGGTAGCTTGTTGTATACATTATGGGTTGAATAAGCTTCATCGTTATCATTCAAATATTCTATCATATTTTCGAATCGATGTGTAAAGATTTGTTTACACCAAAAAGAAAATGCCATGCTTTTTCACACAAAACGAACACGCCATATTTTTAAATATAATTGTTTATAAATTGTTTATTGATAATTCAATTTGAAAATTATTATTCATTTATAAAACGCTCTATAATTACATTGTTTGCCGTTAAAAAGGGTCACATTAAAGGTCGGGTGACATCCACAAAAAAAGTTGATTCCTGTTGATGTGCAGGACTGCATACAACTCATATTTTGTTATTCAAACATCTAAATATATTTCATAGATTTTTAAATATCTTTTAAAATAATTTTCTCAGACCTGCTAAGCTCCACCCTAAAAAATGTTCCAGATCTCATTCACCTTGTGACATCATCTGTCAATCATTAGTGAGCTAACAAGAGACAGTGGTTTGTAACTTCCCCCAGCTCAGCACATGCTCACAAAAGAATTGCATTCTTTCATACAATGCCTCCACATTACCTTTCTTTTCCTGGTGATGCTACAGCACGTCTGACACAGCAACTCCTATGTTGGTATTGTATGGTATATTGTAAACAGGTGGTCAGCTCTGGTGAAGCTACATCCCTCTGTCTCTTGTTAGCTCACTAATGATTGACAGATGATGTCACAAGATGAATGAGCTTAGCAGGTCTGAGAAATTTATTTAAAAAAATATTTAAAAATCTATGAAATATATTTAGATGTTTGAATAACAAAATATGAGTTGTATGCAGCCCTGCACATCAACAGGAATCAACTTATATTTGGATGTCACCCGACCTTTAAAGCCACCGAATGCAAAACGCATGGCGTATAAGACTATTGTGCGCTGAGTTAGTATACGCACCTTGCATGATGTGGCCTGCTTCCTGGCTTTGATCTAGCCGACGACATCAGAAATTGACTTGACCAGGTGAGGCAAGTGACACATGACATTAACAGCAGGTGTGGTAAGTGGGCTAATTACTCGCCCAAATCTTCCGTCAAAATGACCGGGAAAAATCAAACTGGCATGTATTTTCGTTGTACTTTCACGACGGGGTTTGTAAACGCAGGAAGACATCTTCCTGGTAAACGTAATGTACACCAAAAGAGACGCGTATCAAACGATATAAGTACCGAAACCTCATTAGTTTGAATGCATAAGCCATGTAGATATATCTCGGTTATTTATTCTAATTACAATTTTTTTCGAAGCTCACTTCTCCAGAATTTGTTCAATACTTTTTGGACAATGATGTGCTCTCTCTTACCTGCTAATTATCTACCTTCATAGTTTGATTATATTCGGCAAAATCATTACTATTCGGTTTTATGTTTTAACGCAATATTATACACTAAACACTATGATATTGTACGTTGCACTTTTGGAAAGCCCCCAAGATGTTTCCTCAGAGTTACTTTCAGGCTTCAAAGTTGAATAGTAGTTTTATTAGTCATGTCAGTGTATCTGCTTTTAATGCTTTTTTGTGATACCGATTTTTAGTTTGGGTGGTTCATCTCCGTTTATAGACTACAACCAGGGGCGAATCCAGGCTTCTATATTAGGGGAAGGGGCATTATTCTAGAAAATCCCTGGTAAGCAAAATCAATGCCATATTTGACTTAACACGGGGGGAGGGGGGGGGGTGTTCCCCACCCCAGCGATGCCAGACGACAACCGTGGAATCTCGGCCTACTGTACGACTATCATGACCATAGGGCTATGCACAGCACTTTTGATAGCGAGATGGCGCACTTGACTGCAGCAGCGAAGCACAAGTTAACTGAAAGCGTTTTTTTTTTCTTTCTTAAAAAAAAAAAAAATCAGAAACGATTGAATGACGTAGCATAATAATGGGAGAGTGTAGTAGATAGTGTGAGGGAGAGAGGAAGAGAGAGGAAAACAAGAAGGCGTAGAATAAAAGGAAAAAATGAATTGCTCAGAGGGAAATTAAGACATAGAAATGAGATATTGCGATGCAGTAATGATTTGTAATAATTGTGCCCACAAACGAATGTTATGAAATGGGTGAACTCGGCTATACACGTAGAGGATAGAGAAAAGGAGATAGAAAAAAGCAAGAGTGGGTGAGAGAGAAAGAGAGAGAGAGAGGGAAGATGGGGATGGGGATGGGGAGGGGAGAAGGAAGAGGATTGGGGGAGAAGAAGAAGAAAATAAGAAATATGGTATGCAGCTTCCGGGAAAACAAATATGTAATTCATGTTATACAATATACTCTATTATCTTCAAGTAACACGATTTTTCATGGCAGCACTCATCGACAAAAAAGTTTATTCATTTCTCCACCCTAGTCCTTCTCCCTTTCTCTTTCCATTTCTCTTCTCCCCTCACCTTATCTATCATCCATATCTTCATGTTAAGTAGCCGTAAAACGGCAAGTATTCAAGCATCGCTTGGCATGTGCACCGCGATCAGTACACTCTCCAAATATATCAGTTACCCTCAAAACAAGCAAAGATTTCAACAGACACCGAGCGGCCATTTTGTCGCTGGCAAACGACACCTCGACCAAACAGGCCGGGTCAATGGCCGCTAGGTCGATAGCACTCTTGGTCTATCCCCGCTATGGGTTTACGAGTGAATAAATTTGTCTCTCGACAGTGATCTTTTTGCTCAAATAAAGTTTCATGACAAATACCAGAGACATTTGGCAACGAAAAAAAAAAATCCCCAATATGTTTTTTGGGGGAACGCCCCTCAAAAAAGGCATGGCAACAGAGGTTTATAACGGGTCCACCACCTCCATGTACACATGCACAGAAATATTCTCTGTTGGAATACCTCGTGGGGTCATTGTTCTTTAGGGGTGGGTAGGACTGCATGTGTAATATCTGATCATCTTCTTTTTGAAACACCAGACATCAATGCCACGATCACTCCGAAAGTAATCATGACACATCCAAGAGGCTTTTAACCAATTGTGTTTGTTTATCCTGGATGGCTGATATGATAACAACTTGTCGCGATGGACGAGAAATATCATTATAATATCTCAAGGCGTCTAATCCTCGGTCAGTAGCTACGGAATGTGTTTTCCTTCAAAGTATCCATCCTTTTTTCTACTGTTTCATTTTGACTTCGCGTTCATGGGGGCTGTAACCGCTCGGACATCGACCCCAAAGCTCAGCGAGTCCGTCCAAGCCAATGCCCCTCGTGCGCCGGCTGGCCTGCAAGCACGCCTTGCTTGCTCGACATCACAGTAGAGCATGAAACGAATTCCGCAAGCAACTTGCATTCTCTCTCATCTTATTTTTCTCAGACTGGTGCCAGATGTTTTGTCACCGTATAACTCCTTTTTCAGGGGCGGGTTGGGGTGGGGGCGGGGGTTGATAACGTCTGTCTCCATTAATTCAATGAAGACATGCAAGCATTGGTACATGCATCTATCTAAATCAAATCACCTAACAATGCTATATTTGCCATTAATAAACTACACCACTTGATATTTGTAATGCATTTGTAACGCAAGTTCATTGGCAGTGGGCAAATGTACATTCCGGTCACCCCTGGTCAGTCCCCCTCCCTCTCGTCCCTGTTCGATTGTCTTCATTTTAGTCAAGGGTAATTGCTTTAAAGTAGGCAGACGTGTTATATTTTAAACATCGACTCTATATCTCCATACGTAGGAGATTCCGCAAAGGTCAGAAAAGCAAGTGACCATTCGGGCATTGACCCTTTCTTCAAAGAAAAGACGTGACTCTGGCTCTGCAAAAGGAATGAAGAGAGGGTGGAGGAGATGAGACGTATACAATACTGCAGTGTGTGGGAAAGAGAAAAAAAGAGAGGAGAGTGAGAGAGAGAGAGAGAGAGAGAGAGAAAGGGAGAGAGGGAGAGAGAGAGGAAAGGGATAATAAGATTTCTTAATGTCAATCAAATTGTCCTTGTATATAATAATTCGGGGACGTTATTATTCTCATAATAACTTGTAACGTCATTTTTGAAAGCTCGTTTGTCACTGTCATTAAAGATATTTTCGACAGGTATTTATCGCCTCGGAGTTTATGTGAAGGAATCATGATTATGCGATTAAATGTACAATAAATGATTGAGATGGAGTGTTAGAACTGTCGTGTTTTGATGGTGTACGATAATATTTCGAGACATTAATGATCACCGTAGTTTGTATTCTAACTTTTATGATTTAATTGAATTCAGCTGGTTGATTATTATGCTGGAATTGTGGACAAAACCAATATTTTTATATGTCAGAAGTGATTTAACTCATGTCGCTTGGATTTACGGGTGCAATGACGATGAGGATAGGGGGAGTAGAGGGAGGGTAACAGTGACGAAGATACGGAAGGGGGCGCGTGCCTCCCAATCGGATAGCAAAAAAGTGCCCCCACCCCACCCAAGTTAATGGCTGCATCTACGCTACGCCACTGTGACCAGTTGCATATACTTACCTTATTTTACACTTACCTTTTTTTTTTTTTTAATTATTTTTAAATAATATTTTTTTTTAAAGCGAGTATCTTGAACAATTCATCATAAGGTTCACACAAGTTTTCATATTTTTCTTTACTGCAGGTTTATGGGCCGTTGCTAACAACGCCGGAATTTCCTGCTTTGGTCAAGCAGAGTGGTGCAGTGTTGATATGTTCAAGCGAATCGCTGATGTCAATCTATGGGGAACCGTCCGGGTGACAAATGCCTTCACACCACTCGTTAGGAAAGCAAAAGGTAACACGATTCATAAATAATTATTATCGGCATGTTTTAAAAATGGATGTGTTTGTCCAATTGTGAAAAACTGTAGTTTTGCTGTTCTTAACTATTCTTAACTTCTACTTGTAAATTTGTAATCCTATGCCTCTTTTTTCACACATGACGACACAATTTAATAACGAGATTCAACTGGTGCCACTGCATTACTTTGTTAGGATTATTGTAAAAATAGGTTTAATGATACTTATTATAAGTATTATAATAGGCAGATTGTTTGTTACCTTGCCCTCACCATCAACGTGTATCTTTCAATTTTGTTCACTTTCGTTTTCGTTTTCGTTAAAAGTAGGCCTATATTTGAAAAAAGAAAACCTTGGAAACCGATGGCCGAACAATCCGACAGCTCTCGAGACTGACATTGCCGATCTAGTGAATCCTCAAAAAAGGTGTCAGCATGCCCCGATACCCACGCGTCGCAACGGCCAACGAAACTGACTGTCTACGAGACCCATATGTTGGCCCGTGGGCCTTCTCACAACTTTTTGAAGGTTCACTAGATCGACATTGTCGGTCTCGTTGGCTGTCAGTCTTGTGGACCGTCGGTCTCGTGTGCTGTATGTCTACTGTGGTGTGCCGAATCTACCAACTGCGATTTTAATTTACTATGGTTATTTGTTTTGTCCATGTAAATCAGCAGAATTTATTAGTTTTAGGATTGTTAATAATTTCTTATTGGATTTTGTTTTACACACTCGTTGTTTATCTATCTTCATCCCCTCCAGGTCGAATCGTGAACATTGGTAGCGTGCTGGCACGCCAGGGTACTGCAGGCTTCTCCCATTACTCCATCAGCAAACATGGCGTCGAGGCCTTTACCCAATGCCTGCGCTACGAGCTCCGAAACTTCGGTGTCCGCGTCAGCATCGTCGAGCCCGGCAACTTCATGGCCGCCACCAACATCTACACCAACGAGAACATCGACGGCGTCCGTGACGAGCTCTGGGCGAACATGAAAGACGAGCAGAAGACTGTCTTTGAAAAGGACTTCAATAACATGGTTGACATTGTTCGGTTCTCAAGGACAATAGGTTCGGCAGACACATCGCCTGTGGTAGATTGTTTTCTCGACGCAGTCTCGAACGAGAGTCCGCGGGTACGGTACGAACCGAAGGACTTATACTGGATGATCCGTACACTGGTCTTGGCACATTTTCCTGAAGAGATTTCAGATCTTATATTCTAATGTCGTTGTCGACCTATCGTCGAGTTCTACTTAGTAGAAAGAAGCAGCTATGAGACGAACTCCGCTATAGAAGACTTTATAAGTATAGTTCATTATATTGAGAGTGGTGAAGGGTTATAGGTATACATAGAGACACGTTCAGTGATTTGTTAAAGATTTCATATCGCGTTTCAACTCAGAGGACTCCAATAATTAAACTTGTTACTTGATGGCTTTACATTGCAAGGCTGGAGTACTCATTTCATAGTGCTGCTAAAACTTTGAATACTATCAGGGCGTTTGTGACTTTGTATATTCTCTCATGTTTCATCTATATCATTTTATTCGGTTCTATTTGTTATCAAAATGTTGCCTTGGTAAATTTAAAAGCACCCTAATTTCTTCTGCATGTTCAGTCGAAAAATTAAAGATAAGACTCATGTTGGGAGATCAAATGCGTTTGATATTGTGAATGTTTCATTCAGGCCCAGTAAAAAAAAAAGAATAGCACTAGGATTTTGTTTGATATTTAAGTTACTAGTTTGTATATTTGTTTTCAATTGAACGAAGGGAGTAGTTCCGAAATGCCCATAAGGGGATATCCCCTGTAGTAGACCATCAGCCCCGGCCACGAGACCGACAATACTGGTCTGACGAACACTCAGAAAAGTTGTCAGAAGACCTGTGAGAGCCACACGGTCTCGTGAACCCCGATATATTTATTCAGAAGGCCCATCGGTCTTGTTGACAGTCGCGACGGTGTCATAGGCGGTCGGTCTGTTTCGTGAGCTGTGACCGTCGATAAGCGTTCATCTTGCGTAAGAGAGTAGTAGGCATAAACTTGGTGTAGGTAGACGTTTTAGTTGACAACTACAGTCTTCCAGTTATTCATAAGTCTATCTCTGCAAATGTATCAGTTGGTGTGTATTAATATTGGGTCCCTGTTTTCCTGTATCTACCTCTATACTAGTGAACTAGGCATCCATTGTACAAATTATGTCTTTACTTAGATCCATTATTGAATCAAATATTTACCGATATATCAAAGGTTCATGCGTCTTTCCCAATGTCTTGTCGTTAATTCTTCTCATTGGTTTTGAAATTTCATGTCATTTATAATTTCAAAAGATTTATTCCTTACTCTATGTATCCCGTTCACATTTCTGTTCTCAGCTTAGTACATCCGCTTAACATGCTCAAAGTCATGATTCTTTAATTGTGCAGGCTCTAAGTGAAAGTAAAATGAACGCATTGTGTATGAATCTGTCTTAAATTGATTCAATTTTGTTTGTAAAAGGTTCATTTGTTTGTATTCTTTTCCAAAACACACGTAGACGCAACAATCACACAATATTTTTGGGGTGACTGATTTCTCATTTTCAATCTTTTTCTTCTTTCATTTTTTGTTTTTTTGATTATTGTTTTATGACAATAGACCTGGTGGAAAATCAATAAGCTGAACATTGATCCAAAGCAAAAGCCTAAGAAATTTGAATGAAATTGATATCAGAACGCACCTTATCTAGACACTGCCCTGATAGATGAAAACACGATAGAAGTAGATAGGGTTAGAAAATAATATTATTTTGATGACGTGCTACTTTTTCAAATCGCTTTCTTTTCATTACATACACGATCGCAAACATTTACCCCGAATAGAACAGATTATTCACATGACATGATCGAATTGTTTAAAAATTTGATAGCCCAATTCATGACGAACCCCATCAAATTATCTACACGTAAGGTGAAAAGGAAATGCATCAAAAGACCAAACTATTTAAATGTTTGCTTATTCGCTATATTGTATTCTGTGTGAATGTTTGTGACATGTTCTCTTTTTCTATAACTTGAATGATAGATATTGTTGTATTCGATTGATATGACGCTGTACAGACAACTATTTGAAATAATTATACCTCTTGACGTAAATTATAAACTATATCTTATGTAAATAGTTTTTCATATGATTCTTTATGACTTTCTGTATTCAGCGGGGTTTCGGATTGTATATCTATCAAACCAAAAATACTTCCTTATTAAAGTAAATATGAATTTGCTTTTGTGTCATGAATGATTAAATAAAACACGGTCGCAGAAACTTTCAAGAAATCAATTCAAGGCCAATTTCAGAATCCTATTGTATTGCCGGCCCACAGAAATCATTTTCTGCTACGTAATATGTCATTTTGATGTTTGCACGCTTCAAAAGGTGATAAACAAGGCTTTTATTATTCATAAGGTTGATTTCTTGAAAAACGTTTGCGATCGTGTTATAAGTGTTTTTTAATTATATAAAATATATATACATACAGTATACAACTGTAATCGCGAAATTTCGTGACTGATCTTATTCGAAAATTTATTTCTCTCTTCTCTCAAAATTGCTTGGGTAAAATATTCGCACACAACTATAATATAATCATTTCAAAGGGATTTTATTAATCTGAAATAACGAAACTGTCTCGATTGCGTAAAACTTTATACGCTTCACCTTGACGTCAATATTGGGGTTATACTTATGTTAAAAGCCTTCTATCCAAAAGCGAATAACTTGTGCATTTATTATCAAAATATAAGTAATTTTTGTATCCATTATGAAGATGAGGTGTTCAAATTCTGCACAAATCACTTATATCATTAACAGGAAAAACAAGGGTTCAAGTACGCCCGACCGTAAGACAACTTTGTACCTATCTGATTTTTTGTTTATAGATCAAAGTATACACCATAGTTGTCTGATAATGATAACAATAACCATGATGAAAATAATGATGATGATAATGATGATAATAATGATAATTATAACAATAATGATGATGATATTGATTATAATATTCCGGGTTTATTTAGCGCTGAGTACATCGGCGATGACTCCAAGCGCTTAACAAAGATTTTTGGTTTGCCAAATAATGAGGATATTATGTCTTAGGTTTATCCAATATTCGGAAGAGTGTAAAGAAAATTTCAGGTTCAGTTACAGCTTTTATTTTTCATTCCCAACAGAACAATCAATATAAGCAGTTATGACAAAAAAAATCAAACAAAGAAATCAATGAACATTAACAATACTTTTTTTTTTCAAATCGTTAATCGAATTACAAAAGAAAATGTATTCATTTGCTGTAAATTATGTATGCTTGTTTTTAAGGAAAAACTGTGGAAATAGAGGGATCAACTGAGAAGCAGTTATCCTCATTTTTAATTTGATTTGATTTAGTTTGGCATGATTCGTTTAACTATCAAATGGCTTTTTACTTTCATTGGTGAAGGAACATTTTTTTCCTATTGTCCGCGCTTTCTAAACTAAGAAGTTTCAAATTATAAATGATATCATCTATCTAGAGTAGCTTTAAAGTAAGCATTTATAACATCATATAATTATTTGGGTGTCTTTTGAAGAGCTCTTGAATTAAAGGCGAGGAAGGTTGTTTTCAGTTTAGGCAATTGTCAGGGAAAATACAAAAAATATATTCACAAGACTTTGTTCTTGACATTATTTTGCACAGCAACTGTATCATCTAATCTTTAGACATAGACTCTAATTTGACGCTTTTCAATTCAATTCTATTTAAATAAGTTTATTTCCATAACTCAATCAAAACATGAGTAAATGCTTACATAAAATGAATATCAAATGACATATGGAATATAACATAGAAAATGAAAGTTATTTATAATTATACAATCTTAAATGTCGACAAGTAATCAAAGCATTTCAGGATACAAAATATATAAGCGTATCATAGATAAAGCCTAGTTTTTAAAGGAGAAGAGAAATCCTCTAAAAAGCAGAGCTTGTATTTGTGTGGAAAACCCTTGCATATACATTATGAGCATGGTATAAAGATACGTTTGTCAAAGAAACATTGCACTGCACACAGCATTGTTCAACCAATATAAGGCTTGTAAGAGATCAGTTTAGCGAGAAAAATTATAAAATTCACTTTGATAGTAATGCTAACATGAAATATATTTTAGCACAAAGATTTCGTACATAATATACCCCCTCTCAGACAAACACGTATCGCACTTTGGGGATTAACATGTCAAAGTCCTTCTGAATCAAGTTAGAATGTGAATAATGTAATACATACAAGTAATTATGCATTGGTGTTTTATATCATGATTGTGTTCATTTGCAATGAAAATGTAAAATAAATCAAAGAAATTATTTTCAAATCAGTTTGTTAAGTGTGTATTCATTGAATACTGAGAGCACCGAATGCGTAGCCAAACGCTCTGGGCACCTGGGCATGCTGGGTGGATATGAGTGCTTTACAAGCAATCAACAAATTATAGACATTTTCATTCCGACCCCCTCATCCTGGTGGCGTATCTACAGGGGCACGTTCCCTCCTAATTGGAAGGCGAGAAATAGAAAAAAAAGACCCCTCCCCATCAAGAGAGGAGAATAGAGAGAGAGATGGTGGAGGGAAAGAGAGGGAGGGAGAGAGAGAGAGAGAGAGAGAGAAAGAGAGAAAGAGAGAAAGAGAGAGAGAGAGAGAGAGAGAGAGAGAGAGAGAGAGAGGAGAAAAGGAAAGGAAAGTGAAAATGTAACGTTAGAGAGATAGCAATATAAAATTCTACCCCCACTCCCTCTCGATTGCCCAGTTCTCTCACAATTCGTTCATCAAGTAAGAGTGGTACCACCCCTCCCCCTGACGCCCTTGCCTCATCAATAGCCCGACACACGCAACTCCAATAACTCTCGTTTAAACAAAATGGCAAGGGCGGTAATACAGGGGTAAGGAGGACACGCCCCCCCCCCCCAGATTCGGAAACAAATCTTGAAAATGTTCATGTTCGATTTGGCCTGAGTAATGAGAATAATTGGCTTTCTACTTGCTAGACACCCTTCCATCCATGGCCGTCGTCATTTATGGCAACTTTTTCAACCTTGTTTAGACACAGCACCCTTTTAAGAAATCAAAAAGTTTCGCGTCACCCCAGTTTTTAATGATGACTTCTTACTTGTAACATGATAAAAAGTAAGTATCTCATTTAATTTTGAATATCTTAGAGGAAGTTGTGTAATTCATTGAAAGAACACAGGAAATGGTTAACATAGGTATTTCAGATTTACCACAGCTCAATGTCTTTATTTTAAGGGGCACTGGTATCCGGATACAGACAGACAGAAAGGGGGGGGGTGCATCGTTCTTCCTTGGTGGATTGAGAAAATGCTTGGTAATTATTGAGAGTGCAGGAAGGGTGTGTAATCAATCCTATTATGACAGCGGTAAATTAATTCAATTTTTGTAGCATTGACAAAAAGCAATTCTTTTCACGTTGCCTTTCCTTCTCTCTTGATTCCCTCTTTCCGCCATTAGTGGAGGGGGGTAGTCAATACTATAACAGTGGCCTAAAATGGAATATCGTGCAGTCTCCTCAAAATATTTTCATAGTACTGCTGCCGAAAATGCCTTAAAAACAAAATTGTGTACAAAGGTTTAATAAACTGCTAACAAAGAATAATGTTAGTTGTTTTTATTTCAACTAAAACTATTCTTTGTTAACCCTAATAAGGCCGGGCTATTTGAGTTCTTAATACGGCCGGGGGGCATTATGCCCCCTAAGATCTCGGCCGTGAAACGGCCGATCGCCGCGAAAATTTGCATGCATGTCAAGTAAAGTGTATAGAATACTATAGCAATTTCAATTTTTTGAAAAATTACTCATTTGCATATTTATGATAAATTATGCAAATAAGGTCAAAAAATTCATATTTTTACCCATAAATCATATATTCTTCATATTTAAGCTTTCTTTTCCACTACATATATTTGTTAGACCATTTGGAATAATAATACGAGAACAAAAATTTGGAAAGCTAGGTTATTCCTTATGTTATCTCTTTTTTTGATAATTTCTTATGTATTTCATTGTTTTTGTTGTTTTATTTCATTTCTAACTATAATTTAACTATTTTGACCCCAAAACAAACACCTAATCTTTAAACAAGACCAAATAACCAATGTTTTATCTCTTTTTAGGAAAAATGATATTTCCATATGTTTTGTACACAAATCACGAAAATGAGCGATTTTCGGGCCGACATGTAAAGACAAAAGGTCACGTGACTTTGTAACGGTAGGTCCGATTTTCAAAAAATTGTTTTAAAAGATGCGCAAGACTCGAAATAAAAAAGTCATGAAGCGGCGGGGCGTCATCCGTATGCGTTCCCGAACAATCAGAAAATTGCGGAGGGGGCATGATGGCCCCCCGGCCTTATTAGGGTTAAGAAGAATAATATCGATTCTCTGTTTGTTGTTTATGTAATTGGACAGGTTCGAATATGTGATATTCCGGTCAAATCGATCACTAAGAATCTTCTTTGGTGTCCATACATCATCATCATTGTATTGTATCCAATCGTTATAAATCATTTATATAAATCTCTTGTGTCAATCGTAGCATTGTGACATTTAAGTCACTAAACATTCCATGTTTTTACCTTACAGCTCTACAATGGAATCCTTAAAAAAACGCTCAAGACACATCTCTTCAATTTGGAAAACAAGCCATTCTGATGTACATGTAAATTTACTATTGGTTGACCACTCGAAATTACTCTTGAACTATAGTGTGTCCAATAAAACAACAGACCCCGGTAAATGATTACTGTGAGCGACCTATGCGCTTTTCATAAAAAAATGATACTTTAATTGAATTAGTTCATACTCGCTTCACCAATCAACATTGCTATAAAATTGACATGTCAAAATCCATTTGTGCCAGATTTCTGGATGACAGGGGCGTACATCCTCAGATTTTGCCCAAACCAATGTAATTTGCCCCCTAAAGCTTATTCTTGTCGAAATTTACCCAACTGTCCGCTTTGCGCTTTTCACAGGTTGCAGTTTTCGAAAATGTGAAAATCACTCACTGTTCATAGCAATCATATTGCAAACCTATTTGAATGTGATTAGAACATAATTAGCCTATGCCCTTTTTACCCTCACCATGGACAATATCTTAATTATCCTCTATTTTATGATGATGACATTAATATTGCCCTCATAACTAAAAGGCACATGTAAATAATCTCCTCGTTGGATTTTAAAGTTTGTGTTTCTTTCGTATCATGTTATGTCATGATTATGCATGTGTATCGAACGTTTTCAGTCTCACCGAAGTCTGGCACAAATGGATTTCGACACGCCATTTCCAAAACAATGTTGCTCGGTGAATCGTTTATGGATTAATGTTTTCAATGTATCATTTGAAATCATTTTACTTCTACTCTATGAAAAGCAAGGGATTGTATTGATACAGTTCATAAATCATTGTTTACAATATAATAATACAATTTGATTTTGTTTTTTTTTCTTCTTTCTAGAACAAGCAGATACCGGCGTTATAGCATTAAGTTCCGACGAGATGACGAGATAATTTAGGACAAGAAGACGAAAAGAAAAGTTGTTGGAATTCGGCAAGGCGATTTATGAAAGCTTGAAGAGGTGCATGTATGTCGTTGATTTTTTTTTGTTGTTGTTGTTGTTGTTTAATGTTTTCGGCGTTTCATTACTTTATTACTTTAGGCACATTTTTCCTCATGTCATATTTGAGATAAAGTATAGTATTTTGAGTATATTTTTGACACATTATTCAGTGGGGGATCCAGGGGGCGGCACAGGTGGCACACACATCATGTAGCTCATCAAGTCTACATTGCCCATCTTCTAATCATACACGTGTCATGTTCGGATTATAATTATAAATTCAACGTTTCGATAGTATATAATATGTGACATAAATCAAACCAAGTAGCAAGAAGGATGTTGAAAGGTAGTGGAAGAAGAAAACAATGTGCAGACAACATTATGTGAACATTGAACAGTCAATGAGAACTTCGGGGATTTTAAAATCTCATCATTTTCTCAAGTTATCGTATAGTTACTCATTCAGAATTTGTTTTTTTGAGCATTATAGGCCTAATATACATACAATGGGATTCCAAATCTCAAAATTTCCTTACTTTGGGAACTCCAAAACCCATTGATTATGCAGTGACTTATCCTATAATTTCCGATAAAAGTATGAAAATTTGGGCCTTATAATACATCATCGGGGATCTCAATTTTGTTCTTCTTCTTACCTTTGGGACCCCACCCTAATATATGCATTTCCCATCCATTTTCTAAAAGTAGGGACGCTCGTGCAAACACAGCGAAATATTAATGTATCCATCAACTTTCTTTGAAAAATTAGAACATTGATTGTCGGCATTCAACGTGACCTCAAAAACACACCGCTTTAATTTATAAATCTGAAGTCCCGTTCAGGTATGTCCACCTCCCAACATTAACAGCGTTTGGAATCAGTGATGACATTGTTTGTTGGCGAATCGGGTATAGTTATCCAGTATATAGGTGCATTAATTGTATACAACTGCTCTAACTCTATAAAGTCATTAGCTGGGATTAAGAAATAGTCACCTCATGACCTAGACGGGGTTGGGGGATCGGGGGCTCTTAGGGCTAAACCCGACACCTACGGTCAGAATGACAACCTTTTTGTCAATGAGTTACATGGTCTTAAGTAACTTTGAGGCGTCAAAGCTTATGGGTAAAATTGTGTGACTCAATGTGTGACACTTTCGGGACAGGCTCCCATACCAAAACATAACAACATGAAAATTATCATCGAGATCGAATCGATGCATATCATTAAATTATTTCAAAGGTTCCCGTATTATTTAGGGCTGGGGCACGGGATCTCCACTAATCGAATGACTAAAGCAATTAGCAGAAGCAACATTCCTTTCAGATCACTAAACGCAAATAGATGTATAATACTTGTCTGTCACAGTAAAACTTTCACAAAATAATAATTATTGATTCATTAACAATAATTCAGGAATATGATTTTACTGATTCCTAGAATGATTATGGCAGAGTTAAGATTTAACAAAGTAACTTGGTTTCGATTTGATATGATACTACTACAATATCAACGTTTCAATTTCTGCCCCATGAATAATTCGTCCCTTTTTTCTTTGTTTAAAACGTAAAATTATAGTGGCTCAACAAGCAAGTCGTTAGTTTTAATATTTATCTGTCATTTCCGCGAAACCTTTACTCTTAGAATCTAGTATTATTGCATGAAGTTATTTTCGAGTGTTTACATTCATTCGAGTATCCTTTTCTCCAGTTATCTTACCTTGACATCCACAACAATCTCTGTCCGTCTCCCCTGTTGATCTGTAACCAACAGGGTGGATTGAGCGTGAATTGTATGTGGAAACTTGGACCACTTAATTACTGATACCTAACCAAATGTTTTTTTTTGTTGTTGTTGGAATTGGAGCACCTGTAATGAGTGAATACAAAGAAAATTAATGCTTTCTTCACAATCAGTGGAAAATTACCTTCACTTGCTGTGTAGCAAGCTTCTTCAGACCCATGCCGTAGATGGCGCTGTTATTGATGCAGTTCGACGAGGTAGTAGAATGGAATCCTCATTATAGTCTATTTTAGTATGTGAATACATGTATAGTATATCTTTGTCACTTTCTGAGAGTTTCGTTCTATCACATCATCGTGCTGCATCAGCAACAGCGCCAGCTACGACAGAGTTTTGAAGGAGCTTGTAACACAGCAAGTGAAGCTCATAATTTTATAAGAAGGAAGCTTTCCACGGATTATGAAGAAAAAAATAATTTTCAAGTTACATGACCCACCAGATGAATCTCTTCTGTTATTTAGTGAATACAAAACTTTAGAAATATATCTCATCACATCTGTCCACTTTGATTTGACACGCTTCGGTAGTTTAAATGGGCAAATTTTATGAAAAGTATTTATTTTCCGGAAGGAACACTTGGTAGCGTTGACAAGGAACATGACTATGCTTTGAAAAAGGTGCACTTTTGATAAGTTTACAGGATAATGAATAACACAGAGGAGCATGTTACTTTAGGAAGCTGCTCCAATTCCTATGAGATTTTATGTTTAGGACTTCAATAGGGCACAATAGGTAGGCATAAGTATAAGTGGTACTAACAACCAAGAGCGTAGCCAGGATTTTTAATGGGGGGTGATAAGGAGCACACTTTTTTTTCTTTTTTTTGCCCAATTCGTGAGAAATATTTAGCGGCGAATCACCCAGCCGGCGGGGAGGGGGGGGTTAAGGAGCAGGAGCGTTTTTTTGTATTTTTTGCCCAATTCGTGAGAAAATATAACACAGATACAGGGTGTCTTTAAAATTCTAAAACACCCCCCTTTTGCCAAGGGTGGGGTGTTTGAACACCCCAAACACCCCCTCGCTACGCGAATGCTAACAACAGATGAGAAGGGCAAGAATCATTAAAGAAAATAGCTATTTTTTTTTGGGGGTACTTGAACAAAAATCACGGAGCACTGTATCCCTCTCCAAATGCCCCGTATGTGCCTCGTCTGGCGTAGTCATATAGGTGAATGAAATGTTTTATCTCAAAATTTCTTGAAAACACCTCATAAACGTGAGTGATTTAGGGACGATAATTCTCAGGGATTGGGTAACTTCGTCTCAGATTCTGAAACAAAATCCTGGATTTAGCTCATGCTGCAATGATAATTATAAACCTTTAGGTCAGTAAGGAACCCCATGACTTTTATAAACCGATCGCCTGTCTGATTATCAAGATATTTATGATTGGAAATCGAAATCAAATTTTGCGTTTTCCTAACGGTTTTCATAACACTACAGTCTATTGGGGGAAATGAGTATGGTAAAACCGATTTTTTTTTTTTTGAAACACTTCATGATCATTTTGAAGCGATTTTTTGTCAGGGCTTCATTATTACACCATATCACAGACACTAATAACACGTAGGGCCATGCATCTCAGATTTAACATTGTTAAACGATGCCTTCAACATTTATGATATATCCAAGTAGTGATTGAGTAACCTATTAAGAGTAGCTTCCATAATTTTTAGTGGATTTCCACTAAAAACGGAGTTATCCCCAATCTGTCTCCCCCAAAAGTGAGTTTCAAGAATTGCATCTAAATTTTAAATTTCAAAGAGTCCAATGACATGTGATGATATTATTGTCAACATAATGTTTCCTTTTATATTTCCGTTGACACTTGAACTGTATGATTGTCAAATTTCCTTTGTCTATTTTGGCTTTGTGTTTCCAAAGACCAAAGTCCAATTTCACGAGAGTACAAACTACAGCGCCACGTATAATACATGTTATATGTTTAGGATACTTTGCGTTGCGACTTGTTGATATATGTAAAGCTACATATTACTCTCTTCATTCCTTATCGGATTTATCCAACATAAACGGGGGACATATATATTGGAATACACAACTGAAATGAAAGATAATGAAAATGAAAAATACTGATACGAATATTATGAGACTGAAATACGAAAAAGGAAGAGTGATTTCATGGAGGATACTCATTATCCTTAAAAGGAAATCCAACCTTCATAGCAAACTACTGTAGATGAAAGCAGAAAATCAGAAAAGTAGACTGATGGTGAAAGTTATGAATTCATAAAAAGTTGTAGTCACTTTAAGAATGGGTTCTTCCAAGTGGCTGAATCGGCAATGTCTATGTGATGTAGTGACGGACAGGTTTCCCATTTGTTCAAAGGAACAACATGACTAAAATGTATTTTTTTTCTCAAAACTGTATGACTCAGGAGGATCTTTTCTCCTAAGAGGACCTATAATAATATGCTTACCATAATATATTTTGAGTAGTGCCCCAAGAGAGAAGGTTCTTAGGAGAAAAACATCAATGAATTATATTTTTGTACACAACAACCGGGAAAGTTACCCGCAACTACGTCACAATCCACTGGCCGAACTGCCAATTTGAGGATTCGCATAGACTTAGTGATCTCATATTTAAAACAGTCATGGCTTTCTTATTATTGGTCCGATTCATTTCAAACTTTCGCCATTCTGTTTATCTTATTCTTTTCGGGTTGGATTGCCGTTTAAGGATCATGACTTTTCTTCTTGTTCTCCCCTTTCTCTTCCTCCGTTTTCTTTGCATTTATTGCACCCACTTTCTTTTTCGTTTTTGCGAGACTGCCACCGGGACACGTGCCCCCTTTCACTACCTGTAATGGATAATTGCTTCTATATGTTAATACCTCGTAACGATTTGGAATAGTCGTAAGCAAAACCGAATTTCAAAATAAAGTTAATTGATTTAAAAAAAAAAAATCAATTTCAATTTGAAGGTAAAGGTATTTTATACGCGTCCGTGTCTATGAAAAATATTCCCTCTTCAAATACTGTGGGATCCACAACAAATCATATTGGATGAAATAAGACAAGTCACCTGATATTTCAAGCTTGCTGGCAATCTCATGACAAATGTGTCTTTCCTTATCTTCACCTTTGTACGACAGAATAAAGCCTGGATTTCCAATAGGTCGTCCTGGCCCATTCTGTAATATTGCTAAAAAGCGTCAAAGTAAAGGAGAATATAAAAAAATAATCAGATTAACAATAGATACATATAGGTTCATGATAGTTCCTTTTAGACTTGTTGAAAGGGAATGCACTTTGACTATATATTCAGATGTAGTATTAGACTCCAGAATAGAATTTTAAGTGGTGTGAAGAATGCAAATTTGAAAACTAGATTTTCAATGAGTTGTTTTCTCTGAAAAGTGGACGAAGCAAGATCTTTGTTGAATATCAACTTATCAAGCATGTTTGTATCAAGAATTATCATCTCAATACTAGACCGGAAGCTCCAGTCTCTGATATCGACGACAAGCGGCTATTTTGCAATTCATGATCCAGATCATAAAATGATCTTAAGTTCTAGTTGAATAGAGTAATCACACCAGTATTGGATACTGGTTCCCTAACAAAGTGAGTCATGTGCAAAGAGTAAGGCATGTCGTGATTTTAAACGCATGCGAAGGTCGAGTTTACAATGACTGCATTGGGGATTTCCAAATGATATTTTGCTTCACAATAATAATACCAGCACAATATGGTTCTTTTTAGTGAACAAAGCGTTATGTGTTCACATTTTATGTCTTAATTCTTCTGCTTTCCTCAACCAGAAATGTGAACACATGGTCAAGGTCCTATTTAAGAAATAAGGAGTGTTCTAACCCACGCTTTTTAAATTTTAGTTCAAGTTTGTCAAAATAAGTCGTCATCACCCTCACTTTAACTGTAATAAATATAATCAACTGTCGATTTCGTGTTGTTTTAATTAATATGTGTTAGTACATCGTATCGTGTTCTAGTTTGTTTCTCCCTATTATGATAGATGACGAAAGTTTTTCAGGTCATTTAATAATGGTTTGCTCATGACGAAACGTAAAACACCGCTTCTTTAATGTGATATATAGTTTCAGTTCAAAGTATTACATGTAAATAATATTTTGTCACTGAACTATAAGCTGTATAAAATGAAATTGGTTTCGTCCCCATTATGCTCGTTCGGATGCTCTGAATATGAAACAGTCGAACACATTATGTGGACCTGTAAAGTCACACAAATATTTTGGAATGATGTAAAGTTGTTTCTTGATATCATTGATCTCTCTTTCCTCGATGACAAGACGATGATAACAGGGGTATTAGAAAAGTGTACAAACAAAATGCTTTTAAATCGTATTTTAGTTATAGCTAAGAAATGTATATATATAAGCAAATGTAATAACACATACCCTAGTATATCTTTATTTAAATGTGTTTTAGCAAGATCAATACAACGAAGAGTTATATATAGCAAAAAGACATAGAATAGTAAATGTACATGTCAAGAAGTGGGGTCCACTCGTGAATACAGTAATTAAATACTATATATAATTCCTCAAAATTAATGAAACTGTCTCATTGACGAATTCAAACGAACGTTGTTCAGGTTTATTGTTTTCATTCAAGAAATGTACCATTTCTTTCCTGCCGCACTACTTCGTGTTTTGAACATGGTCCGGCACTGCCTTAGCCTATCCGATAGGCGTCGGGCTTTATGGCAAGTATACTAATCGCGTTATGGAGACTAACATCGGCGCGGGCGTCAGCCCGAGCGCCTATCATCACTGGTGAATGCGAAAAGTTTAATTTTCTTTTATGTACCTTGTTTCGTTCGTAGAAAATCTACGAACCCCCTGCAAAGCTCTTTCATTAATATTCATGTGCATTGACCAAAATAGGCCAATGAGCGATGAGACCATGACGTCATGATATTTGATTGGTTGAATAGAAGGGATCGCTCACCAAATAAGGCTAGTCTTATGAATCATGCATACGAATACACTCGTCACACATACGATAAACATATATGAATAATGATGGATTCACCAGTGATGATAGGCGCTCGGGCTGACGCCCGCGCCGATGTCAGTCTCCATAACGCGATTAGTATACATGCCATAAAGCCCGACGCCTATCGGATAGGCTAGCACTGCCTCGGCGGTTTCCGTCTTCTGTGTATTCTTTCCCCTTTCAGTGTTTGGAGCGCGGTCCGGTGGATCCTTGTGTCTACCGGGCTGCGCTCTCGGCGTGGGTTGTGGTAGGCGGAGACGGTTCAACGATGGACTAATCTAATTAATTTAAACCCCGAAAATTAAATATTGATTTCCTGTGTTATATTTTACAAGATGTAAGAGAATGCTTTTAATGTTGTTATTATGACTCATGTCACAACTCTGTATTATATTATATCATATTATATTTTTTTGAGTACAAAATAAAATATCACTTGGAAAAAAAAAAGAAGTGATATATAGCTCAGGCTATTAAACGAGAAAGATCAATTTGGCAGTCACCATGCATGGCGTAGTGTGGTTCTAGCCAAGGGGAGTTACGGAGGAAGGGCTGGGTTACCGGTCAAGAATGGATGGACGACATAATTATGAGAGAACGAATATATCGAGTATAACTAGGCGTGCGTGCATGGAGGGTCTATACTTTACGTGACCACCCTTTCTTTCGTTCTTTTCTCTCTCTTTTCTATTTTTTTCTTCACCATTTGATTGGGTTCACGCCCCTGCTCCCGTACCCACTTAGCTACGCCATACTGGCGTTCCCAACTGTGGAAGCTAATAAAGTGTCAATTTCTAAAGTCTTTTGACAAACAAGCATACTGTTTGAGAGATACACAACATAATTATTATGGTCATAATAAAATTTGTCATATCCGATTCATTTCTGTTTTAACTTAGATATTTGTGTTAGTTTAGGTTTTAGCATATACATTCTTTGATGCATTCTTTGTCTCCAACTCTTCCCTTCCTCCTTATTCTACTCTATTCTATTAAACGTTTACATAACGCCATATGTTTTGTCACTTAATTTATTGTATAGGAGTTTAGTTGAGGGAAACATTGTAATGTGATGATCAAGCTACCAGCTTACTACTTTTATTACTGATTGTTTGTTTATTGAAACTCTTTATGAATAAGACAATTTATTATTCTTTATTTTTTATTGTATTTCTTCATGGTTGATCCTTTCTTGGGTTTTATTTTCGAGAATAAAGTATGACATCAAAAGAACCTGGACCGCAATACTGAGTCTTCATTCATCTTCTTCTTCTTCTTCTTCCTATAGTAGTATTAGTAATATCAGCAGTATCATAACAATAATTATAATTATCATTATTATATTTATTATCATTGGCGTTGTTGCTATAATAGTTAATATCGTAATTATTATCAGTATTATTGTTATTATTATTAACATTGTTATTAGTCTTATTATTATATTTATATATTTATTCTACTTCTTATTATTATCATAATTACATTTTGCAATACGTCATGTGCCCGGGATTTATTGCTATAATACATCCAAGATGTCTACCAAAATTCTCAATTCATTGCTGAAATGTTATTAAGAGAAAAGAAGAAACATTATAATTTTTATTTTAAATTAGAATAAAATATATAGAAGAAATAAGTAGAGAATACAATCATGACTTTGGTACTGGAGGATTAACATGAACAAAATGCACTTGTTTACATGACCGCATATTGAGTCATTCCAGTTTCAATGTTTTCTGACTGTTTTCAAGACAATATCATGTTTGTCGACCATAGTTCTATGTAGCTTGATGTCTCATGGTAATTTTTAGGGAAAAGCAATCTAACAAACAATAATACCATGACGTGCAGTACCACATTGAAATGTTAGGACTCATGATAATAAATTCTTTTAACAATTGATTCCACTCGGTTGATTCTATTGTTCGGATTATTTAGCAGAGAGAGATAGAAGTTGACATTTTCATGACTAACGACCTTGCGTTATTATTCTTATTTGTTCATCGTCTCTACGGTGCTATTTGAACAATATTTGATGACAGTGAACGGCACTATGGTACTTTTTTTATGTAGCGTCATAAGGCAATGACATGGAAGATAAATTATCATCAGTATACCGGGTCTAATAATTTAAAGAAAACTGAATTTGAACCGGGCCATATTCTCTCTCTCTCTCTCTCTCTCTCTCTCTCTTGTCATTGCCTTCCTTTCCCCCTCGCTTACTTCCTTCTTACCACGGAGTATGTAATGTGTATGCACTGGCGTACTGATGGGGGGCAGTTGACCCCAAAATAAAATTCAAACGTGGTTTATTTCTAATTCGATACCAGTGATATACAAATGTTGCTAAAATTACATGATTTTCCGGGTTTTTTTCTCTCACTTTTGCCCAATATGCCAGAGGCGGCACTCCCGGTGGGGGGAAGGGGGGGGGGGGCACTGTGCCCCAACTTTTTCAGGTAACCCCCAAAAGCCCTTTTTTATATATAGGTCAAGTGCCCCTTTTTTCTTCTAATAACTGTCCATTTCCTCTCTTTTCATCTCTGTTGAGTGTTCCTTTTCGGGTGCAAGAAGTGCCATTTTCACCTCTGATAATTGCCCTTTTTACTTTGACACGAGCACCTTTTCTTTTCTAATAACTGTCCTTTTCCCTTTTGATAATTGCCTACTTTTCCTTTCTCCATAACATGCACCCCTAATTCAAGGCGATTAAGAGCCCCTTTTTCTTTAATTTTCCCTAGAGCTCGCTTGCATTTATAGATGTTATAATTATGTTACTTATAAAAGATCTTTTCAGTCTTTCTTCATTTGATTGTGCTTTATACTCATCAGGATTTGTTTTTTGTCTTCTTTATAAGATGTAATTTTTCGCACTGGGACCTCACAAATCTTAAAATTTTTGCTCGCTCGCTTCGCAAATTAATATTCAGACCATTACACCCAACTGCAAGTTATGTTGCTTAATTATAAGCAGTATCTTCTACCACGTAAAGAAAGAAAGAAATATTGATATCATCCCTGGTAGTGTAATCACAATCATGACGATGTAGGGGTATATACCAATGTATGTTTTTTTTTAAATTTTTCCCTTTGTAGGTGCCCCGTTTTTTCTCCAGAAAGTGCCTTTTGATGTTGCCCCCCCCCCTATTTTGGAATACGCTCCGCCGCCCCTGCATTATGCTACTTGGTGGTGATGCGGATTTGTTCTGACCCCAACAAGTTTTTGCTCATGACTTTTATTCCTTTTTTCCCCTTTCTCTTTCTCTCTTTTCTTTGCATTTATTGCACCCCCTTTCTTTTTCGTTTTTGCGTTCTTTAACTGCCACCGGGCACATCCCCCCCCCCCTCCCCTTCACTACGTTAATACGTCGTAATTATTTTGAAAAGTTGTAAACAAAAACGAAGTTCCAAATAAATTTAATTGATTTTAAAAACTTGAACTTTTAATTTGAAGGCAAAATGTATTTTGCACGTGTTCGTTTCTATGACAAATAATTTCAGACAATTTTCTTATGCAATTTTTATTCGTTTTTTGTGACTGCTTGATAGATCTTATCAATATCATTATCGGTTTGGGCTGTACAAGCTAATGCAATGGGTATAGTAAAATTATTTGTATACAATTAATTCATACATTCACCAAATTTGACGGGGAGCAAAAATTAAAATTAGAAGTAAAAAAAGACTTGTTCAACATATTGCGCTTCAAACTCATAATAAACATAAACAAATATTTCCGATTCTAAAGACAGAACAAGAGAAATGAGAAAGAATCAACAAGCTGGGGAAGAAGACAGAGAGGAGAGGAAGAGAAGGGATCTGTTAAGAAAAGGAAAATATAAGACCATAGACCTAAGACCTCTATTTATATTTATGCAAGATAATTTAGAAAATGAGTGTATTTTTACACAAAATATTGATGAAAAGAGGTTGATTTCAGTGATTTCATTTTCAGCATATTTGTATACGGTATTATAACACTGAAAAGAAAAAAGGAAGAAAAATAATCAAAATACTTAATTATTGAAAGTAGCAAGGAATAATGAAATGACGTCATGAGTTATGTAGATAATAACATAACCGCCAATCACATTTAATCACCAAGAGAATGTCTGCATGCCCTATATTTTTCTGGAATGTCGGAAATTTCCATCGCATTCATTGTGTATGTAAATATAGCCCCATGTTATTGTACGTGCCGCTATCGCGCAGATGTGTATATATAGTAGTCGTGAAATATACACGTTTTGGTATCTACAGTTCATATTTGTGTTCCAAAACAGGCCCTGCCTTCATAAAGCTTAATACCAATAACTAACACTAAAATGATATGACAATTTTGCTCTCATCTATTAAGTGCAACGATTTGAGTAGATTGTAAGAACTATTGTAACTTATTATTGATAACAAATTTTATGAAACCTTGTTCTACATAATTGTAACTACATCTGCTGTGTAATATAATTATTGATCCATAATAAATCCAATCGGTCACTGCGCATAATATAAGAAGAGATAATATAGGAAGAGATGTTTTTTGGAATAACATTAATTGATCAACGAAAGGAGCAATTGGTAAATCATTTTTTAATTCTGGTAAAGTATTTGATTTTCATGGGAAGAGAACGGAGTTCATCTATAACCGTGGATGAAATCAAATGCAGTTTCAAAGGAGAAGAATTGGAGGAAAATAAATTGGCATTTATGAGAATAAATTTCCCCTGCTTCTAAGAAAATGGGAAAACTGGTAATTTTTTTGGAGAGCGAGGTAGAGGTGGAACGAAGGCAACAATTAACGTAAGACATTTCAACATAGTAGAGAAACCTGTCCTAAAATGCATTTTCTATCCACACAAGTAGAAGTGAGGGGCGGGGGGAGTGAGAAGGGGGTATGTCCAAGGAGTAAGAGAAGAGGGAAGTGAGGGAGAGGGTTTTGGGCATATTGTGTGTTTTCATAAAGGAAAAGTGACTCATAATTTCAATTATCTTATGTTGAAAAATATTAAATCAAAATTTTAAGAGTATTCAGTTCTATTCTTAGTTTTTTGGATAAAATAACTGTACTGTGTACTGCAGTAATATTCCTTTTATGTTTATGTAATGGTGCTTTATTAAGTTAGTCATATGCACGTACATTGAGTAATTATGAACAATGAATTTTGTTGTATTTAAGTTCGTTTATCAAATGATAAAAAGTTTAATATAATTATGTTTCAGTTTGTATGAAACAGGATTATGGTAGATGCTTTGCTCCTACGTAAGTTCGAAAAAAGAATATAACAACAACATTTGAAATTGTCTGGTTTCTTCATTTTTTTCATATTAAGTCTTAATTAGTATAATTTATTGGAAGATAAGAGTTGATTTATTTTCCTATAATTGGGGACGTTTGATGAGATGATACTTCGAATATCTGTAGAACTCGATTAAGAGAAGAACAAAAATTCCTGACTTATGTCACTCAATAAATACAATTCGGCAGATAAATCCTCTCCGCATATCTCTTAAGGGTCTGTGAGTGAGAATACTGTGTGTGTGTGTGTGTGTGTGTGTGTGTGTGTGTGAGTCATTATTCGATGTTCGTTCTGTGTGTTCATTGGTTGGACGGCCTTTACTACGTAATATGTATTTTTAGCATGGTGATGGTGACAACCCTCGGAAAAAAGCTTACCCTGAAGTAAAACAAGGAATGTACTGATTTTCTTCGAAATTAAGTAAGCAAATAATGAGCGAACAAAATACGATTTTCATGGTTTTTCAAGTCAAATTTTTCTTTTTTTAGAGAGAAATAATTTGTGCGATGAGTGTTACAGACGAATCTTATTTTATAAATTGCTTCTAAAACGGGGATAAGGCAATCTTAAATTTGCTCTAACTTAACCTATTATTCAATTCAATTCAAGACTTTATTCCAGACTCAGCTGCAAAAGCAGAGGTCCATATAACATATTTACTTGTAGATATAAACAATGACCAAGAATAAGAGGGGAACATATTATTAAAACTGACATATTTACATGTGAGTAGATATATTAAAACAATGAACAAAAATAAGAGGGGAACACATACAGATATAAGATAAACAAAACTAAACTACAGTACTTTAAACGACCTCTGTCGACTGTGACAACAAACTACTGAACCAGAACTTCCACAAGTTCCATGTTCTACTTTATTTTATCTTGATTTTTTCAGAATAAAATCATCGTAAAAACTGACGATGAATAATGTGAAGGTTTGTATTTCAAACTCTTAAATGATTGGATAGGAAATGAAAGTCATTAGTTGTTATTTCTTAATTTGGAAAAAAGTTGGCCTAGTTGTAAGATCACTGAGCTCTCTGTCTTCGTCTACAAACGGTGAATTGACGGTTTGGTCTACAACCAGTTCATGCATGTACTACCCAATTATTCTATTCCCATATGGTCTACACACAGCCGGTCTACTATCCACATGGTCTAATAACCATTTCGTCTACTTATCATTTAGTCTTAATACCATTTAGGCTAATAGCTATTTGGTCTAATTTCCATTTTGTCTAATGCCTATTTTGTCTTCTATCCATAAGATGTAATAATCATTTGATGATTATTATTATTTATGATTGAATGATCATTAGACCATATGGATAGTAGACGGGCTGGGTGTAGAACATTTGGGAATAGAACAATTGGGTAGTAGATGAACCGGTGGTAGACCAATTAAACGGCAATAAAACCTACAAACTAGCTACAAACTAACTTCGAACCTGAGTCACATCTTTCGGATGGTGACGTTAAAGCCATAGAGGTCGGTCCCCAGATGTAAATAGCCATATCTGATTGATACACGTCTGTAAAAACCGAATAACCAACACACACACACGATAATAAAACAGATTAAGAAAATAATTTTCATAGATCAACGAATATAAGGAAAGAGATAGCTATCATGCAGTATTCATATATGGATTTTACATAATAAGGTTTTGATATGGGTAAAGGTTGATGAAGTGCATAAAAGTGCCATTGACTCAATGTTCACATTACAGTATCTGAATCACATACTCGTGATTTAATATTGTATGTGTGTTTGCAGGGGTGTTGGCTGTGACAACCGTTTCACCCCTTTCATAATTTTATCAGCATATTTATAATTTTTAGACCGTTGTCAGCAAATCTTGATTTTGTTTAACTTTGTTTATTTACTTGTTTATTTTTATATTTGCTTGTTGGAAAACTTGTGACCCTTTATCAGCAAATTTGAAAATCTACCGATCAATTTTATACTTGTCGGCAAATTAGGTCCGACATACCCATTAAAATAATCTTACCTGACTGCCTGCATGTGCTTAAGAATTTTGCTTGAATTTTATATTTTTTTAATGTCTTTTTCAGGAAATTTCATTCATGGTACATGAATATTTTGTTTGAAAACTTGTTAATTTTGTCGGCAAATTTGCAATTAATTGTAATTTATTCCCTAGATGGTTATAAGTACTCAAATCTGTCAATATGATATGAGTATAAAATCGAGAAATTGACGGTTATGTTATCACCAAGATGTACATGTTAAAAATTAATGCACGCACACGTGATCCATTTCGACGCTTGTTATTGGCTACATTCTTTATGTAAACCTAGTTCCGGGTGCATGGTGCAAGCTCACGTCACGCACCCGGCCGATGCATGCAGAGCGGACAGGGATCGGGAGAATACACCGGAATTGAAGTACATTAATGTTGTGGCAATACGTCGTCTGTGCGATCAAGTAGGACTCAGTTCGAGTACAAACTTACACAAAATACCAAAATTGCCATACCAGCTGCCGTGAATTCTTTGAAGAAAATGTAAGTCACTCCGTCACTAAGTGTACCCTATACAGGCTATACATTACTCATTAGTACTGTTTATGAGATTCAGGTATCATTACTGCCGTGTTTTTTGTTGTGAAAATTATTGTTAAACGCTGCCGTTGTCAATGGTTGTTGTAGTTGTAGGCGAGTTTTTCCCCGTTTACTAAGTATGAGTATGACTGTGAAGTTGTGGGTGCCAGGTAAAAATGTCAGAGGAAAAAATGTCAGAGGAAAAAATGTCAGAGGTAAAAATGTCAGAGGTAAAAATGTCAGAGGAAAAAATGTCAGAGGAAAAAATGTCAGAGGTAAAAATGTCAGAGGTAAAAATGTCAGAGGTAAAAATGTCAGAGGTAAAAATGTCAGAGGTAAAAATGTCAGAGGAAAAAATGTCAGAGGTAAAAATGTCAGAGGTAAAAATGTCAGAGGAAAAAATGTAAAAGGAAAAAAATGTCGAAGGGAAAAATGTCGGAGGTAAAAATGTCAGGTACAAAAAAACATGTAGGGGATAAAATCGGTGCCGTCATAATATCTCAGCACTTAATCACACAAAATGTTGAGACGTAAGCTACTGGGCTAGTCTATTATATTTTATAAATGACTGTGCATTTTACTTCGTACATGTCCTGAGGAGAATACAATGTGGAAAATAAATTTGAAACTTATATTTTGTGATCAGATTTGCATAGGCCTATATGAATTTCTATCATTTTTCGATATAAAGTAGGCCTATAGGCCTTAAATTAATCGTCGGCCATCGACGGCCAGGCCGTCGATGCCCCTATGACTGGCCGCGATGCCCTCCAAAAAAAAGATAACTTCACGGCCAAAAAGGCCTTGCCCTTTTTTTCAAACTGGCCGACGTGCCTTTTTTTCAAACTGGACGTGCCCTTTTTTCAAACTGGCAGTGCCCTTTTTTCAAACTGGCAGTGCCCTTTTTTCGAAATTTATCCCGGCCGGCTACTATAATACGTCTGATTTGTTTCATCTATCTTCGATTTTTAAGTCTAAAATGCGTCACCGTAAACATTCGCTGTCGAGTAGCAATAAACTAGAACTCGATCGCTCGTTGTTTGTGTTTGTGTATCTTGCTTGGTACGTCTGCCTGGTATGATCGTACGTAAATGTGTCATGTGATTGAGGGCACGTGTGGTCGTATGTACTGTGTATAGCGTGCATGGTCTAAATTCGTGATTGTGTAGTGAACTAATCGAAATGAATATTCGTAACTGTTACAGTTAGAAATAAACAAAACACTCAGTAAAGATAAATATTACGGCAAACTGGTACCTTGTTTGAGAAACTATTCCTATATAAATCCAAGAACTATCACAGAAGTTTAGGTTTGAACATAAATCGACCCCAAAACGTTTGAAGTTTTCCCTGTCATAGTTGGGATCGGAGACTGAGCTGCGCTGTTCGCTCATATGTAATATAATTATCATCTCGATCCTCCGCGCGCACCGTATGTATATGTATATATATACCGTACCCACCCTTCCCCGGGGTCGATTTCACTATTAAAGTCAAAACGCATCCATATCCATATCCCCAACCCTGATCGTAGCACTCGCAAAGGCCGAATCTTAGTGCGTCACCAGTTTGCTACGTATATGCGCCGATGTGTTTTGACTTGTGAAATCGTCCCCAGCAGCACGTGGCGCTCAAGTGTTGTGCATAAATTAATTTGCACTCTAACTATTGGTTACTCAGGAAATGCGCATCGCCCAATTATGGGCATAACCCTTACCCGCATTGCTTGTGCTGGAAATAAGTGAATTGGACGTAGTGTCCCATGGCCATGTTGGTAAACAAAACAAAAGAGGAAACGGGTCAGGGGAGGGGGAGGCGCGGAGGCTTCAAATGATCCAGAATTGGGTGCAGTATCGGGGGTATTCACTAACATTTAAATCAATTCTGAAAAGCTGTACACAAATCTTATTCTTTAAAAGTAAGCTGATATTAATTTTTATCTCATTTGGAATTGAATTTAGCCCTTGTGAAACCCGGGTCCGACTGTCATTGTTGTTGAGGGGGATATGAAGGACATTAAATTCGGATCTACTCCTGAACTCGTGAGGTACATGTAATGTCCAAACCCAAACAAAAGCAAAACAACATAGGGCCTCTGTTACATAACTGTCGTAAATTAAGTTGCATGACAGGAGAAGCCTTGGGTCTGGCATGATTGATGATTCCCTCTACCCAACCCGACATTTTGTTCTTCTTTCTTATTTCTGCATAGCTACTACGTTATTGCTTCAGCCATCTAGCCGATTTCTAATTGTATCGTTTATTATGGCTCTTAACATACATGATAGTTGATTGTTTTATTTTCTCAATTTATCACGCCTAAATAAACTTCACGATTATTTAATATGCCAAGAAAAAATCGTATGAAAAGAAAAAGAGATGAGGAGCTGGTTAAAAATTGCAAAGCAGTGCAAGTTTCTGGAATGTTTCATGAACAAGAGGTTAGTCTAATTAGTCATTGCTTTTTAAGTCATTGGCATTGAATCAGAGATTGTGTTTACGAATGGAGTGAAAAGTGTTCAAGCAGTGTCATGTTGGCGCTGGCGCTTGCACATAGCAGTACAGTATTGATTAAATATTTTTTTTTAATTAATAATAATTTGCGGTATATAAATATCTTATTATTATTAAAATGGTTTTAAAATGTAGCCAATGAGAAGCGTCGAAATGGACTCTCAGTGGCGAATGCAGTATCAATTTTACCATATAAATAAAGAAATAAATACATATTATAGTATTCTAATTTATTTATTAAGGAAAATTAGGAATTTTACTATTTACTCCATTAAAAATAAACATTTATAATAACAGCAATCGAACGAGCCTGGGCTGCTATCTCTGTGTATTACGTATACATCGGTAAATTCAAGATGGCAGCTTTCATGAATCGTAACATTTATAGACAACAACCGTCTCGGCAAATCTTTAAAAAATATCATTTATTTTCAAATTGAAAACATGATTTTTGTAAAACTGCAAATAAAACACGATTAAAGACGGAAATATGAATGTAAGTAGGCCTACTACTTTTCTTCACAAATAGTTACGTTTAAGGCAGTTTTTATGTGAAATACGTGCCGGTCGGAAGCAGTGATTTTCATCAGGAGTGTTGGGCAGAAGTCCTCCATGCTGGTCGGGCCCGCCCGGCCCGCGACTTTGCGTTTTACACCCTGGCCTGGACATTTTCCCGGTAAATAGCAATGAAACTGCTTGAATGAGTCTAGTCTACGCTCCTCGATCGGGCGCGCCAGTTCCAAATCGAATCGTACATGCACAGACGTACGTCGATGCTGTCAAATTATCTGTTCAAATTTCTACTATTGTTTGCTTTCACTTTTACTACATATTTCTTCTTTATATAACTATTTATGCATACACATACTCCTGTATCTTTTGTATTACTTCTCTGACATTGAAGGATTAGATTACCTTCACGAAAAAAAAAGTATATGAATGTAAAGCAGTAAATAAAGTGCAAATGAATTCATGTAAAACTGGTGTATAATTTCCTTTATATGTTATGTGTCTGTACATTACACTAGACAAAGTGATGAATGGAAAAAGAGAGAAAGAGAGGTCTTATAAACAAATATCATGAATTTAAAATGAGAAAGAGAGAAAGGGAGAGAGAGACAGAGGTCTTAGAAACAAATATGAATTCAAGAAGTGAGAAAGAGAGGGGTCTTAGAAACAAATATCATGAATTGAGAGCTAGAGAGAGAGAGGTCTTAGAAACAAATATCAAGAAATGAGAAAGAGAGGGGGGTCTTAGAAACAAATATGAAGAGAGAGAGAGAGGCCTTAGAAACAAATATGAAGAGGGGTTAATGAGAGAGAAAGAAAGAGGGGTCTGAGAAATACATACGAGAGAGAGAGTGGGTCGAGAGAGAGAGGTCTTAGAAAACAAATATGAATAGAGATGGGGGGCGGGGAGAAATGGGTCTTAGAAAACAAATATGAAGAGAGATGAGGGGGGAGGTCTTAGAAAACAAATATGAAGGGAGAGGGGTCAAGAGAATTAGAGAAATTAGGTCTTAGAAACAAATGACATGAATTTAAAAAATGAAAGACGTGATCCCACAATAATAGAAAATGGTACGAGTGCAATATTTAAATCACAGTTTATGTATTACATTACCATTACACATATTATGTCGAGTGTAGTCTGTGTATGTGTCGATATGTGTACACGTGTGTTAGGGGTCCGAATCAGCAAATGGTTTGAAAGTAGGCTACACGTCAAAAATTGAAACCCTGAAGAAGGCGGAATTAAACCACAAAAACCATAATATTATTTGGTTTCTCTCTTTCCTTACTTTGATTAATTCCTTCTCTAATTTCTCTCTTTCTTTCAAGTTAGTTTTTGTTTTCTCTCTGCTTATGACATTCTTTGTTTCATCTCTGTTCTTTAATTATTTATTGTTTTTCTCTATTTCCTTCTGTTGTTATTCGTTGTTTTTCTCTCACTGTACGTCTCGATACAAAAGTACATGTACCGCGTACCGCGACACTGGACATATAGGACGTACGTTGAGCATTGCAGAAGAGCTACGTGCGCGCGCAATATCTTGTCATGGATAGACTTTTCCCAGTCGGTTCCTTGAAATTTATTGGGAAAAGGTCCAGGCCAGGGTGTAAAACGCAAAGTCGCGCCCGGCCCGCCCAGCGCCGACCACCGTGGCTATTACCAAACCCCGAACCGAACCAAGCTCGGGTAAAAAATTGCCGAACTCTGCCGAACCCTGCCGAACCCTGCCGAACCCTGCCGAACCCGAACATGGCTCCTGACTTACAGCACTACATGTACTTCACTGGAAGGAAGCTCATCCCTCCCATGCATTCCCCGACATAACAATACATGTGGTTCTGATTTATTTATCAAGATATCTATCACTAAATATTCAATTATATTTTGAGATAATAACAGTCAGTGTCAGTCACAATATTGATTGAAAGTTTTGAACCCAATTTATTAAAGGCAATTATACTAGTTATAGTAGGACTAGCAGGCCCGTAGCAAGGGGGCACGTGCATTTTTTTTTGGGGCACCCCAATTTTTCTTCTTTTTTTCCAAGATCAGACACCCTCCTCATCATAGACCCCTCCCAGGACGTCGATCAATTACATGTATGTGCCCCCAAAAAAAAAAAAACATCAAACTCTGGCTATACGGCCCTGGATAGAGGCTGGTGCTAAAAGTCTGAGTCATGGGACATTGAACCCGCACAATTTATGTTATAATTATATAAAATACACATGACATCTAAAAAAAAAAAAAATTTAAGTATGTGCAAAAAAAAATTTTGGCCTCGATGCCTTTTTGTAAAAATATTTTGGCCTTGGTGCCCTTCGTAGTGGCCTTGGTGCCCTTAAAAATATGAGGTACTTTAAGGCCAAACTGGCCTTGCCCTAAAAATGACGAAATTTAAGGCCTGCTGAGGCTGAGTACATAGAATATTAAGATTGAATGAGATAAAACAGGGAATTAGTTATAAATATCGCACAGAAATTCCATAAATTCAGTAATTAGACCCATCTTCATGTCCATCCCAGCAAAGACTATTATGACAAGAAAACATTAAGAAAAAGACACGGATGCTTTGTCCCCCTCATCAATACTTTATTACAAAAGTTTAACAAACAATATTAAAGCTTCGTTTGAAGAATGTCAGATAGTAGGCCTACAAGTAGTAACCGTTGAAACATATCTACCCAGGTATTTTGTCATGTGCTTTCGACTTTTATTAATGCAGTACGTTTCGAAATGCAGAAATGATTGTATTTGTTGGGTTAAACATATCACTGTGTAACTTTATATAAAAACATCATGTTTGTGATTAAGAAACGTGGGAGAAATACAATTTAAGTCCTCAATTTCAACTGTTTTTTCTTTTCTGCCAAATTCATGATGCATTTTGTTTAATGTGTAGACTTGTACGAATATGCACCTGCTGGAAACTGTCGATACAGTGTATGCCAGCACACCTTTATAAATCCTGCACCAAATATCCTTCAAACAATATTATCATGTATACAAGCAGTCTCATGATGCTATAAATGTGTACAGTAAAACTATGTTTATGATATGTTACTCATGAATAAATATTTGTCAATTTCAGAGTTTGATCTCTCACAGCAAATAATTATACTTTATAGAACGATGTAGCTTAAAGATACTATATCCCTTTTGCAGCCAACATCAAATTCTGTAGAACTTTGCAGGAATTATGAATATGTCATGTATGTCCTATCTGTGAAATTTAAACGTTAGCAGTGTCCTAATATTCAAATTATGCAAGGAAACCCGTTTACTTGCTAGACTTCACTGTCAGACACTATTGAGTGACTGACTGGCTTTTTTCATCTTTGGTAATAACATACATAAAATGAGCTGTAAAGGGTACATGAGCATTTGTCTACATCAATAACCCACTTCTTGTAATGGCCAAAATTAAACTGATTGAATCTTTGCGCAGCATAAAACGTACGACCATTCGGTACAATGGTCTGAAAAATCAGACTATTACTTACTGGCTCTATAGCTCCTAAGTCGATTCGACAACTAATAGTCGTTATTTTCCCACTTAAAGATATTTTCAAGTCCCCTTTTTTCTAGGGAAGTTCTAGATTAGTATTGTCATTCAAATGCCGTTGGAATTTGACCTTTTCATTTTTTTGGCCTGCAAATGGGATATAGTACCTTTAAACAGAACCTCTGCAAAGCATGCGCTTATCTGGAATGTGATGGTGCGGTTATCATTTGATGTAACATGGGCGGCTTTCTGCTTTGTATCTAGAGTATCAAAGCTGCTTATTGATGTTCTCCCAGACTATTTATACCGCAATGATCGACGATCAACTCTTTGCAAAGCGCGTGCTTCTCTGGAATGTGATGGTGCAGTTAGCATTAGATGTAACATGGGCGGCTTTCTGCTTTGTATCAAAGTATCAAAGTATCAAGCCCACAAGAAAGTGGAATTGTTGGAAATATGCATTTGTAGGAAATTACATTTTATAATGGTCATTGCCACGCTGTTAAGATGTCCATCAATCTTCAGAACTCGGCCTATAATTCATGGCCAAACTTCTTGATTTTAGACATTCTTTTCCCAGAAGTTTGCTCAGTGTACCAGTATCACTTGCTTAGACAAAGGCATATGAGGGGGAGGCAGCCGGGTCACTATGCCCCAAAAGAAGGATACACTTCCCCCTGCCCCCGTCTCCGCTCTGCAATAATCGGGCAAAAAGTCACAATTTCGGGCAGAAAGGTAAATAAAAGTTAAAGAAAGTAGAAAATAAGCAGCGCTGAAATTAATGACTGCAGAGAATCCTTCGTTATATCTTTTCGTTAAGCCTAATATACAACCATTACCAATATTCAACCTGTAACATGCTTTCGTTTTTATATTTTTACCTGACATTTTTACCCCTGACATTTTTTACCTCTGACATTTTTACCTCTGACATTTTTTCCTCTGACATTTTTTCCTCTGACTTTTTTTCCTCTGACATTTTTACCTCTGACATTTTTACCTCTGACATTATTACCTCTGACATTTTTACCTCTGACATTTTTACACCGAGCCGAAGTTGTGAACACTGTGTACGTAGGCTGCACGCGGCGAGGCATGGATTGGATTTTAGCCTTTCGAAATTTAATCTTCATTTCTGGTAATTATTAGTTCTCTTTAGAATAAAAATAAACTTACTGGCAAGCGTACATTTACAGTATGTAAATCTGAAAATATTTTGATAAAATGTATACAAGGCAAATAGCTGTAGCCGAAAATCACTCAAAATCGACGTCTTTTCATCAATATTTTGTGTTAAGATTAAGAATACACTCATTTTCTGAATTATCTTGCATAGATATAGATATAGATAGAGGTCTTATGTCTTATACTTTCCTATTCTTAACAGATCCCTTCTCTTCCTCTCTTCCCCAGCTTGTTGATTCTTTCTCATTTTTCTTGTTCTGTCTTTAAAACGGGGAAATATTTGTTTATGTTTATTATGAGTTTGAAGTGCAATATGTTAAACAATTCTTTTCGACTTCTAATCTCAATTTTTGCTCCCCGTCAATTTTGGTGAATGTATAGGATTCTTTTATATAATTTTAAACAGTGCAGCTATGTAATCTTTGGTATCAGTCTTTGGACTGTTTTTTTTAGAAGGAATTTTCTTTATAAACTGAAATGAATGATGATCGAATGAATGAATGTGCATTGCCATTAGCTATTATGAATGTTAGCAAATATGCACAAACTTGCTTAAAGAAGAAAATGAATGGAGGCCTATGACTCAAGAAGAAAGCTAATTAACACAAGGAATGCCATAGAATATTTTGTAGATGTCACACATAATTATTAATAAAAACGTGTTGTTTGGTAGGAATTACAGAATTATGAAGAATTTTTGTTGTTGAGATTTGTTTATGTTTATAATTTATTAACAATAATGTCGTGGGTTGGGGTTGGACCTTGCTAGGGACCGGATAGTTCAATGATGAAACAGGACAGCAGATACATGTATAGGGTCATTGAAGTTTATTCTGTGTCATAACAAAAAACCCTGTAAAAGATACAGAAAAAGCCGGTGATAAATCACTTGTATCACATTACAGATTCAAACAGTTCAATGACATTGTTCACATACATATATATTCAATATATTTCTTCATAATTATACAATGTATGGAAACGAAACAGACTTCTAGTCATCAAATAATCGTATTTTGTTGCAAACAATATACGTGTCTCTCGTACTTTTACTAAGTTAGAGATTCCTCATATTCAAATAATGTTTATCTCAATCATCAAAGTATCTCAATCATCAACAAGATACAAGACAATTAAATTACACTCAACTTTATATAGTGCAATATTTAAGCTTCTCAAACCCTCTAATAAAGGATTAATTCAATCTCTCATAAATCATCCTTTATAACATTATTTGAAATCATTTATAAAACATGGTAAAGCATTGATCAAGTAGCCCATTAGGCATTACTACACTGCATGATAACAATCAAAAGTATCACTATTTGATTTAAAATATCAAACCAATATCATCAAAAGATGCCTACCCAAGGTCAAACAAATGTCAATAAACTGCTACCACAGGCTGCAACAACCAGACTGCAAACTCCACTGTCCACAACCTCACCCACTACCCGCCACTGCTACGAGCAGAAATGCAGACATCAAGGTACCTAGCCTTGCACCTCACTATTGGACCAACTGTAGTCCCATGCAATCTCCCAGCCGAAGGATCTCCAAAACCAAAGTCTTGCCTGCTCTACTACATGTACACGTCTGTGCACGTGGATGCTCAAATGGTGTCTGCGAACAAACCACACCCAAGATAGGGCTACTCGCCCATGCCGCGTACCTTAACGTACGGACTAATTAATGCATACAAAAAGAATGTCACCACCACTTGGCCTATTGTCATTACGCAATCTAGCATTTAACTGAAATAATCACCTGATTCAACTATGCAGGTCACTTTATACCATTAAAAAGGAATTTTCCAAGTGAAAGAACATCAAATATAACCTCGATCCTTAACACTATATGGGAAGCAGAATATAACTCCCAAAATGACAATTTCATGTAAAATGAGGGATTTTAGATCTAGAAATCATGAGGGTAAAAAAGTGGGGCGAGCTGTCCCAAAAGGCACCCCACCCTGGACAACTCGCCATGGGCGAGTTGTCCGGGGGTATTGTGGCGAGTTGTCTTGTGGCGAGCTGTCTTTGTGGCGAGTTGTCTTTGTGGCGAGTTATCTGGACCCCCGATAATATCAGGTGGCGTACGAATGCACTAGGCTGGCGAGGCTGGCGGCCTCATTAATAAACATGATTATATGACGTCACGAACGTCATCGCACTTACTGGTCCGCGCAACGCCTACTCTAGATCCTAGCTTGAGGGGGTGCTAGGCTGGATGTAGTTAGTGCAAGTAAATGTTTAAATAAAATCATGCTTACACTTTGAGATTTCTAAGGCTCAATGTAAAGGGTGCTAGGCTGGATGGAGGGGGTGCTAGGCTGGATGTAGTTAGTGCACGTTTAAATGAAATCATGCTAGTAGATGGAGTTAATTAATGTGCATTTCTAAGGCCCAATGGAGGGGTGCTAGGCTAATTGATGAAGGGGTGCTAGGCTGGATGTAGTTAGCGCAAGTTTAAATGAAATTAGATCAATAAATGGAGTTAATTAATGTACATTTCTAAGGCTAAACGGAAGGGGTGCTAGGCTGGATGTAGTTAGTGCACGTTTAAATGAAATCATGCTTGGAGATAGATGGAGTTAATTAATGTACATTTCTAAGGCTCCACGGAAAGGGTGCTAGGCTGGATGGAGGGGGTGCTAGGCTGGATGTAGACCGAAAGCTTCAGTCTCTGATATCGACGGTTGTTCCGCTGAGATTGCATCTGGCTCCTCTGACCGCCTCTATACATAGACTGAAGTACGTCAATGGGGTAGTGTGGGGAACGAATGGTTCGGTTCGGCCGGACCGCGATGAATGAGATATGCAACGAGTTTTTCACTCTTTACGTCTTCATATATCCACTTTGGCTGCAATATTACACTGAATCTAAATAGCCATAAGAATGACCCGGAAATATATACTTTGACTTACGATAGCTTGCTCATTCAGATCCTATATTAATGATTAATCCGAGAAAGTCTTGTAGTCACCAAGATTTGTTGTCAGCCATCTTGGTTTAAGTTGATGAATATTCATTTTTTAGGCGTTGTGGCGTGCGCCTGTAATCCAGCTAACAGTGGAAGTTACAAACTGATTCAGCCGAGGACGCAGGTTCGAAACTGAGTCACGTCTTTCGGATGGTGACGTTAAAGGTCGGTCCCCAGACGTAAATAATCATATCTGATTGATACACGTCTGTAAAAACCCAATACACACACTTTTCTTTTCGAACGTCCAATTGCTACGTATGAGTCAGCCCGGCTTGAGCCGGTGATGTTTGAATATTCATAAGCCCAATATCAAACACATGCTCTGATTGGCCATTGGGCTTGTTTTGGTCGGTTGACCCGGAAATATATCAGGCGGGTCATGGCATAGATTACCAGTTCGAATGCATGAACGTACCGTTTCCTTGGTTCTGAGATAAAAATTGGATAACTCATATACGTAAGTCCGTAAATTTCGCATTTAGAAATAAGTCATAAAAGATTGATAACTGTACATAGGAGAAAAATAGACATAGTATTTTTGTATCTGATTTATAAATCAGAAAATTAGATCTAAATAAAGAAAATCGTGGGAGAAAGTTTTTGGGACCAAAGCGGGCCACAATCGGCTCAATCTCTCCCCGTGGTGCGAGCCGTATGAGGCAGTGGCGGATCCAGGGGGGGCCCGGGGCCCGGCCCCTCCCGAGAAAAAAAACAGGTAAAAACACCCTTTTTTTGAAAAAAAAAGAAGTTGGGCCCCCTCCCCTGGCGCCCAATGAAATGAAAATGAAATTTTCGGGTGCCAAATTTTTTTTTTTTTGTGCTCACTACCCCCCACTGAGCGAAAAATCGACCGGCACTATTTTCAAATTTTCGCACGAAGTGGGCCCCTTTTTAGGCCCCCTCCCTTGCCGCCGGCTGGATCCGCCCCTGGTATGGGGTACCGTCTGTGTATGGGGAATGTCAACAAATTAATGTCAGTTTTATTAAAGAATGACCCATACCCATTGCCCATACCAGACGGTTATTTCTGTCTAGGCTGGATGTAGTTATAGCAAAGAGATATCACAACATGGAGTTCCAGCCTAGCATTTTTACGACCAGAAGTATTACGCAACGCGCGAGATAACGACAGACATCAGAGTGCCGCTCGCTGGAATTTGCCCGTAGGCGACAGCTGGGCCGCTCTCTGATGTACTAGCTTAGAAGCCGCCGTTCAAACCCATTCACATTGAGTGGAGTAAAGATTCGCAAACGAACAAAGCAACTGGACATGCGCAGTACCGACCTACTAGTAGTGAGCATGCGCAGTTGTTGTTATTGAATTCCCTTTGTTTCTCTGATTCCAACGATATATTTTTCGTCAAAATCCACCGAGGAATGGGCTAGTTATGATACTTTTACTGACTTCATATTAATTTTTAGTATCAATTTCATAATTCGTTGTAAATATGTTCCGATCATTTGCGGAATTTAGATTGTATTTCATTCGAAAGAGAATGTTTTTATCTTTGAAACCCACCCTATCGGAAGAGTGCCCAGGGGTGCCCATACGTTTAGATTTGCACGTGAAGATGCCTATGCATTTGGTCAGCTTGGTTTGTGTCGTCTGCTGGGGAAAGAAATGCCAGCCCCACGCTCAAACTCGTGTTCTGTGCACCTAGTGATTCTGATTTTCAATTCGGCTTGTTTATTTTTTCTTCTGATTGCAATCTAACGAATCGATCTCGATCTCGATAGGGTCTAACGTCTATGTAAAGAAACGTTACTTTTTATGAATTATTGAATTTCAAGTTAATCTAGACTAGTCTACTAGTCTATTACTAGACTCTAGTTTAGTAGTTAGTTATAGATCTAGACCTAGCTAGAACAAAGTAGAACTTAGAAGTCTAGGTTACTTTATAGTGTTTGTCTTAATTCTTTTTATCTAGATTAAAAGTTACTCACATGCATTACATCGTTCATGATGGTTCAAACATCATTTTCAGCCATCAAGGCATCATTATTTTTTTTAACTTTGTTTTCAGGACTGTCAGTGTCATTTTTTCACTGCATCTTTTACAGCTATTCATCCCTGATTGTGTTGTGAACAAAGAGTTGCTCCTCGTGTAGATTATATTTCGTTTCTAATAAGTAATAGACTCTAGAGGGGTCTATAAATATAGAACCTAGGCTATGACCTAAGGTCTGTAAGGAAAAGGCTATACTATAGTAGGAGTAAGGTCTAGACCCTAGATCTAGTTGATTTTGATGGAGGGGGTAATATTAACGGCTGGATTTTTGTTAACCTCTTCTGACTTCCTTCTGTTTAATCAGGCAATGTATATGTTATTTAATGATACGATAACCATTGAAAAGAAATGTGAAAAGCCTGTCATTAACGCGCAAGGCTATATTTCCCCAAAACATTGCAAAACCAACACGGAATGCAATGTACGGGACCGAAGACGAAGTCATTACTTACACGTTTGTGCTTCCTCTTATATTAGATCTAGTCTTAATCGTAATAATACTTCAATAAACTCATCATGAATTCGATTTCGAATCATCAGGAACGAGTTTTAATTCATCGATTTCAGATAACAAAGATAACTCGTCATCTAAATCAAAGTTGTATTCGAATCGGTGTTATCTGCCATTGTTTGCGATTGTCAAAATAGTTAATCCAAGAAAGCAAAATACGAAAGTAGGAACTGCGCATGCTCACACTGCGCGAAGATCTAGAGCGAACCCCAAACAGCTGTCGTAAATCATCTCGCGAACACCCGCTGAGTTTACAAGTCGGCTTCACAGCTCGTTCAAAAGGCTCTCACTAGCAAGAACTCCATGTTGTGTTATCTCTTTGGTTATAGTGCAAGTTTAAATTAAATCATGCTAGCATAATGGAGATAGATGGAGTTAATGTACATTTCTTAAGGCTCAATGCAGGGGCCGGTGCTAGGCTGGATGGAGGGGTGCTAGGCTGAACGGAGTTGGAGGAGCTGATCGATGCTCGATTGTCTCGATCCGACCGATTTCTTTTTGCAATTCTGTTATTTGTTAATTTTACATATTATTTTCAATAGAATCATATATAATTATCACTAATTCTATAAATTCATACTATGAAGTCATTTACAGTTCCATATAATCTTTTGGTTATATAGGCTTGCAGGCGCGGATCCAGGGGGAGGCCGAGCGGGCCTTAAATTGCCCCCCCCCCCAAAAAAAAAAAGAGAGAGAGAGAGAGAAGGAAAAGAAGGGAAAGGGAAAGAGGAGAGAAAGGGACAGAAAGAAGGAAGAAGAAAAGGAAAAAGGGAAAAAGAAGGAAATCGGGGCGAAAGGAGTCCCCTGTATTATGCTACTTAGTAGTGATAAGGATTTTGTTCTGACCCCAAAAAATTTTGGCTCATTACGCCACTGACCTGATAAAATTGATACGCCACTGACCTGATAAAATTGATGCAGCTGCGCATCAAAACGGTATACTGTAGATGTAAATCTCAGGCTATTTACATTACTGTTTGGGTCAAACAAACTGTGGAACATCAATTGAAAGATTCTCATGCCCAGTATTGGTCTGCTTCTACTGTATGTACAATGATTCACATTGTGTTAACTATCGAATCTTCAAACATTCTTTATGTTTAGAAAGATACTTAATCGATCTCCTTAAAGGGATACTTGAGTACTTGTTTAAGACCGCAAATGCCTTCAAAGTGCATGGTTATTGCTTTTATTCTTATTTATGACAATTCTAGTGCCCTTTTAGGACCTAAAATTGCTATGTACAATCAAATGTATATATAACAAAATTCTTTTTGAGCTTTTTAAAATATTTAGAAAAAACAGGCAATAACCAAAATGAAGATCAATGTTATGTATGATATTCAACACGATTGTTAAGATACTATGTCCCTTTTGCAGCCAACATCAAATTCTGTAGAACAGGAATTATAAATATGTCATGTATGTCCTATCTGTGAAATTTAAACTTTAGCAGTGTCCTATTATTAAAATTATGCAAGGAAACCCGTTTACTTGCTAGACTTCACTGTCAGACTCTATGGAGTGACTGACTGGCCTTTTTTTATGCCTCCGCCACCGAAGGTGGTGCCGGAGGCATCATGTTTTTGGGTTGTCCGTCCGTACGTCCGTACGTCCGTACGTCCGTACGTCTGTACGTCCGTCCGCGTCCGTCCCGTTTGACCGTTATCACAATATCTCAAAACCATTTAAGATTTAAACTTAAGACTCGGGAATAGTATTTATCACCATAGGAAGACGATCTGATTAGATTTTGGAGTACGTAGGTCAAAGGTCACAGGTCACAGAGGTCAACTTATGAAATTCCTTGTATTGAGTTTGTTAGCGCGATATCTCAAGAACCATTTGAGATTTAAACTTCAAACTTAAGGATAGTATGTATCACCATAGGAAGACGATCTGATTAGATTTTGGAGCACGTATGTCAAAGGTCAAGGGTCACAGAGGTCAACTTATGAAATTCCATACATTGAGATTGTTATCATGATATCTCAAGAACCACTGGAGATTTAAACTTCAAACTTAGTGATAGTGTGTATCACTATAGGAAAACAATCTGATTATATTTTGGAGCACGTAGGTCAAAGGTCAAGGGTCATAGAGGTCAACTTATGAAATTCCATACATTGAGATTGTTATCATGATATCTCAAGAACCACTGGAGATGTAAAACTTCAAACTTAAGGATAGTATGTATCACCATAGGAAGACGATCTGATTAGATTTTGGAGCACGTAGGCCAAAGGTCAAGGGTCACAGAGGTCAACTTATGAAATTCCATACATTGAGATTGTTATCATAATATCTCAAGAACCACTGGAGATTTAAACTTCAAACTTAATGATAGTGTGTATCACCATAGGAAGACAATCTGATTAGATTTTGGAGCACGTAGGTCAAAGGTCAAGGGTCACAGAGGTCAACTTATGAAATTCCATACATTGAGATCGTTATCGCGATATCTCAAGAACCACTGGAGAATTTTCACTTCAAACTTAATGATAGTATGTATCACCATAGGAAGACGATCTGTTTAGATTTTGGAGCATGTAGGTCAAGGGTCACAGAGGTCAACTTGTGAAATTCCATGTCTTCAGCTCGTTTAATATGACTTTACATTTGATATTCGATATGATGTAATTTTAATGGAATTTCTGAAAGGATTATGCTTTTATTGCAAGACTTTTCGCCTGTAGAGTATGACGTCACTCGGTGTTGAGGCTGGTGTTGAGCTATCGATAACGCGATCGGTATCGTCCTTCTAAACTGACCGTCGGTGTTGGAGCTCGGTTTAGCAGCCTTTCCATGCTCTCAACACCAACACCAACACCGAACACCGTACTTGAAATCACTCAATGTCTTATGGGTACACAGTTCATGAGAAAAAGCAAAAGGCACTGACAATTGAATTTCATATGCAGCGCATGTCATTCTTTAAAAAAAAATCAAATGAAAACGAGCTTTAATTCTTTATAATGGCAATACATGGTTACTTTTTATGCCTCCGCTACAAAGTAGCCGGGAATTATGTTTTCTGGTTGTCAGTCCGTGCGCACATACGCACGCACGCACGCACGCACGCCTGTGCGCACGTCCCGCTCGTGATCGCGTTATCTCAAGAACCAATTGATGGATTACCGCCAAACTCAGGTCATGTATGTATCTTGCAGAGCTAATGAACTGATTAGATTTTGGGGTCACGAGGTCAAAGGTCACAGGGTCCATTATGTATGCAAAAATAGCTCGTGATCGCGTTATCTCAACCGATTGATGGATTACCGCCAAACTTGGGTCCTGTATGTATCTTGCAGAGCCAATAAACTGATTAGATTTTGGGGTCACAAGGTCAAAGGTCACAGGGCTCATTATGTATGCAAAAATAGCTCGTGATCGCTTATCTCAAGAACCGATTGATGGATTACCGCCAAATTTGGGTCATGTATGTATCTTGCAGAGCTAATGAACTGATCAGATTTTGGGGTCACGAGGTCAAAGGTCACAGGGCTCGTTATGTATGCAAAATAGCTTGTGATCACATTATTTCAAGAATCGATTGATGGATAACCGCCAAACTTGGGTCATGTATGTATCTTGCAGAGTCAATGAACAGATTAGAATTGGGGTCACGAGGTCAAAGGTCACAGGGCTCATTTTGTATCCTAAAATAGCTCGTGATCGTGTTATCATTAGAACCAACAGATGGATTACAATCAAACTTGAATTTTAAAAATTGCTTCCATTTTGGTTTGTAAAATTGCTCTATGGCGGAGGCATTTTTCGACTGCGCGCAGTTGAAGTTCCATCTAGTTTATCTTTGGAAATAACATACATAAAATGAGCTGTAAAGGGTACATGAGCATTTGTCTACATCAATAACCCACTTCTTGTAATGGCCAAAATTAAACTGATTGAATCTTTGCGCAGCATAAAACGTACGACCATTCGGTACAATGGTCTGAAAAATCAGACTATTACTTACTGGCTCTATAGCTCCTAAGTCGATTCGACTACTAATATTCGTTATTTTCCCACTTAAAGACATTTTCAGGCCCCCTATTTTTAGGGAAGCTCTAAATTAGTATTGTCTTTCAAATGCCGTTGGAATTTAACCTTTTCATTTTTTTGGCCTGCAAATGGGACATAGTACCTTTAATATCCTTTTGTGTCTTATTCTGTTCTTGTAAATTCTTGAAAATTAATATTCAGGTAACTATCTAAGGTAGGTTTGACAAATAGATTAAATAGAAACGAAATTACACGACATCATCTTATCACAGTGTTATTTACATTAGACCTAACTCAAACTTTCAAAAAGACATACAGAGAAAGGACTTTTTACTGTCAGGCGGTGGCAAGTGAGTTACATCTGAGATTTTCCGACGAGATAAAGTGATGAGAAGCTTTTGTTGTGAACAAGTTATTATGATACTACTACGACTACTACTACTACTACTGCTACTGCTAGTGCTACTGCTACTGCTACTGCTACTGCTACTGCTACTAGCTGCTACTGCTACTGCTACTGCTACTGCTACTACTACTACTACTACTACTAATGACAATAATGATGATAGTAATAATAACAATGATAATGATAGTAGTAATTAAAATAATAATAACAATAATAATGATTAATGATAATAATAATAATGATGAAAATATCAATTACAAAAATACAAATTGTGCATGAGGGTTGTGAATATTTAGTGGACTTCATGAAATTAGGGATGAATTCTTAACTGAATTGATGACATTCTCTTGTGGGGTAGGACAAAATCAAGATGTTCGGCCAAGATCCACTTTGCCTATTATGCTCCTGTTCTGATATATGATCATATTTTTTCAACATACTACAGGAATTACACAATGAGAATCGGCATTATTACCTGCATGACCTGTATGTTCGCAGTTGCTTTGACGATGGGAGGGCCAATCAGAAGACAAGCCTCTCAGTCAGGTATGTTGAACTTTTAATACATGTTTTACAAATTATAAGTAAGATTGTAACATGACCATTGCTTGTAGAAGCCTGATTAATACATATGAATTCAAGCCCACTCCCTCTCTCTCTCTCTCTCTCTCTCTCTCTCTTTCTCTATCTCTCCCCCTCACATCTCTTGCTCCTGTTTCATCTGTATCATATTGTTTTGAGCACCCCCTTCTCTCTCTTTGGACCCTATAGGTTTGGATCAACTCCCATAGAAATGTGCGTATAAGTTAACGGCATCTTCTCTATGTAGCATAATGTAAAACTGTTACTGCCACTGGATTTCTCAATGAGCCAGGGAATGAAATTGTTCTTGGTTTGTGCATGTACTTCAATGGGAATATACAAATTGCACGATACATTTTTAATAATGAACATGGTGAATAGAAAACAGAATATTTGCACTGTATAGATGACTAGAGAGTTTAAGTCTGTATTTCATAGCGCTCTGCATCACGCAAAGGCTCGTTAGGATATCATGCATATGGCACAGTAAGCCACCAGGTTTTCTGTGAACCAAAGTGAATGGCAAGTGGGGATGAACAAAAAAATTAGCTGCGCTCAACAAAGGGGTTACAGATACTTACATGTATATTTGCATTATAGACAATCTATACAAAAATATGAAGTGCAAGCTTAAGTAAGATTAAAAACCCAACAAATAATATAACAAACATAAAAAACGCAGTAAACCACTGCAGTAAATGTGAACAAGCGTCTCTGATGTATCAACGTGTATAATAGAAATGACATTACATCTATATGATAATTTTCTCCTACTACAGAGAAAACTGTCCCCATTGGAGGAAATGTCACCTTGGAGTGTCCCCTTGTCCCCGACGATAAATGGAAATGGGTGTACTGGAAGAAGAACAATATCACTCTCTACTCGCTCAACGTCAAGAGTAATATCCCAACGACAAACGATACAAGATATGAGGGCAGCGACCATGCTACACATTTAACGATCAAGGATCTCAAGAAGACAGACAGTGGAATCTATCACTGTAAAGTGGCGACTCTAGACTACATTAAGGAGCGTGGCCATGTACTGCTATCTGTTACAGGTATAATAAAGTATCATATCACTTCAAAAGCATCATCCCAAGACAACCACAAAATCAGCTTGGCTACGTATTACGGTACTCAGTAGAGTTTGATACATGCTTTCATTTTCATAAGTCATTAATTTATAATCTGACTGTACTATCATATTCATAATTACCCTGATTACGTGAAACTAGGAACTATTTTTTAAATTTTTTCCCTACATAATTGTTTTATTTCAAATACAATCATATCAACATTCTTTTCTTAGTAAATTAAAGAATACAAACAATTTGTCTAAAGATATTGCAGTATAATCATGAAGATCATGATGATATTAAAGCATGCAAGTCAATTACAACATAATATAGGTTTAAATGTTTCATCATTCATTGTATTGCTATGTATAGTGGATGGGCCTAAAGTAAAGCAAGGCTTGTTTTGGACAGGCCCAGTGAGTAAATAATTTACAAGCAGGTAGAAAAAAGAGAATTGTAGAAGGAATTAAAGAAAAAAGGGAGTAAAGAAAGATATGAGAAGGGAGAAATGGAAAGGAGAAAATAGAAAACATTAGAAGACAAAACCAACATTGTCACAGGAATGGGTACGCACAGTAACTAGACAAGTCAAGAAAGGATGGACAAAATAGTTGTTATTGTTATTGTTAAAATTCATAGATAAAGAGATATGGCATGGTAAAAATAGACGGCGATGCCCAGCTGTATTCGACTTATCGCCCGCCACCATCTCTGTTTTGGAAATGTTTTGTCAGACCCTGGTACTCAAAAAGTACACCCATACATGTACAAGTCAAACAACAACAGCAATAATAATGAAGCCGACAAAGAAAAAACGATGAAATTACCTACCTCAAGGAGGTGTTCATAAAGATCTACCAAATCATATCGTCGAAGATTTGGAAATAGCTGAGCAGTATTGATAACGTCTACAAATCAAATATATATACATGTATATTAGCCTCAGCGTTCTCAAAATAACATCGTCGCCTGGCTGGCAGAAGGGCGTTATAGCTCGAATTTCAGGTCAAACATGAAGCGCTAAGCAGAAGGGCGTTAGCACTAAATCGCCTCAAACTTCTATTAAACTGATTTAGTCCCGTAAAAAAATTGTGGCCGTGTTCTACTAAAACATTTCTATTAGTCTTTTAAGTTTTAAACCAATTTTCGGGACGGAAAGCAGTTTAAATATAAAACAAATCTTTAAATCCGAATAATTCGAAAAGTAGTTTTCGAGTCGCTCGCGCGCTAACGACATACTTGGCCCTATTTTATTTACTATTTATATAAATGATCTGGTGAAACAAGTACAAAATTGTAAATTGCATCTATATGCAGATGATACTGTGCTATATTTTTCTCATAAAAGTGTTGATATTGTTGAAAAAAAAAATTAATTCCGATCTACGTAAAATACATAGCTGGCTATGCTGAAACTCAGTCTTAACGTTGACAACACCATTTGTATGTTATTTGGAACTGGGGCAATGTTATCGAAATGTAATATCTTAAATGTAAATATATGTGGTAAACGTATTATCCAAAGTAATACTGTGAAATATCTTGGAATGCATCTTGATACCAAGTTAAAATGGGATATTCATATTGACGAAATGTGTACTGTAGGAAAATAAGTAAAGTTGTAAGTTTTCTAGCTCGTCTTCGATATTTTATATCGGAATCCAATCTGAAGATGGTATATAATTCAATTATTCTTCCACTTTTTGATTACGCAGATATTGTTTATGATTCGGCAAGCAAGAAACACACTGACCGCCTCCAAAAATTACAAAACAGGGCCGGTCGTATCATTTTGAAAATTAATCCTTTTAACCATGTTTTTAATAACGATATTCATGTTAAATTAGGGTGGAAATCTCTCCATTCAAGACGTAAATTGAATTTAAATATAATGGTCTATAAATCATTGAACAATTTGGCTCCTCCTTATTTAGAGGAGTCCTTCAAATACTGTAATTATCCATATTCTCTACGATCACAAGGAAATATTAAATCCCCAAACCAAAGAGTGAATGCTGCCGTAAAATGTTTGTGTATAAAGGCTCACGTGAGTACAATGACCTTCCGTTAACTATTAAACTATCCAACAGCTTAAAAACTTTTTGCAAAAATCTAAATTTAAGAAATCAATTTTGCTCTGATCTGTAATGGAATATGCTTGGGATGGGGGTGTTTATGCTTCGCTAATATGTTTTAGGTATTATGTGTATTCAAATTATATTATTTTATGTTGTACTGTATGTTGTATAATAACTGTTTATTATCTTAATTCCTGGACCCCAGGGAAGAACAGTTTTGTTATATAATATAAAAACTGAATGGGTTATCCAGCCATACACTGTACCTTTGATTTTAATATGTTCATGCATTTTCTTTGTATTGTTTGTTTTAATATTGTGATATGGAAAATAAATACCAATACCAATACCAACATAGCGATAATTTCATGTTTATTTTGTATGATTTATCCTTAGATCAAGAGGTAGGACTTTCTACCACTTCTTCAGGTGTTCCCCTTACTGCTTCTACGACGAAACCAACGCAACCTGCTGAAGATAATACAATCGACTTAGTCCGTTTCATATTTATCCCCATCATCTTCATCATCATCACCACCATTACGGTGACCGTGTGTCTTGTTTTCAAGTACCGGAAACGTAAGCACATTTGTTTTTATTACCTTCTCCAAAGCTATTTACATTGAATGATTATGATCAGATATTCATGTTTAATGAGAATGCACCGTGGTATAAATGTTGCCCTCAGGATTTTGGAAATCAGAAACAAAAGTCATATCAATGTTGATTTCTAAGAATTTAAATGGAAAATAAAATACTGAAACATTTTTACTTTCCCACATTTAAAATTTATATAGAAATGTTAACAATGTTTCTTTGTGGACATAGTGTAGACATAGTGAGCTGTATTTTAATACCAAAGTCCACCTTTTTATTCATATTTTCCCCACTTTATTTTATTCTATTTTAATAATAATAACAATAGTGGGTTCTTGTATAGCGCTCATGTCTGTCAGACCACGGCGCTCTAGCATTTCAAGGAATTAATTCTTGCCGGGTACCCATTTACATCACCTGGGTCGAGTGTGGCAAATGTAGATTAATGTCTTGCCAAAGGACATTAGTGCCGCGGTGGGACTTGAACCGCGGACCTTGTGATCCACAGTCCGGTGACATATTATTATTATTATCTTATTTAAACTATTTATTTACTTATAGTCTTTTTTTTTTGGGGGGGGGGAATTCTGTATTCGAAGAGACGGCTGTTTACAATATTGGCGGGGATGTGGAGAAAGATAAGCGATATACATGTTTATAGATATTTTTGGAAAAGGGAGCTTAAAAAATTAAGCATGATGCTAATCGAGATTAGTCCCCTCAAAATCTACGTAAACTTGATAATAAATACAGCCGTTCAGTGTGTATGCATTTAATTTAGTTCGCAGAACCCTATCACGTTTTGGATAAAAGAGAATTTAAACTGATCAACATACCATGAAATGTTCCATTTTCTTTAGGAATCAAGAATTTGCTGGCAGGATTCCTGGAACTGGTAAGGAAGTTCCATGTTCATTTGTTTTTGTAAAATGTCATGCAAAGGATAATTACCATTGTTATTGTTGGCAAAATTCCTTAAGGTTTCATTTTCTTTTGGATTTTGTTTGTTTGACCTGAAACGAGACGATCACAAAATGTAATCAAGTATTGTGCAGATATTGACTGGTAGGGTGTGTACCGGTAGTATAGCATTTTTTGGACCGCCGAAGGGAGTTATATTTTCCCAAGATTTTCACTAAGAGCGCAACGTTGAGGGAAGATAATCACGAGGGAAAATAATCAAATAATTATGAGGGAAATATTACTCCCTTGCTGTCAAAAATATGGTATATTACACACAGTACCAGTCAATATCTGTTATATAAGATACACTAATTTATGGGTAATTGTGATCTCATCCTCATGTCTTTTTTTTCTGGAGCCGTCTAGCCTTCAGCCTCAAATGCGCGTGGCTATTAAAGACAATGCCAACAATTTGTTGGTACGTGCTAGTGCGAACAGGGTTGCTTGGAAACGGAATGACTAAAAAATATACGCATTTCAACAGCTGGTCAATATAACATCTAAAAATGACTTGGAGCGAAATATGCTAATTAAGATCCTCGCAGTCGATACACCAGACGAGCTGTGGACCAATCACAACTTATGTACGAGCTATCTAATCAAAGAGATGATCTAATACAGCTCTCTACTTCAGATGGCTCATCTGATGGCTCATCTGAAATGCTGATATCACCCCTTTGTCCACAAATTAAAACCCTTGAACTAATTTGTATCAATGATTGTGTTTTTTCAACCATTGCATCATCTTCGATACGATCTGAAGGGACTTTCCTTGATATTCCGTACATATTTGCAGGAATGTGTATAGAGATCAGTGATTCTTGTTTTGTTTGTAATAGAGCACTGGAGGGCAGCTACTCTGAGTTTTTACCATGACTATGTTTTGTTTTGTAGTACCAGGGTATGTTTAAAAACCTCGTGCAATTTTGTTAAATGCTAGCATCCATTTCTTTAAGCTGTACAAATTTCATTCTTCAGGAAGATCAAAAAAGATCTCTCAGATCGGATGAATCGAAACTTACCTCCGTAAATTTGTAGCCCCATTACTATTGACAATCATCATATCCTTTCACTTATAGGCACCAAAAAGTACTTCTAAACCGTTGGACCCTGATTCTTCTCATCTTGAAATTAGAAATGAGGTAAATATCGATGTTACATAACAATAATTTCCAAATTTTGTTGGAAGTAGAGACGAACCATGAAACTGTAACATGAAACTGTAACATAATTTGGGGACTAAACCATGTTCTTAAGGGAGCCATGGATATTTTTTTATAAGAATACCCCCTCAGTAATAGTCACTACCGTGTATGTCACCCACCGAAAAGAGTCCATAATTTTACCGAATCCTAAAAAAGAGCACATGGTTTATTTAAATTTACATCCCTGATCTAAAGATTGAAATTTATAAGGTATGCGAATAAAAAAAATTAATAAGAAAATGTAAATATTCATATCGTTCCTAAGCTTTATGAGAGTCTATTTACTGTATAATTATATGATACATAGAAATTTGGAAAATTATGAAATCCATTTCTAAGGCCGAGATTGAAACGGGGGAAAAAATTCAAATTTACCATTTTCATTTTCAAACTTTGCCTTGAATAACTCGTTGAAATATTAGATGGGTTGTGAAAGTGTGGCGATATCGATAGCTTCAAAATGTAACGTTATAATGGTATACCCGGGATATCATTAAAACCATTTCTTTTATTGAAATTGATATTTATTTCATTCATCATCATAACATAGTGTACAAGTTAAAGAAAAAAAATTTACAATAGAATACAACAACAAAAATGTCATATGAATGTGGAGACAGCTAGGAAAGCCATAGGCTTTATTGCTGCCACTAACAAAAAAAAAACAACAGTATAATATTATTGTTTAAAAAAGTTAATTAAAAACAAGTATGCCTAAATAGAGGGGGAAAAAACAAAACAAAACCATTCTCGTGGTGGGACTATTTATATCACATGAGCCATCCCTGCACACGATTTTTTTTTGACATGGGGTATAGTTCAAAGTGTTTTCCATCTACGCCGACAGGTTCCTTGTGGATGAGGGCGTTTCATTCTCTAAGGTTTGGATATATTCAATTTTCTTTTAATAGGAAGGTACACACACTGATTTACTCAGCTCAGACACACATGGCAGAGATGATGTAGACGTGGAAGACAGGCCAGAAAAAAAAGTTTAAATGCATAATAGTCATAGGTAAGTACACTCTTATCATTTATATGACTACCCTGATTTAACGTGTTTTTTTTTTATTTTCCCTTTTTTTTTACATCAAATCTTCTAACGAGGAGAAAAAGGGTGTCACAAATATCATTAAGATATAGGCGAAAATTTAATGCTTTTTTCACAAAAAGTACAGCATTGCCATTTCGACATCAATTCGAAACGGAATGGCACGTTGAAAATCAAAGCAACAGTGCAGTCATCTTGACTGCAGTTGGTTGCAGTAAAATTGACTGTCAGGTTTTCGTCCAGAATTTTAGAAAATGAGGAGGGGATGGGTCATGTTCTTAATGTCTGATATTATCAAGAATAAAAATTATATTGTCATTTTTTCCTCTTTTTTCAGGGAACTAAAGAGGCTAATAACAAGTTCAAATTCCTCTTTATCTATTAAAATGTTTTTTGTTAGTTTTATTGTTTAGCAATATATACATAAATTATATATACATGTATGTATTTATATATGTATATGTGTATGTATAAATACATGTACATGTATTTATACTTATGTAAAGGATATAAATGTATATACATATATATATATAGAGAGAGAGAGAGAGAGAGAGAAAGAGAGACAACACAAAATATAAAGACTTGGTTGAAAACGTAATGGTGTAACAAACTTTCACCCTATGAGCTTCCTCATTGAGTACAAGTGCATTTAAGTAATGCACACAAATTATACACGCCTGTCAAGGCAACAGGTGCAAAATCTTGGAGAAAGAAAGAAGAGCAAAACAAAAATGGAGGGGGAGGGAAAAGAAAGTTTGTTACACCATTAAGTTCTCAACAGAGTTTTTAATCTTTTTGTTGAGACTATTTTTAAATATCCTCCAGCGCAGAACCATATATTTAATATATATACATATATATACAAAACATGCATATACAACGTACATAATGTATATCAACGTAAAGTTGGCGTTGACTACTCGGCTGTACACGTAGAGGAGAGAGAGAGAGAGAGAGAGAGAGAGATGGAGATTTGGGGGCGAAAAGAAGAAAATATACATGTATGGTATGCAGCTTCCGGAAAAACAGGTACATGTATGTAATTCATATTATCCAATATGCCCTATTATTTCCAATAAAAAATAACATTTTTTTTTCATAGCAACACTCATCGACAAAAATGTCAAGTCATTTCTTCACTCTAATCCTCCTCCTTTTCTATTTCCATTTCCATTTCTCACCTCATCTTATCTATCATCCATATCTTCATGTTAAGTAGCCGTAAAACGGCAAGTATTCAAGCAACGCTTGGCATGTGGACCGCTATCAATACACTCCCAAATATATCAGTTACCCTCAAAACGAGCAAAGATTTCAACAGACACTGTGCGGCCATTTTGTCGCTGGCAAACGAGCACTCTTGCCTCTTGGTCTATCCCCACTGTAGTTTACGAGTGAATAAATTTGTCTCCCGACAGTGAACTTTTTGCTCAAAATAAAATTCTTCGACAAATAGCAAAGACATTTTGCATTTTGCAACAAGAGAATTCCCCCATTCCCCCATTCCCCCTTTTTGTTGGGGGTGGACACATTTTCTTCCTGGGAATTTTTTATTATTTTGAAATTATGATGTTGAACACCCCTCAAAAAGTCAAGGCAATAGCAGTTTATTTACGGGCCCATCACCACATACACGCACATCCAAACACGGAAATTCTCTGTTGGAATACCTCATGGGGTCATTGCTCTTTGGGAGTGAAACACATGTCGTCAATGTGTCAAAGTAATTATGGCATATCTACGTCGAGGCTTTTAACAAATTTTGTTTGATTGGCAGAACATCTGCAAGACCGATGATGTAACAATCTGACAGCTCTCGAGACTGACATTGCCGATCTAATGAATCCTCAAATAGGTGTCAGCTTGCCCCGAGATCGACGTGTCGCAACCGCCAACGAAAGGAAAAAAATAGATAAGCTGAACATTGATCCGTATTATGTATTTTTCTCATCCCGACAGCATGTGTGGAATAATCCCATAATGAAATACAATCAATCGATTCGAATAAATTTGAATAAGTCTTAATTATGTGTTTTAAAATTGTGTACACTGCATTGTGTATTTTGTGTAGGGTATGTATAGGTATTTGTTTGTGTGTCCTTTTTTCTTTCTTGCAATTTACTTCATTTATACTTTGGTTGGCTGTTTCGACAAAACCCCCAATTTGGGCTTTTTTTAAGGCCATCCCAATTCCTATACAGTGTATTACCTTTTAACAATTATTTGTACTGTATTATACTGTATATTCTGTGTATATATATATATATATATATATATATTTTATATTTTATGTACAGTATTTACCAATGTGTTTTTAGTTTATTGGCTCGAATTGTAAAAATATGTATATATTATGTACCGGGTATGTAATCGCGAAATTTCGTGACTGAACCTTCACGAAAATAATATTGTGCAACTGGTTTGTGTTTTTAGTTTTGTTTTTCTTATTTTCTTTTAGTTCTTGGTCATTTATTCATTCACCATCGTAAGGAAACCACATGTTTGTGCCCTTCATTTCCCCACACAACTCTGAAAGATAAGGAAGAAGCATCGGAACAATAATACATGTACATTTATGTGAACAGGCTAGGCTCTCAACATAGGCCAGCCCCTAAACAATTGGCACTTAATATTCCCCAGTTTTCTATATATCGGTCATTATATTACAATACCTGTACGAAGAGGTGTAGCGCAATGTCATATTTTTCGGATAGCATGGGATATTACAAGTCTTCTTCATTTTGACATCGCTCTCGTCAAGTGCATAACTCCAAGCGTTATCTGAATCCTCCTCATCCAGTAGGTGTGGTAGGTGGGACCTCTGATCAGGCCTAGTATCACAGTGGCAAAAAGTTACTCAGGAGGAGTTCACTCAAGGACAAAATTTGCTAGATGCGTCATGGAAGAATGGAAGAAGCTCCTGTCCGGACCAATAGTTGGGAGAAACAGAGTTTATGTGTCCCATAACAGAGCTTCCAACTCGAAGTAGATCAGCCAAGTTCCATCAAATGTCATCCCAAATGTAGCAACGCTTCTCGCAAAGCTGCAGTCTGGTGAAACAAGAGCACTGATTGTTCACAATGGGTGTGTTTTGTCGTGGAGGAGGCGCAATGGCTCAGCAGTGGTCTCGAAACAGGGAGGTCCCGGGTTTGAAACCAATTGATGCGCCTGTCCCCTTTCGTAAGGCATTCATTCTCATTATGGGAAAGGACTTAAAGCCATAGGTCCCCTGGTAGTTTACTTACAATCATATACATGCTTTCTTAGCATTCAGGTAAAACAATCATCGATCATAATAGATCTTCATATTTCTTTAGAAAAAAGTATGGTCAAACCGGAAGGATGAAAACCGTGGAAGGAACTTTTTGAAAAGGATGGAAAAGAAAAAAAGCGACAACCAAATCGAAGATGATCTGCTGAGTTCCCTCTCTTGTCATCACATAGTGGCCGATACTCTCACAGCTTCCCATGCAAGCAAGAGTTGAGATGGCAATATCCTTGTAAGGTCAAATGATGCAAATGTCATCATCCTGGTTTGGTTCTGTGGGAGGTCAACATGGATTAACATGAAGGAGAATGGGTCTGACAATAACAGGTGATGTTTCAGATGTAGCTGCTCTTCTAGAAAAGGAACAGACTGAATGGTCTACATGCGCTGACTCTGTAAGACTTCACATTGTGTTTTCTTTAAGGTCAAGCCAAGGAGAAAATTGGATGGATAAATAAAAAGGACAATCAACTTGAAGTAGATCTGCATAGTTCTTTCTGATATCATTACAACAGAATCAGAGACTCTCATAGTAGCATACCATGCCAAGGAGATTCCAGATGGCAATATCTTTGTAAAGCCCACAGGTTGGAAAAACCCAGCCACATATACCAAAGTGCTCTAAGTGCTCAAAAGCCTGAAAGTCGATAGTTATCAGTTATTACATCATTCCCCTTGCTCACATTTCTAACATTCCACGTCTAAGAGTCCAGATACAGGGTTTTTAATGGATTTTAAGTACTTGTGTGTAGGTGAGAAGTGCCCTCTTGCAAATACTGGATGACTGTTCTTCTCTTCCCTCGTTTGTGCAGTCACGATTTGTAATCACATGTAAAGGGCCCACTTTGTCGCAAAAAAATATGGAAGAGGGCAGACTAGACACATCAACTTGACTAAAAGTCACTAGCACCTGCTTCAAACCAGAGTTGTATCCAGGAGATACCAGTCCTAGAGTCCTTCACTCAGAGGTAAACCTACTTCACCTACAGAGGATGGTGACAGCGTCCATGATGACGAGGGATCATACGACGCTTGGGGTGAGGAAAATCACTACAGCGATGTGATGAAGACTCAAAATATCCATGCTATCCACATAATATAACACTGCGCTTCACAAACTTCCTACATGTACTGTGATTATCAATGAAGCACTTTTTGTTCACATTTAATAAGGACTAACATTTAAGCACAAAATGCTCATGAAAAGTGGGTAAATAGCAATATTCGGAATTGGTTAAACAAATTTTGGTGGACTGGCTAATATTGAGCATCTACATGTATATGTTCCTCCTTCACTGGGAGTCATTTATCATTCCAATGCTTATTATTTCCTGTATCTTTACACATTCTGAGGTTACATGACGGATACACACTCATGGTTATTTCAAACATTAGGTTTTTTTAATACCCATTATGGAGAATGGGTAAAGAACCAAAATTTTAAATATTTACCCAGAGTAGCCTGTTCAGTTTGAAATTCATAGAAACATAACCATAATTGTACAGAAAACATATATATGTTATTGATATAGCATATCAGTTTATACTGCTCTTTTATAAAGCTCTGTATTAAATTTGTAAAATGATTAAATGACTTAAAGGATATTAATAAAAATATCTGTAAAACAAAAAATGAAAATGAAAATTTGTTGACTTCTTAGAACATTGTCATATCAGTCATGATGGATATGTGTTGAAAGGGTGTGAAAAGAAAGGAAGAGAGAGAGAGAGTGACAGAGAGGGGTGGGTAATATGGAGAGGTATAGAGAGACTGCAATCAATGGATTGACAGATAAACATGTAGAGAGGATAAAGAGAGAGAGAGAGAGAGAGAGAGAGAGAGAGAACATGAGGGAGAGGGGGATGAGGGTAATAAGAGGAGGGCGTGGTGTAGTACGAGGATTAGTGAGACTGCATAATAGATCAATGGGGGTTAAGGTAACGAGAAAGAGAGGGAGTTGGGGTAATGAGTAAGAGATGGGCATGTAGTATGAGGATGGACACAGAGACCGCAAAAGAGATCAATGGATTAAGAGATAGGAAGAGAAGGATGGAGAGGGAGAGAAAGCGAGAGAGAAGAGAGGAGTACATGAATATGACATCTATCAAGAAGTTACATGTGATATTTCTTACAACTTGCTGAAAAATGCAAATAAAAAACTATTTAGAAGAATTTAGAAGAATTGTTGTGTGATATCATCTTGTAGGAATTTTGATTCCCTTTCATATGACACCTCACACATGGTAAAATGAGGTTCTCTTAAAAGTAATCTCCGAAATCATTCAACACTATATATACATGACGGCCATTTTTTCCAGTAGCATAATTTCTATTCTAGGTTAAGTCGACCTAGAAATTGTGCAGGGAGGTGCTCTGAACAACCTTTTGCAACATCCCATGTCTCAAAACCCCCCAAATCGGGGTTTTGCCCCCTTAGTAAGGGGAGGTTTTGCAATACAGTTTGTGTGTGATTGCCGATCTCATCGCGCGCAGTTTTTTCATGAAACGGGCAGATTAGCTGAAAGTAAGTCGCTGTATTTGATGGTTTACAATGATTTTCGATGTTATTTTGAAAGTATATGAAAAGTAGATCTACTTACTTTCATTTCCCCCTTTCTCTCTCTCTCTATCTCATACCTCTCAATTTTCTTTTTTTCATTTATGCCTTTCCTTTTCCTTTCCATTTCTCTTTAATTCTTCCCCTCTCTCCTGGCTTTCCTCTCCTCTTTTTCTCTTTTTTTTTGCGACAAAAATTTGGCACGTGTGTGTGGGGGGGGGGGTGCACATTCCGTTCATCCGTCTGTAGATATGACTCTGACACTTGCCCTCATTTGAAGTTGATTATTTTTTAAATTCAATTTCTTGTATTAAAAAAAAATTATATCTACAACTGAGATATTTCAACGTATTTTTTTTAAAACGCACAATAAATATTTCCATTGCAAAACACATTTTCTTGATTAGACAAATAATATATGTTATCAAGCCACGCACAGAAAAGAAATTATCAGATAATGTTATTGATAAGTCATGTTATGTTATCCCAAACGAATTAAGACAACTATCACAGTAGTAGTCCATGGGTAAACAACTGAAAGCCCCCCCATCAGACACAATTATAATGAAGTTGTTTTGCTAGTTAGGACCCTTATTTGCATCTTTCCCGAGTTGTGCTTGGTTATTTGGTACTGTAGGATTTACAAGAACAAACAATTATTATTCATTCTATTACCTATGTTTTCAAGACAATATCAGTTTTTGTCGTTTATTTTTCTGTTTATCTAGCTTTATATCTAATGGTATATTTTAGGGTAAAAAAATTAGCAAAGTTTCTTGCTGAATAAGCAACAATCGTTCGCCACTTGTTACAACCATGACGTGGCAATTTCCTCTTTCAGGTAGGACTCATAATAATTCACTGAAAAGATGATTAGTACTACAAAATCGGAAAATCGCCATCTTCCATGTGACTGCCATGTGACGGTTCCTTATAAATAGTAGCGCAATGTTTAATGTCATCAAAATAATAGAATAGCATTGAAGAGAGGATGTACAAATAAGAGAAATAACAAATCGTCGTTCACTTCTATCTCTCTTTGCTTGATCACCTGAACAGTGGAATCAACCGAGCGGAATCAACTGTAAAACGAATTATTATGAAAATCGCGTTGAAAAGAGCAATACTGAAGATTTTCGTCTTGCACTCATCAGAGTAAAACGCAAGAATGAACAGAAAGCCGAAATTTGAACACCGGGCTATACCCCTCCCTCTCTCTCTCTCTCTCTCTCTCTCTCTCTCTCTCTCGATGTACGATCGGAGAAAAAGACGTGCCCCCTTGACGCTACGCCACTAGTTTACAACATTTTCTAGCTTTTTCCAGAAAGAAGGTCTTACAATAAACAAAATAATTATTCAAAAGACTGGAAACAAGGATGAAGGAGGAAACCCATATCTATCTAATGAAGAGAAAGCATATGATGATTATTTGGAGCAGAATATAGAGCAATCTCTATTTTGGTAACAGATAACTTCAGTTAAAGTTAGAAGTAAAGTTTTGCTACTTGATTCCAAAAAGGCTTGTGGTCACGATAACTTTCAAGTGTCATTAATTAAAGATAGTGCTCCCTATATGTCATATCCACTGGCAAATATAATTTACTGGTCATTAGAAACAAGGCAAGGATGCTGAATGTTAGCAACAGTCGGTCGCCATGGACCTTGGCGGGGCAATTTACTCTTTCAGCTAGGACTGACAATGTTTCGTGTCACAGTTCATTCTACTCGGTTGATTCCACTGGCAATTTACTCTTTCAGCTAGGACTGACAATGTTTCGTGTCACAGTTCATTCTACCCGGTTGATTCCACTGTTCGGGGGATTTAGCAGAGAGAGATAGACGAATGTTCTCACATTTACCCACGATGTATTATTCTTACTTATTCATCGGCATTTCAATGCTATTTGAAAATATTTTGATGACAATAAACGACATTGTGGTACTATGTTTACGTACTGTCACATGGCAATCGCATGAATGAGTACCTAAAGGCAGTTATTTTATGATATATTGCCTATTGTCAAGATATTTAATAAAACAACAAGACGGTAAACACAGGGGATAACATTCGGATTGTAGGGCCCTCATAGTTATACTGTTGACGCCACCGTGTGTAAACTTAACATTATTTGATCTTCAAGTAATGTTGGACTAGCTGGACTCTTGGAGCTTCCGTTGACTTGTCGCCTTATTTTTTAACCAAACTCTTCATTCTTGGAACAGATTGTATCTCTCGTGACGATGACATAATACTTGAATGTCATTTTAACTTTAACTGGAAATCTAATATCGGATTTACTTCACAAACCTGCCATCAACTTCACCGGATTATTTTTCCAAGGTAGGCCCCTATGTGATATTACGTGTAAACCGTGAGCTTGGTCCCACTGATGTGATATTGTGTGTGCTGATTTACTCAAGCCTACATCTTGCCATACCCCTTTCATTGCATTGTGAGAGACTGGAATTCCAAAGCTTGTAGTATTACGTAACATCTATTTCAAAATGCCAAGAAAGGCATCAACGAATGCTGAATCGAGCGAACTATTAGAAAATTTAGATCGAATTGATGAAGTTGTGCAAAAAGCTGTTGGTAAAGCAATGAAGAAAGAGAGAGTAAAGATGAAAGATGATATGGAGAGAATGGAGATGAAACTGACGGAAATGATTGAGCTTAAGCTAGGAAGCCTTCACGACATAGAAATTTCCATTGACAAGAAAATCCATCATCTTCAAACTTTAGAGAAATCCCTACAGAGCGAGAGGGAAAGAGTCAACGAACTTACGAATGGATTAAATCAGATTGAACAATACTCGAGGAGAAACAACATACGAATATTTGGCATACCGGAACATCCTAATGAGGACACAGATCAGCTGGTTTGCAATTTAGCGAAGGAGATCGGCGTTCATGTTACACCCAATGTCATTGATCGCTCGCATAGAGTTGGCCCGCAACATCAACTTCACACGGATGACCAATCATAATTATGCGCATGCCGCAGCAGTGGGTTCGACCGGTCCATCTGCGCCAGAAGGACATAATAAGCATCGACACCGTCCGATCATCGTAAAGCTCGCGTCTTACAAGGTAAAGCGAGAACTCATACGAAATCGGCGTAAGCTGAAGAATACAAAGAGGGTCATCGTAGAAGACCTAACTAAAGTAAACGTCTGTCTGCTTCAAGAAACAATGAAGCACAGAAATGTGGATAATGCATGGTCTACAGATGGTAGGATATTTGCCATGGTCAAGACAACCGGGAAAAGTGGCAATTCTAAACCAATACGCAAAGCCATCTTGTCACGCACAGATATAGCTTCTCTTTAGATTGCATGAATAACTTCTTTTTTTCGGCTGACTCGATCATGAAACTTTTCACATGCTACTGTTAGATTTCCAGTAATTTTCTAATCAATTTTTAATCGTTGTATTTTAAGACGTTCTTCCTTTATTATTTGTGTTATGTCTTTTTTAGATATGCCTGAAAGCACTGTAAATTCAATGATTACTGATCAATCGTTTGTGGAATTCTTAAGCCCGAGAAATGGAGAAAATGATTTTTATGGACCCTCTCATGGATCTTATACATGCAATGAATTCAATGACTTGATTAATGATTCAAACGATGGCTTATTTTCCATCTTACATATCAACTGCCGAAGTTTAAGTAAAAATTATGACAACATTAGTACTTTTCTTAGTTCCTTAACAGTTCAATTTACAGCTATTGCTTTGACTGAGATATGGATTAAGGAGTACAATTCCTATTATGATATTCACAATTATACTCTTGTACTTAAAGGTCGTCAGAATAAAAAAGGTGGTGGAATTGGTTTTTATGTAAGAAATGATGTGAAATTTAATCGTAGACATGATCTTGATATAAATACTCCATATATTGAATCGCTTTTTATTGAAGTTGTTACTGCTAATAAAAGTGCAATTCTTGGAGTTGTTTATAGACCTCCTGACCAACCTATACAAAGTTTTCTTGAGTCGGTTGAAAATGTTATTACTGCTGTAAACACAGAAAATAGTATTTTTTACATGATTGGGGATTATAATATAAACCTATTGAAAGTAAATTGTCAATCTCATGTTAAAGATTTTGTTGAAATGTTTATGGCAGTTGGTATGTACCCTCTAATTCATGGTCCAACGCGTGTTGTAGATAACTCAATTTCTCTCATTGACAATATATTCACAAACAACCTTGCCAATTTTTCATCTGGCACAATCTTAACAGACATTAGTGATCATTTCCCAATATTCTGCATTTGTTCTCAAAGAACTCAAACTATAAAAGAACCGTGTATTACAATGAAAAGACAATTTAGTGAAAAGAATATAAATACTTTTATTACGAATATTGGCAATACGCGTTGGATTCTGAATGAAAACGATCCTAATTCGAGTTATGACTGTTTTCTAAAACAATATCAATATGTATATGAAACATGTTTTCCAATGAAATGTCAATTAAAGAAGAAAAAACGATTTGATAAACCTTGGTTCAATGATGAATTAAGACAGCTGAACAAAAAGAAAAGTTTATATTACAAGAAATATTTGAATAATTGTACTGCGTATAGACTTGCTGCATACAAAAAGTGTAGAAATAATTTAACAAATAGAATTAAATATGTAAAATATAAGTATTTCAAACAAAGTTTCGTGGATGCTGAAGGTGATACCAAACAAACATGGAAAATTATAAATGGTCTTTTAGGCACAAAGTCTAAGAAAAATGAAATTCCAAGTACTTTACAATATAATAATGAAACCATTGATAATGATACAGATATATGTGAATCTTTTAACGAATACTTTATCAACATAGGTCCAAATTTGACATCAACTCTTGATATTCCTACTGGCGATTTTAAACAGTATCTGAAGAAAAATGAATCTACTGCTTTTTTACTCCAGTTACTCCAAGAGAAATAATAAACATTGTAGATAAACTAAAGAGTAATAGATGTAGTGGTTTTGACAGTGTTGATGTTAAGATGGTTAAAGGAGTTATACATTTGATTTGTTATCCACTGTGTGCAATATTCAATTCTTCATTGGAAACTGGGATCGTACCAGATCAGCTGAAAATTGCTCAAATTATTCCTATATTTAAAAGTGGTACTAAAACTGAAATTTCCAATTATAGACCTATATCACTACTTCCAGTATTCTCTAAGATATTAGAAAGAGCTGTGTATAATCGCTTATATTCCTTTTGAATCTACATAATATTTTGAATAATTCACAATTTGGTTTTCGAACAGGGCACTCCACATCCTCTGCCTTAGCTGATTTTACATGCCAAGTTTCTCAAGTTTTTGATAAATCGGAAATCATGATGGGATTGTTTTTAGATCTAAGCAAGGCCTTTGATACTCTTGATCATAATATTATACTTGCAAAATTATTCAACTACGGAATACGTGGTGTGTTATTAAATTGGTTTAAGAGTTATTTAACAAACAGAAAACAATTTGTCAAAATTAGAGGTAATACTTCGTCTATACAATCAATTGTATGTGGAGTGCCTCAAGGCTCTATTTTAGGCCCGCTTTTATTTATTCTTTCTATAAATGACATGTGCAATATATCGGACAAATTAAAATATATCTTATTTGCAGACGACACCAGTGTGTTTATGTCTCATAAAAATATTCAAACTTTACAACAGGAATTCGTTAATGAAATAAACAAGCTATTACATTGGCTTTCTTTGAATAAATTAATTTTGAATGTTAATAAAACTAACTACATGGTATTTACAAAACAAAAACAAATAGATTTTAATGAGGTTGATCTTCAGGTGAATAATCATGACTTTCAACGTGTATCAGTAAATAAATTCCTCGGAATAGAAATTGATTCTAAACTTACATGGAATGAACACACTGGTGCTGTCTGCAACAAGATCTCAAAAAATATTGGCATCTTAAACAAACTTAGATTTCTACCAAAATGTGTTTTAAGAACTTTATATAATACTTTAATTCTTCCTCATTTATATTACTGTTCTGAAGTTTGGGCCATGACAAGCCAAACCAATCTGAACAGAATACTTAAAATGCAAAAGAAAGCCATCCGATTAATTTCAAATTCACACTACAGAGCTCATTCGAAACCTATATTTTATAAACTAAAGCTTCTCAATGTATTTGATATCTGTAAATATCATATTGCAGTCTTTATGTACTTGTGTCGAAATGAGTCATTACCATGTGCACTTTTAAAGTATTTTAATTTGAATTCGAGTTTTCATAAATATGAAACTAGAAATGCTTCTAATTTTCACCTACCACAAATTAAAACAACTTTAATGAAAAAATCAATATATTTCGATGGTCCTAAAATTTGGAATTCCATTCCCTTAAATATAAAAATTGCAAAAGTCTTCAAACCTTTAAACGAAAATATAAAATGTATCTTATTGAATTTTACGTGCAATAACTCACCAGGCTCTTTACCCTCCCCTCCCCCTTTTTCTTTTTTATTCATGCTTCCAATAGTTCAACATCTAATTTGCATATTATTAATATTATATATGAGGGATGGACTCTAGCATAAGGACCATACTCCTTTTTAGCTCACCCCTTCACTCTCATTATGTTATGTTGTTGTTTTCCTTTGGATGTATGATATTTTACGTATGTTTATTCTGTATTTGTAAATGTGACTATAATTGTATATATTCTGTATTTTTAATGATGAGTGTAAATAAATGAACTTGAACTTGAACTTGAATTATGTAAATGAATTACACAAATATCCATGCTGAAAATATCTCATTTTTCATCATCACTATGGTAAACCATGCACTTCAAGAAATCAGTCAATTACAAACCAGGAAGGGGTAGCTATACGAAGTTTCTACACGTACTTTATCTTTACACTGTTTCCATTTCTTGAATGAGACCTTGTCTGTAATAAACTAGATGAAGTTGTAAATCAGTGGCGCAGTGTCAAAGATGGGTGGGCAACAGGGCACGTGCACTTCTCAGATCGTTTTGCAAGAGAGAGAGAGAGAGAGAGAAGGGGTGTGGGTATGGTCTGGGGTTAAAATTCTGTTTCCTTTCAAATTATTCAACCTGGTACTGATGAATTTATCTGCCATGCAATTTCCATGTGACGTTACATGAACAAAGGGACCACAATGTCCTTCATTGTCATAAAAATATTCAAATAGCATTGTAGAAAAAGATGATGAATAATCGTGATAATATTCACTTCTCCATCTCTCTCTCTCTCTCTCTCTGATAGGATTGCATGGACCTCACGGGAAAAAACAACATTAACATTTTTTACGCCATCGCGTGTAAACCAAACATTATTTCATCATCATGCAAACGAATGATACAAAAATCCATATTGGAAATATCTCATTTTCATCTTGACTGTGGTAAATCATGCACTTCAAAAGACCAGCCAATTACAAACCTGGGAAAGGGTAGCCATAAGAGGTATTTGCATGTACTTTATCATCCTTGTTTCCATTTTTTGCTTATAAGACCTACTTTATGGAATAAACTAGATAAAGTTTGTTGTAAATCAGTGGCGTAGCACCAAAGGGAGAGGGGGCTAAAGGGCACGTTTATTTCTCCAATTGTATTTAGAGAGAGAGAGAGGGGGAGGGGTGAACGGGTTGGCCCGGGTTCAAATTCAATTTTCTTTCAAATTATTCAACCTTTTTCTGATGAATTTATCTGTCATGCGATTGCCATGTGACAGTACGTAAACATAGTACCACAATGTCGTTTATTGTCATCAAAATATTTTCAAATAGCATTGAAATGCCGATGAACAAGTAGGAAGAATAATACATCGTGGGTAAATGTGAGAACATTCGTCTATCTCTCTCTCGTGTAAATCCCCCGAACAATGGAATCAACCGAGTAGAATGAACTGTGACACGAAGCATTGTCAGTCCTAGCTGAAAGAGTAAATTGCCCCGCCAAGGTTGTATTAAAGAGTAGCAATGGCGACCGACTGTTGCTAACATTCAGCATCCTTGCCTTGTTTCTAATGACCAGTAAATTATATTTGCCAGTGGATATGACATATAGGGAGCACTATCTTTAATTAATGACACTGCTGGTCACCGTTACGTACCAATATTTGGCTCGCATAATTTCAAATTTGGGCCCCTAAGAAATCCTGGATCCGCGCCTGCGTGTGTGTGTGTGTGTGTGTGTGTTTTTTGTCTGTCTGGCTGTCTTTGTTCAAAACTCTATTTTATTCCTCACACAGCAACTTGGCGCAAGTGAGATCTGGCAGTCTTGTAATGATTGTCCGATGTTCAGTCATGCATGCAGAGATTCAAATGAAAATGGTACCTAAATGTACTGGGAGGATAACTCTATCAAGACATATAATGAAACCCATGATTAAATATTCATACTTCAAACAATACAACTTTTAAAAAGTGGGACATTTTTTCTGACTCACTCTGTATATAGAAAACAATGCCTAAGCGGTGCCCGTTGGTCCCCCATGATCCTCTTTTTTAATGTTAATTGAGAGCTGAGTTGATGAGATAACCACCTGTCAGTGACCACGCTAATCCCTCTAATCCCTCTAATCCCTCCAGGCCAAACTAGTGCAGAGGGGCTTTAAAGACCTTTACCAAACCCTTTTCATATCATGTGGAAGGCTTTAATAAACAGATAACATTCTAATTATAGTTCATTACATGTTTGGAGTCATTTCTCTTTCTAAATGAAATAAATTTTACACTGAGTGGATAAATTAACATCAAAGAGATATTATCGATTCTGTCAATTTGAAGAGCCCATACCTATAGTGATTGCAACTTTCAAAACATCATAAACTTCTCAATTTTTGTCCGATTTCATTCAAACTTTCACAAATATGCTTCTCTGATTTGTCTGCTTTCTTCATGAGAAGTTTACTATCAAGGTTGGATTTCCCTTTAAGCCTATAGGGAATGAGCGAATAGACGGTTTACCAACATATTCAAATTTATGATCGTTTCTTTCCTGGGGTTCTAGTGACGAGTTATTCCATTAACCTGTTATTAATGAACTACAATACTTGGAACCCAGTCTGCATTATTACTTGTTGCCGGGAGAGCCTCGGCAAGCTTTCAGGTTGTCAAAAACCTTTTAAAACCGTTTAAAAAGTATGCATAAAATTTGAATATCTTAATAAACTGGTCCATCCAGCAGTAAATGGATAAATCAAATTAAATCTGAACGATTGTGATCTTTAGAATATTTTGATTGTGATGGTTATTTTACCTGACTGCTAAGAAAGCATACAGTGTAAATGCTTGTAAGTAAGCAACCAGACGGACGACGGCTTTAGGTCCTCTCCGAGGGACCTGGCAGTGAGGATTAATGCCTTACCAAAGGGCACTAGCGCATCGACTTAGTTTCGAACCCGGGTCACCGGATTAATTACGAGACCACTGCTCTACCAACTGAGCTATTGCGTGTGTGTTTTATTACAACTAACCCCATGACCCACTGTAAGGCAGTTTAAAACTTTACAAGAAGGTGAGTGAAAGACATTCCTAAATTTCACATGATGCTATCTTGGCATTCTAAAAATTCTTTTCTCCAAGTTAAAAGGAATTTATTAAATTCCTTTTAATTTGGATTTTTATTTAATAAATATTCTCATTTTGGCATTATAACCTATTGAACTTCTAATCAAGACAATTTGATAAGACAAAGGACTAAAAATGCATAATAAAAATCTTTGATATTTCATATAAACAAATACAAAAATATTCAAGCCGAAAAGCAGTCATCAAATAAAAATGGATCAATTGAACTTGAATGAAATGCCACGGTGGTCACATTCTTTCTGTTGATGAATTAAATATCATGTCACGCTCGATTGAACGGTTACAAAGGCATTGAGCAGATCGTAACCCTGACTTGAATCAATGCTTTCAGATCTGTCATTGTAAAGGCTACCACCTAGCTGTAGAAAAAAAAAACTTCATGTATTCACAGGTTCCAAACAAAGTAATATTTCTTTTGATGTCTCTGAGGCTTCCTGTTCACCCAGGGGGGTAGTATTCTTTTAAATAACCATGCATGTATTTAAGAATCCACCAGGTTTTGAATTTCCTAACCCTTTGATACACTTATTAAAATGCGAGGTTCTGTAAGGCCCAAACTTATCTATTCACCAAATCAATTGTAAAGGTGAAAAATGAAATACGGCCGAGTGGGCTCTGGGGTGTCGTGCCCTGCAAGTTTGATCATGATTTCGCTGTTCCTCCAGCTAGTCATGCCTGTGTTCACAGGGGAAAAGACTAAAGACTAAAGAGCTCCTTTTTTATATGCACAGCACTCAGGCCTACTACTCGAACCTTTCGCTTTAAAGATGAAGTTGAGTTATGGTCATGTGATTGCATTGTGAAAGAAACAGTGTGGAATCGATCAAAACAAGTTGATCATGTAGCATGTAAGTATTGGTGTGTATTGCAAGGTTCTGGAGTCATCAAAATGATCAGAAGTTTGGCCCAGTCTTGGTAAAGTAACACGCACTGTACACAGAAAGATGTATATGGGACTACACAAACATGTGGCATAAAAATCGGACCTCTTTTTTAAGCTGTTACTTGTTATATTTAGAATATGAACGCATATGAAGAGCCATGCTTTTCAGGGAACACTTTTTCTCTGATATACGTTCTTCCACACTTGCATATTTAAAATGGTATACGCTAGCTCACAAATAATTTTCAAGTTCACCTCTCCCCAGAACTTAACCTTCTCTTTAAATGAGGTCTTGCAGGTTCCAACAGTTGAAATAGAAAAAAACCTGGCCCTGTAAATAGTGTTGGTATGTGACCCTGAGTGGCCCTTTCAGTCTCCCACATTCCTCACAAAACAAAGGCAGCACTTCTAAATATGTTTTTCATCATAGTTGGATCAAAGGTTATTTTCCGGCACTACTGACAACACAAGTTTTAACATTTGTTTTCTCTCTCCATATCCATGTCATTGTGATTGTGATCTTTGAGTACTTAACCCATTACCTTCACAAAATAGTTTCAGTCTTACACTGCACCTCTGTGCACGAGAGATGGGTGCAAAGTCCTTCTGACTTTCTGTAGTAAAGAACAGTGCAAAGTGCAACCAGGGAGATGATAGGACCCTGGTGCAACATATACAGTTAAAATAGCACCCGGCTGGATGGAAATAAGATTACTACTGCTTTCCATGCAGCCTCTTTAAAAGGAAATTTTAAGACAGCAAATGGCAAATTAAACCAACCGGTAAGTCATTTTTCATTTTAAAAATCATTTTTAAAAGTGTTTACTTCATTATAACAAAACATTTTAATTTAATTTAATTTAATCCAGACTAGACTTACCTGATTTGTTGTGAAATGTAAATGAAGCTAGCCGTCACATGGAATTCGGAAGCGGCTCTCTTTCCGTGGAGAGTGAAGGTACAATTCAAATAGCACCAGGCTGGAGATTGCTATGGCTGTCCAGCCTTTTAAAGGGGGGAATTTTAAGACAGCAAATGGCAAATTAAATCGAAAGGTAAATCATTTTTCATTGTATTTGTAGGTGATATGCTACATTGTAGCATATCCAGTGGCGGATCCAGGGGGGGGCCCGGGCCCTCCCTAGAAAAAAACATGTAAAACACCCTTTTTCTGAAAAAAGAAGATGGGCCCCTCCTGGCACTCAAGGGGTGGTGAAATTTTTTCAATTTTTGAAGGCAAAAAAAATTGTGCTCAACACCCCCACTGAGCGAAAAATCGACCGGCACGATATGCAAATTTTCAATTTTCGGAGGCAAAAAAAAAACTTTGCTCACTACCCTCCCCCAACCCTCCACTGAGCGGAAAATCGGCCGGCACGGTTTCCAAATTTTCGCACGAAGTGGGCCCCTTTTTTCGGCCCCCTCCCTTGCCGCCGGCTGGATCCGCCCCTGAGCATATCACCTATTGCCTACTGTGTTTGTACGACATGTGATTATGAACACATTTCGGGCATCTGCTCATGATCACGCGGTCTCGCTCTGCGGTCTACAACACGTGAAATCGTGTTTGAAAATGCGCTAAGTGTGTAAAGAAATATGCTCCTACAAGAAATTATAATGAATAAGACAAATTAAATGTGATCGTGTACAACAGGTAATTTTTGTGTTCATGTTAATCCTCCAGTTCCAGCTTTATACGCAAAACTCAGGCAGATGCAAATGAGTAATACCTAAAGGCAGTTATTTTATGATATATTGCCTATTGTCAAGATATTTAATAAAACAACAAGACGGTAAACACAGGGGATAACATGCGGATTGTAGGGCCCTCATAGTTATACTGTTGACGCCACCGTGTGTAAACTTAACATTATTTGATCTTCATTATGTAAATGAATTACACAAATATCCATGCTGAAAATATCTCATTTTTCATCATCACTATGGTAAACCATGCACTTCAAGAAATCAGTCAATTACAAACCAGGAAGGGGTAGCTATACGAAGTTTCTACACGTACTTTATCTTTACATTGTTTCCATTTCTTGTATGAGACCTTGTCTGTAATAAACTAGATGAAGTTGTAAATCAGTGGCGCAGTGTCAAAGATGGGTGGGCAACAGGGCACGTGCACTTCTCAGATCGTTTTGCAAGAGAGAGAGAGAGAGAGAGAGAGAGAAGGGGTGTGGGTATGGTCTGGGGTTAAAATTCTGTTTCCTTTCAAATTATTCAACCTGGTACTGATGAATTTATCTGCCATGCAATTTCCATGTGACGTTACATGAACAAAGGGACCACAATGTCCTTCATTGTCATAAAAATATTCAAATAGCATTGTAGAAAAAGACGATTAATAATCGTGATAATATTCACTTCTCCATCTCTCTCTCTCTCTCTCTCTGATAGGATTGCATGGACCTCACGGGAAAAAACAACATTAACATTTTTTACGCCATCGCGTGTAAACCAAACATTATTTCATCATCATTATGCAAACGAATGATACAAAAATCCATATTGGAAATATCTCATTTTCATCTTGACTGTGGTAAATCATGCACTTCAAAAGACCAGCCAATTACAAACCTGGGAAAGGGTAGCCATAAGAGGTATTTGCATGTACTTTATCATCCTTGTTTCCATTTTTTGCTTATAAGACCTACTTTATGGAATAAACTAGATAAAGTTTGTTGTAAATCAGTGGCGTAGCACCAAAGGGAGAGGGGGCAAAAGGGCACGTTTATTTCTCCAATTGTATTTAGAGAGAGAGAGAGGGGGAGGGGTGAACGGGTTGGCCCGGGGTTCAAATTCAATTTTCTTTCAAATTATTCAACCTTTTTCTGATGAATTTATCTGTCATGCGATTGCCATGTGACAGTACGTAAACATAGTACCACAATGTCGTTTATTGTCATCAAAATATTTTCAAATAGCATTGAAATGCCGATGAACAAGTAGGAAGAATAATACATCGTGGGTAAATGTGAGAACATTCGTCTATCTCTCTCTCGAGTAAATCCCCCGAACAATGGAATCAACCGAGTAGAATGAACTGTGACACGAAGCATTGTCAGTCCTAGCTGAAAGAGTAAATTGCCCCGCCAAGGTTGTATTAAAGAGTAGCAATGGCGACCGACTGTTGCTAACATTCAGCATCCTTGCCTTGTTTCTAATGACCAGTAAATTATATTTGCCAGTGGATATGAAATATCCACTATCTTTAATTAATGACACTGCTGGTCACCGTTACGTACCAATATTTGGCTCGCATAATTTCAAATTTGGGCCCCCCCCCTAAGAAATCCTGGATCCGCGCCTGCGTGTGTGTGTGTGTGTGTGTGTGTGTGTGTTTTTGTCTGTCTGGCTGTCTTTGTTCAAAACTCTATTTTATTCCTCACACAGCAACTTGGCGCAAGTGAGATCTGGCAGTCTTGTAAAGATTGTCCGATGTTCAGTCATGCATGCAGAGATTCAAATGAAAATGGTACCTAAATGTACTGGGAGGATAACTCTATCAAGACATATAATGAAACCCATGATTAAATATTCATACTTCAAACAATACAACTTTTAAAAAGTGGGACATTTTTTCTGACTCACTCTGTATATAGAAAACAATGCCTAAGCGGTGCCCGTTGGTCCCCCATGATCCTCTTTTTTAATGTTAATTGAGAGCTGAGTTGATGAGATAACCACCTGTCAGTGACCACGCTAATCCCTCTAATCCCTCTAATCCCTCCAGGCCAAACTAGTGCAGAGGGGCTTTAAAGACCTTTACCAAACCCTTTTCATATCATGTGGAAGGCTTTAATAAACAGATAACATTCTAATTATAGTTCATTACATTTTTGGAGTCATTTCTCTTTCTAAATGAAATAAATTTTACACTGAGTGGATAAATAAACATCAAAGAGATATTATCGATTCTGTCAATTTGAAGAGCCCATACCTATAGTGATTGCAACTTTCAAAAAATCATAAACTTCTCAATTTTTGTCCGATTTCATTCAAACTTTCACAAATATGCTTCTCTGATTTGTCTGCTTTCTTCATGAGAAGTTTACTATCAAGGTTGGATTTCCCTTTAAGCCTATAGGGAATGAGCGAATAGACGGTTTACCAACATATTCAAATTTATGATCGTTTCTTTCCTGGGGTTCTAGTGACGAGTTATTCCATTAACCTGTTATTAATGAACTACAATACTTGGAACCCAGTCTGCATTATTACTTGTTGCCGGGAGAGCCTCGGCAAGCTTTCAGGTTGTCAAAAACCTTTTAAAACCGTTTAAAAAGTATGCATAAAATTTGAATATCTTAATAAACTGGTCCATCCAGCAGTAAATGGATAAATCAAATTAAATCTGAACGATTGTGATCTTTAGAATATTTTGATTGTGATGGTTATTTTACCTGACTGCTAAGAAAGCATACAGTGTAAATGCTTGTAAGTAAGCAACCAGACGGACGACGGCTTTAGGTCCTCTCCGAGGGACCTGGTAGTGAGGATTAATGCCTTACCAAAGGGCACTAGCGCATCGACTTAGTTTCGAACCCGGGTCACCGGATTAATTACGAGACCACTGCTCTACCAACTGAGCTATTGCGTGTGTGTTTTATTACAACTAACCCCATGACCCACTGTAAGGCAGTTTAAAACTTTACAAGAAGGTGAGTGAAAGACATTCCTAAATTTCACATGATGCTATCTTAGCATTCTAAAAATTCTTTTCTCCAAATTAAAAGGAATTTAATAAATTCCTTTTAATTTGGATTTTTATTTAATAAATATTCTCATTTTGGCATTATAACCTATTGAACTTCTAATCAAGACAATTTGATAAGACAAAGGACTAAAAATGCATAATAAAAATCTTTGATATTTCATATAAACAAATACAAAAATATTCAAGCCGAAAAGCAGTCATCAAATAAAAATGGATCAATTGAACTGGAATGAAATGCCACTGTGGTCACATTCTTTCTGTTGATGAATTAAATATCATGTCACGCTCGATTGAGCGGTTTCAAAGGCATTGAGCAGATCGTAACTCTGACTTGAATCAATGCTTTCAGATCTGTCATTGTAAAGGCTACCACCTAGTTGTAGAAAAAAAAACTTCGTGTATTCACAGGTTCCAAACAAAGTAATATTTCTTTTGATGTCTCTGAGGCTTCCTGTTCACCCAGGGGGGTAGTATTCTTTTAAATAACCATGCATGTATTTAAGAATCCACCAGGTTTTGAATTTCCTAACCCTTTGATACACTGTCTTATTAAGATGCGAGGTTCTGTAAGGCCCAAACTTATCTATTCACCAAATCAATTGTAAAGGTGAAAAATGAAATATGGCCGAGTGGGCTCTGGGGTGTCGTGCCCTGCAAGTTTGATCATGATTTCGCTGTTCCTCCAGCTAGTCATGCCTGTGTTCACAGGGGAAAAGACTAAAGACTAAAGAGCTCCTTTTTTTATATGCACAGCACTCAGTACTACTCGAACCTTTCGCTTTAAAGATGAAGTTGAGTTATGGTCATGTGATTGCATTGTGAAAGAAACAGTGTGGAATCGATCAAAACAAGTTGATCATGTAGCATGTAAGTATTGGTGTGTATTGCAAGGTTCTGGAGTCATCAAAATGATCAGAAGTTTGGCCCAGTCTTGGTAAAGTAACACGCACTGTACACAGAAAGATGTATATGGGACTACACAAACATGTGGCATAAAAATCGGACCTCTTTTTTAAGCTGTTACTTGTTATATTTAGAATATGAACGCATATGAAGAGCCATGCTTTTCAGGGAACACTTTTCTCTGATATACGTTCTTCCACACTTGCATATTTAAAATGGTATACGCTAGCTCACAAATAATTTTCAAGTTCACCTCTCCCCAGAACTTAACCTTCTCTTTAAATGAGGTCTTGCAGGTTCCAACAGTTGAAATAGAAAAAAACCTGGCCCTGTAAATAGTGTTGGTATGTGACCCTGAGTGGCCCTTTCAGTCTCCCACATTCCTCACAAAACAAAGGCAGCATTTCTAAATATGTTTTTCATCATAGTTGGATCAAAGGTAATTTTCCGGCACTACTGACAACACAAGTTTTAACATTTGTTTTCTCTCTCCATATCCATGTCATTGTGATTGTGATCTTTGAGTACTTATACCCATTACCTTCACAAAATAGTTTCAGTCTTACACTGCACCTCTGTGCACGAGAGATGGGTGCAAAGTCCTTCTGACTTTCTGTAGTAAAGAACAGTGCAAAGTGCAACCAGGGAGATGATAGGACCCTGGTGCAACATATACAGTTAAAATAGCACCCGGCTGGATGGAAATAAGATTACTACTGCTTTCCATGCAGCCTCTTTAAAAGGAAATTTTAAGACAGCAAATGGCAAATTAAACCAACAGGTAAGTCATTTTTCATTTTAAAAATCATTTTTAAAAGTATTTACTTTATTATAACAAAACATTTTAATTTAATTTAATTTAATCCAGACTAGACTTGCCTGATTTGTTGTGAAATGTAAATGAAGCTAGCCGTCACATGGAATTCGGAAGCGGCTCTCTTTCCGTGGAGAGTGAAGGTACAATTCAAATAGCACCCGGCTGGAGATTGCTATGGCTGTACTTGTCCAGCCTTTTAAAGGGGGATTTTAAGACAGCAAATGGCAAATTAAATCGAAAGGTAAGTCATTTTTCATTGTATTTGTAGGTGATATGCTACATTGTAGCATATCCAGTGGCGGATCCAGGGGGCCAGGGGCCCGGGCCTACTCCCTAGAAAAAAACATGTAAAACACCCTTTTTCTGAAAAAAGAAGATGGGCCCCTCCTGGCACTCAAGGGGTGGTGGTGAATTTTTTTCAATTTTTGAAGGCAAAAAAAATTGTGATCAACACCCCACTGAGCAAAAATCGACCGGCACGATATGCAAATTTTCAATTTTCGGAGGCAAAAAAAAAACTTTGCTCACTACCCTCCCCCAACCCCTCCACTGAGCGGAAAATCGGCCGGCACGGTTTCCAAATTTTCGCACGAAGTGGGCCCCTTTTTTCGGCCCCTCCCTTGCCGCCGGCTGGATCCTCCCCTGAGCATATCACCTATTGCCTACTGTGTTTGTACGACATGTGATTATGAACAAATTTCGGGCATCGATCTGCTCATGATCACGCGGTCTCGCTCCGCGGTCTACAACACGTGAAATCGTCTTTGAAAATGCGCTAAGTGTGTAAAGAAATATGCTCCTTCAAGAAATTATAATGAATAAGACAAATTAAATGTGATCGTGTACAACAGTTAATTTTTGTGTTCATGTTAATCCTCCAGTTCCAGCTTTATACGCAAAACTCAGGCAGATGCAAATGAGTAATACCTAAAGGCAGTTATTTTATGATATATTGCCTATTGACCTTTCGCCATTTAGTTTATCGTAACTTTTGTTCGAAATATGTTATCACACATATAATATACACTATACAATACATTTCAAACGCATACAAAAGTAAAATTTACAAAAAAGCACGGTGAGAATAAAATCCCGGAAAATCATGTCATTTCAGCAACATTTTATAAATCGCTGGTATCGAATTAGTATAATAAACCAAGTTTGAATTTTATTTGGGGGCAACTGCCCCCCCCCCCCATTAGTACGCCAGTGATACAAGATTTCGATTTTGTTTTATGATATCTTCAGAAATGAGCATCATGCATGTGATAAATATATTGACGTTTAAATCAACCAATCACCAATCAATCAGCATTTTATCATAAGATTTCCATAATTGCTTGCGGGAAATTTGTTAGTCATTATTTGCCACATTATTATGACTTGTTTCTTTTTTATTTCTGGTATGAGAGTGGGGTTGTATCTACATACTGGCTAGCATTCTTACACTTTGCTCAACTCTCCTCTCACTCTAATCAGCTGCTCAAAGTAGAATCCGTCTGGACCTCGATCTAGCTGTGACGAACAGAACTTATCCGTAGAGCTCGATATACAGGTGTAGTCATATTATTGTGTAGGTACGCATGATATATTATGTCGAGCTGGACGAAAGGCGAACTGCGCTGGACTGGGCTGCATGGCTATAGAATTCAAAGCTCATTTCACAATTACATTTTTAAATAAAGGATAATATATGATGCATATCTCTTTCTTTTAATGAATAACAAATATGTATTAAAGCATTCAAAACTGAGAAATATCAGCCCAAAGAGGGAGAAGAAAGAAAAAAATAAAGATTTCCGACCGACCGACCGACCCATGTTTTGGCACCTAAAGGGCAATACAACATCTTTTTTTGTATAGGCCTTATCATAATTATTTGTGGAATATCTTGGGGGAAAAAAGTGTAATATTTTTTCTTTCTATAAATTCCACCCCTCTCTCTCTCTCTTTCTCCGGCCCTCCCTCCCCTTCACTCCCAACCTCTCTCTTCTCTCTCTCTCCTGCCTTATTTTCACTTTTTTCTGCTTTCATCCAGTTTCTACCTGAGCTTCACACTATCTCCTATCTTTTCTATCTTGTTCCTATATCTCTAATTATCTTGACATAAAAGTACAAGGCTTTTTCATTATTCTCAATCCGATTCAGCAAGCAGTTATGCACAAATGAATATTTACAAATTAATAGACATGGACAAAATCAAACATATTAAACAGAAAGAAATGGACATTTTTTCTTCAAATATGCATTTTATTGTGTTGTGTATTTTAAACAGAGATGTAAAAGATATACATTGAAAAAGGTTATTAATAATTGATGTCATAGAATGTACATACATAGGGACACAACGGTTCAGGAAATCGATAAGAAGTTGGCCCACGACAAAACATTAAGTAGGAATTACAGGAATGTACTCTAATACAATGCTTACATAACTAAAATATAACAAAACTGTGAAGTACCAAATCTAACTTAAAATTAATTAACATATCAACAAATTCTTTAAGTTGGATAATTTGATAAAAATCCAATGCTTCTTAATCACAACCTTCTTTTAACTTGGCAGTGCATATAGCACAAAGTATTTACTCTATAAATAAGGTTCTGATTTGAAACCAAGACAATCAATTGAATCAACACACTAAATACTTTGACTGCTTGACATACACCTTGTATTCAATCAAAAGTCTTGTGATTAAAAGATAAAGAATGGAACACTTTTCAATCATTAATTTACAGAATAATGACATGACACTCTTTAGAAAAAGAACAATAACACATCCACGCTGAATTCATTTATGATACATGTCTATGAAATTGAATGAACTTGATTGTCACCATTTATGGTAGTGAATTAATTATTTGCACAGAGACACACAAGTAAGAGCCGCTATCAGTTTTCAAACCTAATGCAAAGTACATGTACAAGGAGATTATGTTTAGTAGTATATAATGTACAGGTTAAAATATAACTATATACAAATCAAAACAAAACTGTGCAATTTGTTTGGCACAGTATTTTATTCTTTTACACAAAATCAAAGCTTTGGCTTCACCTAATCATCAAAATCACTAGAAATATGCTTTAAAGTGCATAATCTGGTTGCTTATGCATAAGCATACGATGCTTTCTTAGCAAGCAGGCATAACAAACAATCAATCAAAAAAATATTACAACCCTGTATCCAAATTTCAGATTGTTCACATCACAAAATAATCATAGCTAAAAGTTAAAATACATTTGAGCTTGATCTATCAGCATTTTTAAAGAAATTCTTCATTGGGGCCTTTCTCATCGTTATTGTAGATTTCGATCGATATTTGTGAAAGACAATAAATTTGTGACATGAAAATAATTGTAACTTGCACTACACCAAAGGATTGGGGCTAACATTGCGCAATATTACACAGCTACTCCATCAGGAGGCGATATCCACACACACAAAAAATTTTAAACTGTAACAGGCCTGAAAGAATGACTAAAAAACGTATACAATTAGATATTTAAGTACAGCTATAAATGTGCTTTAATACAATAGACCTTATAGCTCTTACAAACATTTTTCATGGTTGAAAATATATACAGTTTAGAGTGGAGCAAACAGACAAGAAATACTGTAGTATCAAAATAAAAGCTTGTTTGAATATATTATTTGAAAATGATCTCTTTTTTACATGATATGAGAAAAACATCTTCTATTTTAAAGAAAATAATTTATGAACAATACACATCTGAAGTAAATTTGAGATGATAAATGTACATGTAAATCTATACAAAATGGTGTAGACAATAACAAGTACAACATAAACCCCTCAATTTTTGTTTGGAAACTTAGGTTTGAGTGATCTTTGACGAGTGTAGGGCAGCTGTGTAGTGCACTGCAAAACAATACCAGTGCTTACAAGTACATTTTGCAACTTTTCACTTTTCTGATGTACCGATCATTCCATGGCTGCAAAATGGTAACAAATATGGTACCACTTTAAGTCAATATTCCATGACATGAGAGATACATGTATAATCAATCAAACTTTTTCTGAGGGTTTATTTTGAATTTATCAATTCATAATCATTGAGTTACAAAACAGGGACTATTCTTCACTCTGCTTTTATAATAAATCCTCCCACAGTTTGAATCTATTTATTATTCATGATATTCCTTCACACTATAATGGGGTATATCTATCATATTAAATTTTGTTAACATAAAATGCACATCATAATACATGACACATAGATATATCAAGTTTCACTATTCAGGATTGACAATTTTACAAAAATAATTGCATCAGCATTAGTGAATATTCAACAATATTATATACATGAGAGGAATTCATTACATACAAATATAAAAAAGACTAAATACTATAGTTGTATAAAGCTCTAGGACATACGAGTGTAATTTCTCAATATAACTCTTTTTTTTTTCTAGATCTGCATATGACATATTAAAGATTTTCATAATTACAACATCGCTTGAGACTATTTATACAATCTATAAAGTGTAGGGAAATTGGGAAAAGAATTAAAGTAAAAGGAATAAACGGACAGAGAATTTGTCCAAGAATTAGAAGGAAAAAATATTGAAAAACGGAAAGGAAAAAAGGAAGAAAAAGGGAAAGAGTTTACAAAAATAACAAAGGGAAAAAAGTTTACAAGATAAACAAGGAGAAGAGGAAAGACTTTGACAGAAGGCAAACAAATGTACTGACTGTTCATAAGCAGGAGGGTGTTAACTCTGTGTTAAAGTATATACCGGTATTAAAGTGAGTGTCCTTTTGGCTCCAAGCAGACGATCTACCGGTATCTTTGAAATACATATGGTTCATTGCACATATAAACCTCTTCTACCAAACAAGTTTTGTGCAAAATATTTACTTGAACAGTGCATTCTTACACACATCCTTTATAAACTGCAACATGTTTCTTCATCAAGTGTATGGAAATGTAATGGAAATATGTATTCAATCATGGTTGATACATCAGTTACATTTGTAGGAATATATTTTCTTTCATAAGTTTAATAATCATCCTTTTAAGGATTGCAATTTTAATATTCCACAACCTGATTAAAATGAATAGTTTGTTTACATACAGATGGTAGGCAAAAAAGTAGATAAAGATATACAATGTCTATTAAAAATATCTTGGTTTACCAATAATTGCAATTGCTAGAAATCATGATTAAAAGACTCCATTGCTTCAAGACAAAAAGGCAACAGTGAGAAGTAATGTAAAGTTGATATGTACGAGAATGATATTCATATATTATTTTCATTTGATGCATAGAGCTTTGTGAATACATGCACAATTCATTTCTTTTTTGGACGATATCAATACTGACAATTAGTTAGCATTATTGTGTTGTATTCACTAAAATATGATAGGATATATCCATGATTCTATATATCACACAACTTTTTCGGTGCATATGATTGAAAAAATATACAAGGGTAAGTATGTTATCACACAAAAATATACACTATAGTGACTATACAATACATTTCAAAATGGTTCTTACTATCTACAGATAGTCAAAGAGCAATTATATCATTATCATTACAGGGCATTATCTGTTTTACCTCCTATTCAAAGGAAATATGTGAACTAAGACACAATCAACAGTGCGACAGACTATAAACATGTATACACAGGTTTATATGCTATAAAACATGATTATCTTAATAAATGGCCGACATGATTCATACAGAGAGATTAAAGATACACACAGACACTGTTATTTTCATTTCACATGTATTTAAACATTATCTCTGTACATTTGGATAAGTTTAGGGCCGATCTAAACTTAACAAAAAATGGTATTGGTATAAAACTTTGGCATCTACTTGGATGATATATTTGGAAATGTTGCTATATAAGTATCATTTCTACTTACAATGGGTATGAAAAGAAAGAATCTACTTTGCAAAAATTTAATCTCAAAACCAAACTAATTTTGTTCAAAAAATTCATATGAAAAGTTGGCAATTGCTTGGATGAGATTTGGAAATGTTGGTAAGTACATGTAAGTATCATTTCTACTTTCAATGGGCAGGAAACGAAGGAATCTACTAGGAAAAAGATGCAATGAAATGGCAGGAATGACTACGGTGGAATACAGGGAAATATTGGCTATATACCTTCAATTTATCATGCAAGGAATGACTACAGTGTTAGCACCGGGGTCCAGATAACTTGGCACTAGGACTAACTCAGCATGGTGCAGCAATCAGGTATTAAGAGTTCAGTGCCAGCTGCACATAATAAGTATATGTCTTGGTTTACCCAGGGTAGCCTCATCAGTATTTATATTTTCTGAGGGCCCTGTAATCACAGGCCCATTATTAATAGCATTAAAAGTCATATGTTGTAGAATTTTACCTCGTGAAATTTCTATCATAACCTCTTTACTATTTAACACGTTTCTATCAAATCTTTTTTTTTATATTGTGTTATACGTACTCATTTAAAATTCAAAACGAAACATTCACATGGGTGTTTGTGATATATTCAGACCTCTCAGCTACATTAACAGTCACAAGTTTTTTGCAAAGTCTAAGATGTGCCAAGTTGGCTGAGAGCTGTAAGTGCTTCTCTTGGACCTCAGGTATGTTTATATTCAAGCTAGAAACAAATATCAGCCATATTGATATGATTCAGATAAATGTACATTGATTAAAAAAAAATGGAATTCCTGAGCATATCACAGTTTATATTCTAATCTTGTAATCTTATAAAAATTGGGGTCAGGATAAAAAACAATTAAACTTTCAAAGTTTTGGCTAAACAATAATTCCTGAGTAATATTTCATATACTTGTGCCTCATCTTGAATATTCTAATCTTTGTTCATTTGCTGTTCAGGGCCCTGTTTCATAAAACTTGATATCAATAACAAGTTACAAACTACTGTTATAAGCTACTGAAATCATGGCACCTGATTGGCTGAGAGCAAATTTGTCATAGAAATTTAGCAGTCGTTATAGATAACAAGTTTTATGAAACAGGGCCCTGGTTACGTTGGTTTATCCCTATCACATTAAGTGATACCCATCTGCGTTGCACAAAGAAAATCAACGGAAATGTTTTGATTTATTATACAACCATTGTACTTTGGTAGCTGGATTAATGTAAAATCAATATCAAAATGTTGATCATACAGACCTGTGGACAAAAAATTATCCTAGGGACTATTGATAGAAAAGAAAGCCCATAGGATCCTTAAGTCAACCCAATGCATGAGAAAAAGTGGTTCTTGTATTAATGACTTGTCAGACCTTAATGATAACAATCAATTGTTACTTAATCCTGACAAGGCACAAGGGCTCCAATCAATGAAGACTACACTGATAATTCTCTATTCTCCAATGTTCTCCACAGAGTCTGCCTCACTGAGCGTCAGGTTGCCGTTGTCCAGGATCAACTGCAGCATTCTCTCCATCTTATCATTCTGTGACTTGACCTGTTTCATCCTGTACTTGAGGTTCGCTACCGTGTCGCAGATGACCTCCTGCTGCGCGTGGATCTCGGCTAACTCACCCTAGGATAGGAAACAAAATCATAGTTGAAGATAATTTGAACAAAAAAGAAGGTTCTGCAAGCATTAAACCTTATTTAGACTTAACCACCCGGTATGAAATCTTCAGAGACAAAAAAAAGTGATAACTTTCCCTTTTATTTCAAGAATAATAATAGTAAACATAGCTACATTTATGTTGGGCACACATCAATCCAAGGGGATGCTCAAGACACTTACAAAGTACTAGTAGTACCCTGGATTTAGCCAAGCTACCCCAGGACACTCAAAGCATTCAAAAAATAAATTACTACACCAGGGGAGTGTTTCACAAAGACTAAGATCGACTTTAAGTTGGACTTAACTATGGCAGGCCGTTCATGCCACTGTTTGCTATCACCATTATGATCTTTAGATAATATATTTTCCTTCAACAATGAATTATCAAAAAATATAAATTCTGTAGATTTGTGACCATGATTTGTACGTTCCTTGAAAGACCAATGCAAGTAAATGGTGAGAGCAAAACTGTGGCAAGAACGGCCTGCCATAGTGAAGTCCAACTTAAAGTTGATCTTAGTCTTTGTGAAACATCCCCCTGGGTGGAGAGTGGCAAATGTACATTAATGAACTAATGAACATTGATGTACATTGTGGATTAAATTAGATACAATATCAATATTACTAATAATAATTGGATAGCAACTTTAACCAGAATATAAAATAAATAATGATAATGGTAATGGCAGCAAAGGTGCTGCTTGGTGGCCTACCTTTTCTGGGTTTAGAGCAGTTTCGATAGCTTCAGTGAGAACAAAGTCATAATCTCCCCTCAATGAAGCATACAGCTTGCTGAAGAAACTGGTAGTAAATCGATTGGGGTAGATTCTCTTTGTCTTGATGATATAACGCCTCCAGATAAAGGAGGGTAGGGCTTCTTGTACATCCATGGCCAGATCAACCTAGAAAATTAGATTGAATGGTTTACATTCATAATGTTATCATGATAAATATCATTAAGTGCATGTATATTTTTCTGGAATAATTTCAGTTGCAATTAAAGTTAATACTTTTTTTTTGTATTACCAATTATTTCCAGGTACCATCTTCTAAGAGAAAAGTATTGCACTTGAGGGTCAGGAAAGTATTAGGATTAGCATTATCAGGTACCATGTTCTCCCCAAAGCTTTGATTTTCCTTTCTTTCAAGTTAATCCTCATCAGGATGCTTCTGAAACTCATATCTTAAATGTACTTCAGGGATGCCAGTCAGTTTTACTCACTGGGCCTGAAAAGAAGCAGGAACACGTTAAAGCTCCATATGTGCTGTACAATATAAAGCCTGAAAAAGCCTGAAATGGGAAGTTGTCAGGGCCTGAAATCAGGCAAAAGCCTGAAGACTGGCATCTCTGGTACTTGTATAGGGACCTGAGAATAATTGATATGGTACTTACTAAGTTGTATTTTAATTTTACATTCTATTTTCTATCTGTCCACTTTGGGCAATAATTGAAATTGTTAAGTTTGTTCTTCTGTTTTACCAAAATTCTGGAAAATTAAACTCCTGGACACTGCCTGCAATTTATAGAGAGAGTTCATGTTACAAGTCAAATTAAAATACATAATTTGTGGGATTATTCATTGTTAGTCTCACGAGTATGTTACTACTGAAATAAGAATTCCAGGAATAAAAATTTCTGGGATTTTCTGCCAGTGTAATACCACTTTGATTCACATCAGATGCTTGCATGAACCCATTGGTTTATTTGCACTTTTTTGTTTTGTTTAATATGTAATTGTTTATCAGTCTATTCTGTTTGTTATAGCGCTTAGAGACTTCGGTGGTAAGCGCTTTATAAGAAACGTTGTTATTATTATTATTGGGCCAAGTTCTTGTAAGTAAGGGTATAGTACAGTCCAATCTCGTTTATACAGCCCCCCACTTACACGGATCCCTCTATCAAGCGGACGTGATTTTGTAGTGAACATAATAATTTAACGCTGTTTTTTCACTTACTTCCACCTGAAAATCCCATGCAAAACTTGCTCAAAACTCACATAAAACTTGAGCAATGTACTAATGGTTATTTGGCTATATTTACAGTATAGTTCGTAATTTACTAGTACATAAATGTCAGAGTGTTTTTGTTTTGCAAATGACTTCTGCACACAAGAAAGAAACATACCGGTACTCAAAGTAGTACCTCTTTCATTGTTTTTTTTCTTTTTTCTTCATTAACTACAATTTAAATCATAAAACGTGAAAGCCTATAACAAACAATCAATGCAACACTTCCAGATATCATGACATGCACAGACATTACTGAATAGCTGTATTTGAGCATATCCGCCATCTCCGGATTGGTGCCGGTCCTGATATAACTGGATAAACGAGGTTGAAATTAAATAAAATTCAATAAAATTCAATAATTGTTATAATTCTCTTACCTGCATAGCAAGTCTCTGTAATTTGGCTTGTTCTTGAACCTCCTTAATGTCATCTACTGCCAGACCAACCTAGGAGTGAATGAAAAGAAACAAAAGAATAATGAAAAGATCCAATTTACACTCTCCTATGATGTATATATTCCTACAGGAATATATACATTGTGCAGATATAAAATGTATTTCAATAATGAATGTGTCTCTCTCCAGAACCTCTGGTTACCAACGACCTCATTCACCTGATATGCATAAGGCCTGAACAAAAAAAGATGTTGTCTTGCCCTTTGCGACCGACCCAAAAATCTGAAAATCTACGGTCGGCTTTTTAAAAAAGTTTTTTTAATTTCACTTTTTTATTTTTTAAATTTCTTTTTAAATGAATAAAAAAAGTATGTATTTTGTTTGTTTAAAGGGCATATAAAATAATGCATAAAATCATCAAATTATTCCCAAATTCTCACTCGTCTTCTGCCCTAGTTTCAAAATCCTGCTAGTGTAAAGATGCAAGCAGACCCCGGCCTCGTGTACGTGTATATACCATGCACTGCACCAGCTAGAAACCAGGGAGATTTGGGCGACGTTCCCGGTTTTGATTTTGTTGGGCGCCGGTTGCTGTTTGGAGTTTTCTACGGAACGGCTCACAACACTTTATTCACGACACATTTTGAAGGATTTCCGACCGACCGACCCATGTTTTGGCACCTAAAGGGCAATACAACATCTTTTTTTTTTAGGCCTAATGGCATCTCTATAAATGGATTCCACTTTGCATACACTGACTGTTGCTATGTCTGGCAAGTCTCTGACCAGCTTTTTGAGTTGTTCAAGGAGCATGCATAAAATTAGACAACAGGGCCCTGTCTTACAAAGAGTTGTGATTGATCCTAATCAATCGTAAGTCCTCTAATCAATCGCAAGTTTGCAGTCTCCTATCTCTTATGTACATAGTTGCGTTTAATATCAACTCTTTGTAAAGTGACTTCATAAATCCCAAATATTTGTGAATCGATTCATAGTGGATTGGGGGAGGGGGTTGAATTAATCCTTGCATGCATCTTGATGTTGGTGCATAATTTAGTATTGAGGGCCCGTATTCAATAAACTTTTAAAGCATGAAATCTTAAATGTTGGCTAAGAAAACAGTCTTAGCAAAAATGTGTATTCTATAAAAGCATTGGGGGCTAAGAATTTTGCCTTAAGGATAAGAAGAATTCTTCAAAAAAGGGCTTAAATAGCATGTCGTATTCTAATACAATCAATATATCTATAAGTAAGAAATCTACCCTATATTTAAGCATACTCGTGAGGATGTTTAAATAGGTTAATGTTAAAATGTCGCTTTGGGTTTCGATCAAATGGAATGAAAAAACATACGGTTGCGAACATGCATAGCACATGCAGCGCGAGCGCAGGTTATCAGTTGACCTATATCAACGTAAGCTACACGTATACATAGTACAGCGTCGGCGGTGCAGCAGTGCCATATAGCCTTTATAGGTAGTTTTGTAAATACTTTGTAATACATGATCCAGCATACTAGCATGGGCCACCTTCATGCATAACACTACTTATATATTATGACATAGCTGTCGTAAAGAAATCATCTCTTAGTCATTGGCATTAAAATATGGAAACAGGGAATGATGTGTCATCGGCATGATGTTAGGTGAGACAAAATTTATTATATTATGGGTCTGATAAAGGTTAAATTAAGCTATTTGATCAATTTTAGTCTAGCTATTGCAGTAGACGATGTAAGGGTAGCTCCAATGCTAGCAACGGCGCTAACTTCATGGACCCTACCCGCGGCATAATTATAGCCTGGTTTGGCTCTTCGAAGATGTTTGACAGAAAAGTATAAAAAGCCTACGGTGGATGTTCGATCTAGGTCAGGGGGTCTTGACTGGACTGCCTTACTAATATTTTAGTGTCAGTTGGTCAATTAAGCCTAAAACAATTCTGTGAGCATCATTCCTCCGTACACTCTATCTCCCATACGATTTGTGTATAATTTTTGTGCGGTGCGATTTTTATTTTAACACGCAAATTGCATAGGCACATTGAGCTGCAATTAAGTCGCTCGACTCGACCAACTTGACTTTCGAAACAACATGACGTCATCGGGTCTGAGCAATTGTCTTATCTGTCGTCTAAGCAAAGACAAACTGCTTTACGTGTTTAGAATACGGCTAAGGCAACTTTCTTAACCTAAACAAATTCTTAGACTTAAGAAAAATGTCTTCGAAGTTTATTGAATACGGGCCCAGGCTTTTAACCAATTGACTACTGACTTCTTGTAATCCCATAGACTTTATACAGGGAGCACCTGGTTCCTGTTGACAATGGGTTTATAGCCAAGATTCATAGCACTTGATTTGTACACAAACATGTAAGCCAATGCTGCCACATGAATGACTCTAGATACTCTCTACTAACACAGATCTCTACACGTAGGACTCACCAGTAAGTTCATGATGATGATTGACATGATGACCACGAAGACCACGAAGATGACGTAGGTGATGGTCTCGTAGTAGACGTTCCCAAGGAAGTCATCCTGATTGGTCAGATCAGCCTTGGTGAGATAGTCTTGGGTGTGGAAGATGGAATCAAACTCAAACTCACCAATCATCATGACAAAGGTCTTTACTAGAGAGTACTCTATACGGTTGAATGGAGACTGCAAACAAAGAAATCCAACAAAGAGAATGTATAATCTCAGTATTAGACACCATCAACACTTTGTTTACTTTCTTCGCCTCTCTGTATGGACAGCTACTGCACGGCAAGTCCAAGCTAGTTTGTCTCATATTTTACTGACCCTATTTCAAATTTAAGATTATCTTGATATTTCTATCACATTAGTGTCAATAATAATAATAATAACAATATTCCATGTTTATCAAGCGCTTAATACATCAACAATGTCTCTAAGCACTTTACAGATATATTATTACCCCAGTCATCGGATTTCGGCTTGCCCGCACACAATGTATGCACATTCCCCACTCCCTGGGGAGCATTCCAGCCAGGCATCATTTTACAGATGCTCACAATGCTGAAAAAAACTCCCATTACCATTCGCATCCTACTGGGTACCCATTTAACACCTGGGTGGAGAACGTCAAATGTAGATTAACGTCTTGCCAGAGGACATTAGTGCCGGCCTGGGATTTGAACTCTGTACCTCATGATCTACAGTCCTGTGACTTATCCACTTGACCACAATACCTTCAGAATTTAAGTGTGCAGATGTACATAAGACTCTGTATAAATGTATGACATACCTGATTCATAAGAAGAGCGTAGAAAGCCAGTGCAAAGGCAATGATGAAGAGGATGAATAAAACCACAAAGTTGGTAAAGGTCTTCAAGATATCTGAAATTATCAAGATAAAAATCAGGGTAAAAATTCATTAAAATGAAATAAAAGCTCATATCAATGTTTATACTGAACACCTACATGAATTTCAGTGATTATTTCAATTCCGTTCATTATAGAACCATTTAGGTAAAGAGTATACTACACAATATAGCTTATCACAATTTGAGCATTACTATGTTATTGGTGTGGGAATTCAGTCCATTATTATTCTCATTCTAAGGGAAATTCCACCTCTAAAACATCAAAAAAAATTCTCCAAAAAGCAGAGACAATCATTAAAATACATTGTAGGATTTATAAACCCACATCTTTATTCACACGCCAAATGTCACAAAGATCTTTGAATTCAAATTAAGCTGTGGGTAATTTGACTTTTAAACAAAGAAGCTAAGGTCTAGTCACTATCAATGATAACAATGAGTCTAGGTAGAAATTTAAGGCCCTCATCCAATTACAGCATGCCAAAAATTAAATCACCTGTAAACATGACAACATAGATGCCGAGCTGAGGAAACTTTCTGATGAAGAGAATAAGGTTGATCCAAGCCAGGAAGATACCTGCGGCACCACACTGCCATTGCCAGGCCTGCATGGTTAAAGAAGATGAAACAATAAAAACAGTTTCAAGATTCAAATCATCTGGGGGAGGGGAGGGGTGGGGAGGGGGACTAACATTTCATTGCAATCCCATACTAAATATATCATAATCCTTTCATTGGCTCGTGAATCTATGCAAGCTCTCAGTACACAGCAATTACAACTTGATACCCCTGTCACACCAAGAAGACTGTCACCAAACGGACCGCTCTTGGCCATTTGGGGTAATGTTATTTATTATTATCAGTCTGTTGCCCACCATCTCAGTGAGACCTGGGTAAATATATAACCCTTTCTATGCTGTCACATTTTTTCATAAGTAAACTTTAAACAGCTAATATCTGACCTGTGATGATTTGTAAATTTATTTTGGTCATAAATATCTCCAATTGGGGGGAAGGGAACTTTACTCAACACAGGTATCTATTTCTGTTTTGGGAAGTAGCAATTTGTAGCCAAAAACAGAGCGTTCAACAATGTTGGGGTTTTTTTTGGGGCTGGATTTGCTGCACATGGCATGGAAAGGGTTAACGTGAAATGCCTTTGAGATGATTGCTAACTGCATATGCCAACATTTTTGGACCAGTGCAAGTTTTTGTTCAACAAATCAAATTCAATCCTCATAGTCACCATCAGTGGTTCTTTAATAGGAGTAGAAGAAACGATGGAATACTTGCCTCTCTGACCCTGATAAAGCCTGCGTTGTCTCCGTAAGGGTACATGTGTGGACTGATGGGAGCTACAAAGAGAATAGCCAGGCCATAGACACACCATTCCAGCAGGTTCTCAAAATCAAGGTAGTTCCATTTCTGATGGTAGATCTGAACAACCTGGAATAAGAATGTCACAAGCAAGGACAAGTGTAAGCAAAACAATACAATCTAAATAAGTTCTATTATTATTAAGCACTATTATGTTGAATATTTATCATCATAGTATTTATTTACATGTATATGCATTTTTAAAGTCTCAGTTATTGTACAAAAATCCCAATTCAGATTTTATGACTGCAAAGATTTTTTAATCAATAAAACATATCAATTCAATTCAATTCAACATAATCCATCCAAAGTCATATTCATAAAAAAAACTCTATTCATCTTCCCAGTATTGTACCTATATAGTTTATCACCAAGTAGTCTAGGTTCAAGGGGTATGAAAGATTGGCCAGTTGAATCTGGTCAATATCTAATACTACTGAAATTCCAACCTTAAACCCTGGACCAAATGCTACATAACATCTGATGAGAGCCAGTAGGACGCTAAGTCAAACACTTTTACAAGGAGTTAACACCCTTCTGGCTCTCAGCAGATGGTATACAGTACAACGGAAGCCCTATCATCATCATCATCATCATCATCATCATGATCATCATGATCATCCTCATCATCCTCATCATCCTCATCATCCTCATCATCCTCATCATCCTCATCATCCTCATCATCATCATCATCTCTTCATCATCTCATCCTCATTGTCATTGTTATCATCATCGTTATCATCATCATCAGCATCACCATCGTTGCAGTTTCATGTCCATTATTCTCACTGTAGGTTGGGATGTTTCATTTCTTTGATGGCCATTCTCCAAGCCTTCAGGCTTCAGCAACTATCACACATGTATCTTCTTCTACTGTCTCCTTCAAATCTTGATGAGGTCTGCCATGGAATTTGGTGCCAGCCACTGAGAAGTTTATCCCAAATCTAAACTAAAACCCAACTCTATATCTTTGGCAAAATGAAACCTGTGGCATATTGTCTCTGGAGAAAATGTGAGATCACCTTGAAGACTTACTTCTCTCAGGAGATTTATCCCAGCAAGTGCTATGATGAGCCAGTGACCGATCTCCCCAAAGATGAAGAACGTTGCATTGCTGTATGACTCCATCCAGCGCGCATTGCCATCAAAGTTGAAGACGACCTTGTCCTCCCCGCTCGCGTCTGCGGTGATGTTGAAGTAGAACGGTGGAGGGTTGACCACCAGGTAGCCAGTGAAAAAGGTCAGGAAGCAGAGGTAGAAGAGGAGGGAGGAGTAGTAGAAAAATCGACCATAGTTGCTCCACTTGTGGTTGAGGAGACTTGTCACCAGAGGGTGTCCTAGCAGCTGCTCACGTTTTGATCTCACCTAAATGGAAAACAAAAATGAAGATACATTAAAATTTGCTTTAAAGGGATCCGGTAACTTTGTCTCAGATTCTGAAACAAAATCCTGGATTTAGCTCATGCTGCAATGATTATTATAAACCTTTAGGTCAGTCAGGAACCCCATGACTTTTACAAGCCGATTGCCTGTCTGATTATCAAGATATTTATGATTGGAAATCGAAACCAAATTTTGCGTTTTCCTAATGGTTTTCATAACACTACAATCTATTGGGGAAAACGAGTATGGTAAAACCGGTCACTCAAAGATTTTTACTTTTTTGAGGCACTTCTTGATCATTCTGAAGCACAATTTTTTAGGGTTTCAATATTACACCATATCGCAGACACTGATAACACGTAGGGCCGTGTATCTCAGATTTAACATTGTTAAACAATGCCTTTAAGGACTATCTGTAGAGAAAGACCACATTTTTGATTTCCCTTGAAAAGTGTTTCTTATTGAAACATGTACCAATGGAACCGGTAAATAAACGCCACCTGCCTATAAAGACTACTTTCCTTGTCTCCCCTGAGACATATCCGTTGGAGAAGGATCAGTGAACATGAATTTCATACTTATCCCAAGTTTACGTGGTTTAATACTCGCCACTTTGGCTATGTTCAACACATCACATATGATGTTTTTTAATGATAAACTAGGGGACCACACAAACTTGCAACAATCTCTTCACATTTCATGCAATGTGGGTTATTTGTAAAGCATGTTATTTCTGGATTTCTAATATTATGAAAGGGAAATCCAACCCAAATAGATAACTACTCTAAAAGAGAGCAAAAATTTCAGAGAAGCAAACTGATGAAAGTTTCAATTAAATCCAAAAAAGTATAAGAAAGTTATGAATTTTTGAAAGTTGTTATCACTATACGTACATGTATGGGCACTTCAAATTGGCTGAAACGGTAATGTCAATGTGATGTAGTGCCGGATTACTTTCCCATTTGTTCCAACATTTAAAATGACTAAAATTTAAATTTTTCAAAAATTCATTGTTGAAGAGGGTCTATTCTTTTTAGAGGACCTATAATAATATATTTTGAGAAGTGCCCCACGGGAGAAGGAACTTACGAGAAAAACAGAAATTAATGATATTTTTGTACCCCGCAAATGGGAGAGTTATCCACGTTCACGTCACAATCCACTGACCGAACTACCAATTTGAGATTCCCATAGACTTTAATAGTGATCTCATATTTCAAACATTCATAACTTCCTTACTATTGGTCCGATTCATTTCAAACTTTTGTCATTCTGTTGTTTTTATTTTTCTGCTTTTATACAAATCAACTTATTACAAGGGTTGGATTGCCCTTTAAGTATATTTCATACTGCTCATACCCAAATCCATGCCCTCACGGACATCGATTTTCCCAATTCTACCCTCTGGACAACCTTTAAAGATGTATCCTCTTTCAAAATAAACTTGCCCCTTAAGATAGATCCAACCCCTACATCTCCAATGGGCAAACCCCATCTTCTTATTCAATTTGCTATAGGATGGAACTTACCATTATGACAAGAGGGTGGTTTTTCCTTATGGTTTCAGCACTGGTGGTGTATGGTGTTGCACTGTCCCTTAGTTGACCATTGTCATGGAATGGTGAGGAGTCTGAGCCATCTGACCCACTATCAGATAAGTTGTCTGTTTGGATTCAAGTCAACGATTCAAATAACAATTTAAATAACAATTTTAAGTACAGAAGTGAAAGTTGGTCACTACATGTAATATAGCTTTTTGTTTTAAAGTTAGTAGCTTTTAAAAAGAAAAATACCAGGTTCTTGAAGCTTATAAATTGATATATCACCTCATGGTTTGCTATTTTTCACTTTAAGATTCTTCCCTTTTCAAAATCTATTTTGGCCCAGATCTTTGATTTAAAGCCCAAGTCCACTCCAAAAATAACTTACTTTCAATAGAACCAGAAAAATCAGACAAACCAATTAAAAAAAAGTTTGAGCAAAATCGGATAACTAATTAGAAAGTTATGAATTTTTAATGACATGAAAAACTTTGAAAATCACTACACAAATTGGCAACTCACTCATGGGTCTGTGACATATGGTCCTCACTATCCACTAATTATTTTCTTTATATTGATAATATAAATTTTCTATTTTCACCCTAAGAATCTTATTTCTTCACACCAGCATCCAAGTTAGAATGTTAGTAATATGTTTTTGTGTGGATGCACAAATAAAGAGTAATTTTTGTCCAGTTAAATCATGAAAAATTGAATTTTGTTAAACTATTTATATATATGTATTTATATTTTTATATATATATTTTTTTATATATCTATTTATATGTATTGTATTGTACTATATTGCATTGGGTTTATTGAGACATAAATCATTGAACATGCAGCTAAGAGCTGAACTTGTTCAATTTACAGAGTAAAAAGTACATGGCATGAAAGTACATTGATAATACATTAAACGATTTTTAAACTGAACACAAGTATTGTGTCTATTTGCAAGTGAGTTAAAAAAATTCATTGTTTATATAAAATTGCCATTTGTTTTAAGTAAAACAGAAATCCTACTATACACTGTACATGTTTATTGCAACAATAACAAGTATGTATAGCCGTATCAAGAGAGATTGTGATTGTGATATTACATCAGAACATTACACAATTGTGCATACATTGGTGTGCACATATAAACCTTTAAGTCACTAGGGGTTATATGATTCTATTATACATGCAAATCTGTATCTAACATACATAAATCATATTTGAAATAAATTTACATAAATTTGCTCAATTTAAGACACTATAGACACATTACACAAGAAGCAGTTACGGTGCAAGTGCGAACAGTAGTTCACATATAACGCTCAGCAATAAGAAAAATGGTTGAAATTAACTCAACTAAAAGTGATACCATGCCACATAGAAGCAACAGGACAGCTAAATGGAGGGGGTAATTAAGGATGGGATAAAATCTATAATCAAAAGTTGACTTATTATTGCCAAATAATCAATCTGTTTTTAAATTTGACTTTACATTAAACTTGTGATAGATTCAGAGTTAGAAGATAATTTGTTTTAAATCTTTTATAAAGTGGAGTTTAAGCAAAATCACAGGGTATTACATTCTCTTTAAATAAACAAGCTTCACTGTGTTACAATGACATAAAATCAATGGAGTGTAAGTGCAAGCTGTCAACGAGAAATTATTTAAAATAACAATACACTATGAGAATGCAAGCAGCTACGACAACATGAACAAATTAACTCGTCATTAAAAATCACCACGTATCTCAAACACAAGATCTTACCTTTTACAAAGTAGCCTTAAATTTGTGAGAGTATTCATGTAATTTAGCATTTTTATAAAGAAATGATTTAATAAAAAACAGATGAAAATATTTAGCTTACAAAATTACATCCATTAAAAAAAATATGAATTTGAATAGCTGATTTTTTTTAGTGGCAGGACAAATAATGCTCTTGCCTCTATAAAGCTGTCTCCTTATTCATGCATTATTATTTTGTGAGCTGTTGTATAAATTGTGTAAAATTTTTTTGTTTTTTGTTAATTAATGAACAAAATAAATGTCAACTTGAACTTGAGAGGAAGGATACTCTTCAAAATAATGCAAAGGAAGGAAAAATACTGTAGGTTCAGCTTTAAATTAAATACACAGGATATTCTTTCTTCTCGTTCCCATGCATATAATACTACAAGGTACAGGCAGCATTCTCTTTTCATTGCAAACCTCATACTGCTCTAGCAAATCAAGGCTTGTTCAGATATAAACAGCAGCAAAAAAACGCAGTGATTTTTTTAAAATGTGTAAAATGAATGGCAACTGCACGCAACAAAGGACTTGCATGTATTTAACCCTTTAGCAGCTAAACCGCGAAACCCCCACCCCTCCTTTTACTCACTGAACCGCCCAAAACCGCCTGTGCGTTGTCTGTTTTCAACGCGCTATAGTATCTGTTCTAGGGTCTACCGTGATAATATTATACGTGTGTAATCCTTACGATGTCTACTGTAGGATTCTGCATAGAAAAATAGCGCATGTTTCATATTGTTCAGAACAATATCAAAATCTTCCAGTGAGTAATAGGCCATTTTTACAAAATCTCTAGTTGCTAATGGGTTAATGAGCTTCAAAAAAAAAAAAAAAAATGGTTTTGCTGCATCATATCTAAACAAGCCTTTATGATTCAAACATCTATACCCAAATGTATCACCAAACAAGTCATAGCCCATTATACAATATACCATTAAACCTTTCATTGTTTTAGAATCATGTACAGTTGTATATCATAGAATGCACTGTCTGTCCATAAATGAATTAAGATTTCATGAACAGTTATCCAGCATTTGTCTCGATGGGTTTTCCGGCTTTGTCACAAATAACCTTTATACGCCCATGCGCAGATAGTATCTCTGAAGTGGCATATCAACCGCAACAGATATATTGTCTGCTCAGAGCAAGAAGGGCATTAACTCTGCATTCAAGTATACAAGTTAATGCCCTTGTAGCTCCAAACAGAAGATATGTATTATCAGATTAATCTGTCTCACCTGAGATATCTTCACCCCATCTAGAGAACATGTCGTCCAGGAGCTCGTAATCAACTGTAATGCAGTAGTCCTTATGTTCCCGGGGCTTGTCGTTCTCAATCATACAGTTGTTGAAAACCTTCGCCGCCACCTCTGAAAAGGTGCAAAAAGAAGTTTCATTATTAATAGTAAAATATTGAGATACTGTATATAGACTAGTTCATCTGTAGAACAAACAATCAATATGTAGCATTGCATTGCTTTCAATTACTGACCCTAGTTACAGTGCTTCTTCTAATGCCTTATATCGTAAACTTCAGATAGCTGCTGATTTTGTTTTTCTAACTCCATCAAAGAAAAAAACATAATTTACAGTTGTAAGCATTATACCTCTTTGTGTCAGCATTTTTCTATTACTCCTAGGAATTAATATTCCTGTGTATAAGATAAAGACTGTAATAAACATTCATGCCATGAAAATATTTTTCTGAATGGGTGTGGTTCATAAATGGCAATGGGGTCTATACTTGATTGACCTTTAACCTTTCAAAATATTAATGTTGTATTCATATGGGAGCTATTATATTCATGCTACAGTCATATCTTACCAGGCATTTTCTTGATGAGTTTTCTCATGGGTGTGGTCCTTTCCATGGTAACGGCGTCGATACTCTCAGAACACAAAGCATCTTTCCACTTTGCATGAGAGATGATCGCCATAGCAACATCCCTGCAAACAGAATACAAAAATGTACAACATCCAGTTTAATTCAATTTAATTTCAATTATTTCTTTTCCACATTCCAGTGAAGAAAAAAAACATGCAAAATACAGAATGATGTACATTTCATAAAATAGAAAGGAATACACAAAGAAATTAACACATGAACAAACAAAAAGGAAATGGACCTGAAAATGTGATGAACCTTTGCATTTATTCTGGTTGTTGTTGTTGTTATTGTTTTTTGCACTGTCCCCCCTCCCACTTAAAAAAGTCCTGGATCCACCCTTAGAAATCGTATAACAAACACTTACTCATGGCCACTCAATAGCCAAGTCCAAGCAGTTCTTCTGGGCAGTGTTGACCAAAGAGACATCAGCCTTCCATTCTAATAGAAGCTTGACCATGTCAACGTGACCACTGATTGCTGCAAGATGTAGTGGGGTTACCTAGTAAACAGATACGTAAATAAAACAGAAAAACACACACAGGAGAGGTTAATAGCGAACCAGCTCTACAAAACTCTGTAACAACAGTAGTGGAAAAAAGTGAAAGATACACTGTAGCTTTAGTAAAAAAAAAAGTGGATCACTGCACTGAAATATTCCTCAAACTATAGGAATAAGTATTAAGAGCTTTCCTAAACACACACACCAAATAAACAAATAAACAATCTCCGTAAAGCAGCTTCTGTTTACCCAGAGCTACACTAACTCATTTTTGTATATGTTGCAAAACATGTATGTGATTTTATTCCTAAAACTATGAATGTAACTGTATTGTATAACCTATAGTATATCAACGTTTTTGTTGTACAACTGATTATTGAAACACCTTGAGTGACTATTGGGGCGTTGCAAGAAAGTTGCAATTGATTGCAAGTTGCGATTGATTGCAAGTTGCGATTGATTGCAATTTGCAAAATTTGCAACTGATATTTGCAATCGATTGCAACTCAACTTTCTTGCAACGCCCAAATAGTCTCCTAAATTTCCTTGGATTTTGTTAGGATTTAAGTTTTGACAATTCAATGAAATTAACTAGATCTAGCTTTTATTCTCCCCTCTTTCTCTCTCTCTACTAATGGGGCGATGCAAGAACGTTGAGTTGCGATCAATTGCAAATTTGCAATTAATCGCAAGACTTGCGCTTGATTTTGGAGATTTGCAATTGATTGCAACTTTCTTGCAACGCCCCATATGTTGTCAGAAAGTGCGCTTTAAAAATCTATATCATTATTACTTTTCTTTTTAAATTACAAGATAAGATTACCTTGGCTTTATCTGTTGGATCTACAGGACTGTCATTTTCTAGCAGTGCATAGGCAGTTTTCACCCATCCCTTGTGGGCTGCACAGTCCAAAGGAGTCCAGAGCTGCTGGTTCCTGTAATGTAATAACAAGACAATCATCTACAAATAGGTCTCACTATTGCTAAATGCATGATTTAAAACATCAAATTATAACTCTGCAATGTCTTTCCACTCTTCATTTCTGTTAGGGAGTAATAAAGAAGAAACCTTGTAAAATATTGCAGTGATTCTTTTCTTTATTTATGAATATTAGATTACATGTAGATTAATAGCCTGCAGCTATCTACAAATGCTGTAAGATATGCTAACTGCACATACCTTCTTGAGATTGTCATAATTAGATGGAACTTCTTTTCTCATGGTAAATTTACAAAGTCAGATTACCGATTAACGATTACCACATCACTTTGACTTGCCTACTAATAAATAAAGACCTTGAGAGAGGAACATCCTACCTGGATTCAATATCAGCACCTGCATCAATGAGAGCCCTGACTGTCTTAGCATGTCCTGCTGTAGCAGCCTGGTGAAGAGGTGTGTTGGAATTCTCATCTTCATCGTTGATAGTTGACTCGTCTCTCTTGACAAACTCCAATACGATCCTGCAATCATAATGGTCATGGTAAAAATATGATAACGATGATATTGAATGATTTAGAGTGAGAACATTACACATGATGACACGATGATACTTAATGAAATTTATGTCACTTGTGGTAATAATATACATACATGTAATGATACCAGAAAGGAACATCAGTTATTGGTCATATTAATAATTTTTTTTTTCTACTCTGTTTTGGGCGTGAAATACAGCACTATAAATGCTCTGGTGACAAACACTCTGTGGTCAACATCGCCATAAAAAAACTTCCAGCTTCAACTCTGGATCGATCACTATACCAAGCCCTTAACCACTACACCGCATTGCAAACCAGACCCTAACCCTAATCTTAATCCTAAATCTTTGGCAAAATAAAGCGAAGGACAAATGTAGCAGGATCACTAAAATACATAAAATAGATACAGTGAAGCCTGTCTATAAAGACCACCCAAGGGAGACAAGAAAAGTGGTCTTTATGTACAGGTGCCTATAGTACATGTTTCAATGAGAAACCATTTTCAAGGGAAACAGAAAATGTGGTCTTTGTAGACAGGTGGTCACTAAAGCAGGTTTGACTGTACTTGACTATTGTTCAAAAACTTGGTGGGAGGGGTTAATAATTTCCGAAGTGCAGAGAAACACTTTCTCAAATATACGACACACATTGCAGAACTAATTACTTATTTCATAATCATCATAACTTACGCTGTATGACCATTAGCAGCTGCAACGTGAATTGGCGTTTCTTCATCCTCATTCTTCCAATCTAAGGCTGCTCCATTGTTCAACAGAATCTGTAATGGCAAAATCAAACATAGCACTTCTATCCTTAACACCAATAACAGGTTTAGTAAGCAAAAAGAGACAAAAACAAAACAAAACAAAATCTATCTGATTGTTGTATCTCAGTGAAAAATGTATCTACTTTTTAAATCTGTCTGATTGTTGTATCTGATTTTACTGTATCCGACCTTGTCATTTTGCCCAGTTTTACTAACTTTTGTATTATCTTGTAATTTCTTGATTTTTGTGCACCTTGGGTGCCATGATCGGCTGATACATGTATGTGCGCTATACAAATCTAAAGTTCTAATTTTAATTCTGAAATTATCATATTTCTTTGAAACATCAAAATTAGGAAGGAAAACAAAGATACAATACAGAGGATGAGTCTCAAAATGTGAGATTATTTTCAAGCTTTTGTAGAATCAATGAAAGTGTGAGAATTTCTATGTTTTGGCTTCAGAGCTCTTTCTCAGCTCCTGTATATATACTTTTCAATGCCAAGGGAATATAAAAGCTAATAAATAACGAGAGAGATAGGGAGGGAGATACCATTTTTATGCATATTGATATTCATGAAATGAAACTCTAACCATGAATGAAAAGACATGATCAGAAGTGACCTTTGACTTACCCGAACAATTCCTAGGTATCCATTCTCTGCACCGATGTGAAGGGCTGTGTTGTCATAGCGATCACTGTATTCAAGAATTTTTGAAGCCATCCGATGTTCCAGCAGAGCCTACAGAAAAGAACATTATAAACAATTGTATAATGTTAAACATACTTGCAACTTGGCTAGTCAAAAGGAAAACATGACATGTGAAGTAAAATTAAAGATTTTAATGTGATAAATACCTCCAGGCCTCTTCGCACTTTACTTTATGAGAAGGTCTGCTGGTGAATAATTTACTAATGCAACTATCTCTACTTGCACTACACACTCTATGTAAAACAATAATTATTACTAATATTGACCTAAATTACCCAAATTAATGTACTGTTAATATCAATACTACGAATATTGATCTTTTCAACATCATTTTTGATAATTCAGCTTAAAACTAGCCATTAATTGAAAACAAAGCAAGAGCAAATCATGATAAATTATTATCATTATAGAGTAATCAATTTTTCTGTTCTGGGAATAAATGGGAAGTTTGGTAATTTTTTTTTTGGGGTGGTCATTACTATCCTGAAAAATATGCACATGTGAATTGAATTGATATAAATGGCATTTATCTTTAGACTGACAAGCAATAGACCATTTTGCAAGGTAATCAAATTTAATGGGTTTTTAAGTGCAAAGTTAAAATTATTTAATTCACCTGTTATGAATAATTGTATTTTAATACATGTAGTCAGAATGCAAATGGCATACATATATTGTTGCTAGGTAGGACAAACAATGTCTTATTCTACCTAACAACAAGGAATATATGCAATTCACATTCTGACTATTGAAATACATTTATTCATAACAGGTGAATACAATATTTTGTAATGAGGCACTTAAAGCCCCACTGCACTACTTGTAGCTACTTGCTCTCTCTATATAGAAAACAATGCCTAAGCGGTGCCCGTTGGTCCCCCATGATCCTCTTTTTCTTATGTTAATTGAGAGCTGAGTTGATGAGATAACCACCTGTCAGTGACCATGCTAGGAGGTCTAATCCCTCCTGGCCAAACTAGTGCAGACAGGCTTTAACAAAAATGTATGCATTATTTGATTTCATTACAAAAATGGCCTAAGCAATTGAGTCATAACACATACACATACAACAACAACAAATGGTTTCAATTATGTCAATTCACAGTATAAAACTAATCAATCTCCTGCATTATTTTTTTTTCCAGGGAGTTATGAGTAATGTACATGTACCTGCAGAAGCATAGGTATCAAAGTTCAGCTCCATTTGTATACAGGTTGCTATTGATACATGAATCATCTATTTCCCTTTCATGCACGATAGAGCAGTCTTTTGTTCAGAATTTCAATGTCCCCTTTTCTCTGAAGAGACATTATTGATCGATGCTAAATAAGAGTTTGGAGGGTTCTAGTGATGTTTACTCTAGTTTACAAAAATGAAATCAAATTCTAGGTAAAAACTTGATCCTGACAATTTAGTGATAGTTCTGAGGCAAAGAGTCACATTACATTGATCTCACTTTAATTATCATTGCTCATACATGGCATGCTATTAAAACCGCCTACAAGAAATGCAGTATAATAGATAGTTTTTAATGTATTACTGAACGGAAAATGGGGGTAAAAAAAAGACAACTTCACACAATAAAAGCCCCTATAATCTGTATATTATGATAAGTAGATAAGCGATGCATACTATATTTATCTCAGGTTTATAGTTTGCTGCAGTGTTTGTTGGCTTTTAAAAGCCGTTTACTGCCTCATATATTAACAGGGTTTGACAGGGTTCCCAGCACTTCATGATAACAACATTTCCCGATTTTCTGTAAGTTTTTCCTGATGGGGTTTCAACATTTTAGGATCATTTTTTCAACCTCTTTCCAATTTGGAAGATCTTCATAGCCAATCATTCAGTGTATAGGCTGTTTGGACACGAGACAAAACGTTTTTAAGAGAATCACTACTTTCTTTTTGTGCCAATGAAATTCCCTGATATTACCCTGCTTATGACATTATTTTTCTCAAATTCCTTGACATTGCCTTCACTGGAAAACAGGAAAGGGAACTCATTTTCCAGGTTTTCCCTGATTTATAGGATAGCGGAGAACCCTGTTTTACTTTCATCTTGATCACAATAGCTATATTTACATGGGATTGTCATACTTTTTTAGGCTTACAAAACCCAAAAGTTATAAATAATGGTCCACTTATAATGAAAAGGGTTCAAATGGGACCATAACAATGAGTATTCAAAGTTTTTAATACGTGCCTTCACGGTTGTTTCAACGCAAAGCATGCCGGGACAGATTTTAAGTACGGCAGTAGATTTCACCTTCGCCGCGATCAGCTGTTCCATTGCCAACAACGGGAATGTTATCCTGTCGAATCAACATGACATCATAATCTTGTACAGGATCTGTTATTCTGCAGTGATTTTCTTTCATTCCAGTATCATTTGTACGGTAATAAACCAAAGTCTGTGATTATGTATTTTTATGACGATCCTTCAACCTAAAACACGAATGTTTAGCAGCTTAAAAGGCAAACCACCGACCCAAACTTCACACACACACATTTGAACATATGGGACTACATATTCATACCAAGGAGCCCACTCTCATTAGCCCACTTTACCGTATTATCAGCTTTATTTTTTGAAGGATCGTCATAACAATACACAATCACAAACTTTGGTTTCTTACTGTACAAATGATACTGGAATGAAAGAAAATCACTGCAGAATAATGCATCCTGTACAAGATTATGATGTTGATTCGACGGGATAAAAATCCCGTTGTTGGCAATGGAAAAGCTGATCGCGGCGAAGGTGAAAATCTACTGCCGTACTTAAAATCTGTCCCGGCATGCTTTGCGTTGAAACAACCGTGAAGGCACGTATTACAAGCCGGGCAGCCAGTTGTTTTAACTACAACCTTGAAGTTTGTTTTCGTCCGTATGTCACATAACTTTGACTGAGGACCCCCTGTAGCTCATAATTAGGCCCCCCAAAAAAAATCATTTGGTTGTCCTCGATTGCTTTTCTGAATTACGGGCGGGCGGGCGGATTTTTTTTTTTTTTTTTCCATTTCATTTTTTTCCTCTTCATTTGGACTCTTTACTTCCTATTTATTTTCATTTTTTGTTCAAATCATGAGGCCAATATTATCATTATTTAAACGCAAAAAATCCCAGAAAAAGTCATGAATTGCCATGGCAATATTCAATTTCATTCTCACTGTTTCGAGGTAGTTTTCGCCGCATGTACAAAGTCAATGGGAGCGACGCTGCGTCGTTCATTCACCCGCTGATCTATAGCGCTTGCGGCGGAGCGTGTATCCCACGCCAGAGCTGGCCGCCCGAAAATTACCACTGCATGCAGTGATCGTGTGTACATGTGCGCGCTATCCGACTGCAGTGATTGAATACGTGCTGTGAGACACTTTGAGTATGCTATACATGAAAAATCGCGATCTAAATCTGAAAATACTTGAAATACAGCTCAGGTTTTAGTACCCATCTTCCTTGCAGACACACGTAAGATATTTGATTTTTCAGATTTAGATAGCAGGACCGCCGATTACATTGCTAAAATGTGATATCTAATGATACATTTTCCATTGCAAATGTGGATCTCCTGTGACTCTGAAATGTATTGTATGTGTGTGATAATTATGTGATATGCTATTATCTATGTATTTTAAAGTGACTTCACCATGCGTACAACGGACCTGCCGAAAATTGCCATCTGGCCGAAAATCCCTCCTCTATATTATAATATAAAGACAGAATTGCGTACTGAAAGACCAAATTGGCGACGGGACACATTTTGATCCTTGCAACATGCATAAAATGGTTAAAATTGCTCCAAAAAAAAAAAAAAAATACGAGCGGGCCGAAAATGACGATCGGGCGGTCAAGGACAACCAAATGATTTTTTTTTTTGGCCTTATGATGCTAACCATAAGATCGCTTTTGGTTTATAACTTTGAGTAAACTTAAATTTCCTATCCGCAAGTGCTTCCGTACAGTCATTAAGATTTAAAACCACAACCTAAACTTTACATTTATGGACTATCATATGAACCTAACTTATGACTATACCTGGAGAGCCTCAGGCTTGTTTTCCTCTGCAGCCCAGAAGAAGGCTGTCTTGTCATGCTTGTCTATGGCTGCAATGTTAGCTCTCTTGCCCAGCAAGACCTTGATGGTAGCACTGTGACCAGAACTGGCTGCGATCAGGAGTGGAGTGAAGTTGTCCTTGTCCTTGGCCTCGATTTTTGCACCTCTGATGTTTTATATCATAAAAAATGATAATCAAAACAGTTAAAACAGTAATGATGGTAATCACAATCATTCATTTTTCGGATGACAATAGTTATATCAAAGAGAGATATATGAATACGAAGTGTGTGCAAACATCTGTACATATTATACAAGAAAATAAACAGAAACAGTCAGAAAGAGAGATTAATTGTACTCCCAAATAAAATTCATCACTATCAGCTACATCGATACCACCGAGCTGAAAGTATTCTGGAATCGTTTATAATGCAGTACATGTAGATTAACTGCTCTGACCAGCAAAGTACAAACAAACTGACAAAAACCTGCTGAAAATAAAAACTTACATATATACAATGCGAACAGACCCCATGTAGGTTGGGGCTACTTGCTTGAAGTCTTCTACTTCATTTGATTATTAATCAGCTAATATGCATTTTTTCACCAAAACTTGTTGCAGACATGATATACATGTATTTGTAAATAGTCTTGAACATTCAGTAAAATTTCATTAGATTCTGTGAGGTATTATTTTCCATTATTACTACCACTCAAGATTATCTTTAATAAAGAGGGCCTGTCTTTCCAGAAGGTGCTCCACTATATCATCATAAATCCATTGATGGAGCAAGGGTGTAGGGGATTAAAAGGAGATTAAAGGGAGGAATTAAGTAGAAAGGATTAAGTACAAGACTCACTTTTCCAGAAGATGCTCCACAATTATATGTCTATTGAAAGAGCATGCCCTGTGTAATGGAGTGGCCCTGTCTCCATTGAAGCTATTCACATGAGCTCCTTTCTGGAGCAGAAGCTCTACAATCTTCAGGTTACCGGCTACACAGGCTGCATGGAGTGGTGTGCTCCTGTTTTCACGGGCGCAGTTCACGTTGGCACCTATGACGGAAGAGGAGGAGGATGATGATGATGGTGCAAATAGTAATGTCATACCCCTTTCACACCACCGAGACCAATAAAATACTGACACATGACAGATGACAGACAACAGACTGAAGAAAATTTATGTTACCCGGAATGACCAAGGATCAGTCGGTTTGGAGTTGGTGTAGAATCAATTTGGCAGTGTTTCTGAGTTATGACAGAGAGGACAAATTAATGAGGGGGACCAGTCACAAAAATGCAACTGCTGATAGAGTAAATATGAGGACAAACCATTTATACCCCTGTCATCAGATTCATTCAAACACAATTTGTGCACCATCTCCAGTTCTCCAGTCTGAGGGAATGTGTCAGTAAATCACAATGGCTTTCGGAATCCTACCAGGGACCCATTTCACAAAGCCTTTTTTCAATGACAAATGGCAAAATCAGTGACAAATCTGCTGATAACCAATCAGAAGCAAGGATTTCACTAGCTTATAACAAAAACTGTCATTTGTCACTGGTGACAAGTTTTGTGAAATGGGGCCCTGGTCCCAATTTCGATCAAGTATAGAGACTGGTAAGATTTTTTTTTTGAATATCATAAAATAGTTTGAATATAAATATCAGGGTGAATAGGAAAAACATGGAAAAGCAGTTTTGACATCATTTTTCCCAAAGAATGAGGCAGACCCTGTTAATTTCTTGGTGTCTGGATCCTTCCTTGGAAAAAGTTATGTAAAAACACTTTTCCCATTTTTGTTCCTATTCACCCCAGTTCATGGTACGTCATAGGTAAATGCAGGAAGTAGTAGTACCAGTTTGATGTAAATCACTATGAATGGACTGAGAGAGACAATTTTACTGACCTTTAGAAAGACAGAGCTCCACAATTTCAAAATATCCACTGTCTACAGCAAGATGAAGAGGAGTGCTGCGGTCACTGTTTACGTCGGTCAACATCTAGGGTAAACAAAATGGAATGAAACGTTCTGAGTAATATGATGATTCAAATTGTTAAAAAAAAAAATTTCCATCATACATATTTAATAATAAAGTGATTTTAATAATGTAAACTGCAGTTTAAAGGCCTTTTAAAAAGGCACAAAAGGTTTTCTTTTCCTTATTTTCCCTCTTACTTCTAACATATTTTTTTTTCTTCCTACTTTTCTGTTTGGTTTGGTTAATAAAAAAAACACAAAGCAGTAGTCCAAGGACTAATTATAAAAATAGGAACATCAATAATATTTAACTATGTCAATCAAAGTCACACTTTAATAATACAAAAACAGAAGATTTCAACATCAATTTTGATACTGCGGTATAAATTGATTACAGCATTACATCAACTACTACATGTACTAAGAACATTTTCATTTTTAACAACCATGGGTTAAACACTTGGGGTCCTTTGCATGTACATATGAGCTCCCAAAGTTTTACTCTGGACCCCTAAATCCGTGAGATTTCAGCACATTCATACAGACCCTAAAAAGTTGAATCTGTACTTTATTTAATAAAACTTCTTATCATTAACAAATGCCAGATTTTTGTAACAAATTTGCTCACAACCAATCAAATGCACGGATTTTAGTAACGGTAGCTCATATCAGTTTGTAACTTGTCATTGATAACAGATTTTAAGAAAAAGGTTCCCTGGAGGGAGGGGGCACAGTGATTCCTTGGTTTACCTGTTCCAGAAGCCCCTTTTGCTCTCCTGCTTCAAACAAGAGTTTGACAATATCCAAGTGTCCCTCTGTGCAGGCAGCATGTAAGGGGGTCCCCAACTCTTCATCAGTGGCCCTAAGCTGTGAATCTTGCTTGATCAGCATGGCGGCGATGGTATCACTGCCGTGGGTACAAGCCATGTGAAGTGGCGTCATCATCTGCCCATCACAGGCCTGTTCACATTGACATAAAAGATGACATGATTTATATAAAGTTAGCACAAGTCAATTACAAGTGTTAGTGTTACAGAATAACATTTCCAGAGAATAGACATTTTGATGAAAATCTACTAAATAAATGTTATACGTACATGTATTAACTAATATGAGGTACTTTCACTTCCATTAAAAAGGGTTGGTACACTGTAGGAAAAGAGCCTTGAGGCAGGGACATGCCCTGCTTGAGGGTTTTATCAAGGCACCTACCATGCATGCAGTTACTAGAAAGTTGCAGTGATGATACAAAATCAAATGATAAAATATAAAAAAATACATAACATTGACACAAACATGGGGGAAGAAATCAGCAAAAATGGGTAAGAAATGGCTGACTTTCCTTTTCAAATCTATAGATTTTAACTCACATCAGCTTGTATGTTCCTGATACTGAGGAGTTCGCTGGCCGCTATGTCGTTGTCCCTGATGGCGGCCATGTGGAGCGGAGTGACGCCGTACATGTCCTTCTTGTTTACGTCGGCTCCTTTGGATTCCAGGTAGAGGATAACACTCTCCTCTGGCTCCTCCGCTCCATTGGCAACGGTCTGTTTGAGATGAGGGAGAGAAACAGAAAGAGAGTTACGCATACGTACATGTACCTGTAGTTATTATAGGGAAGGTCAAGTTTTGATGAGGGTGAAAAATGCATGTACATACTTTTAATATAAATGATTAGCTTTCTCACTGTTTTTCATTCATATGTGAAAATATTATGCATGAATGTTGTAATGTAAGGTGGACAGGGTTGCTCTTGAAAAGCCCTCATACTGTATATAGCTACAAACACATGTATGGGTCCGTTTTCTACAAATTCATTAAAACCCAGCCCTTGGTCTAAAATCCCATTTTTACAAAAGGAAGACTTTAAAGTACAAGTCCACTCCACTGAAAAGTTGAGCTGATTAGATAGACAAAACCTAAAAAGCCCAAATATAACTTGGTTTTGGAAAATAGTGCTCAGATTTATTTTTAATAATTTTTTTTAATGAGCAAAAACAAGTTAATGATCGAGTCGGTTGTGACGTAGGGTCCTCACAACACAGATTCGTAATGTAACCAAATTTAATGCATACGTCTTTGTGAAGTGTCTCGATACAAACTATTTCATTCACCTGATAAGAATAATGAAACACGTTTATTCTTATCAGGTGAATGAAATAGTTTGTATAGAACACTTCACGTATGCATTAAATTTGGTTACATTAATATATTGTCAGAATGTATACCGCTGGCACTTTCGTTGTGAGGAGCATACGTCACATCCGTACAGCAATATAAATGTTTTGCTCGAAATACCCGAAACAAAAATCGCTCTTAAAAATCACCTGATTGAAGTACGCCCGTGATATTTGGCAGTTTTAACCTTTGATTTATTTACAACATGTTATAATTTTTGAAAATCGGAGTGGACTTGGGCTTTAAGTATCAGACACCATGTCACTTCCTTTGTTCAACAGGATTTGGGACAGAAGCCTCAACCCATTACCGGGTTTAGTAGAAAACGAGCCAAATAGATTAGTTGGAGCTTTGCACAAGATTTGGGATGGGGGGCCAAATGGAGAGAAGGTAAAGTTTTGGTAAAAGATTAATAAGACAAGTAAATTGTGAGTTTTCTCATTCTTTTATTCTTCTCATACAGTGGGAGAATTAGCCATGCCAGATGGAAACGATTGCTCTTCAGAAGCCCTCATACACTGTACACCAACTACACCAAGTATGTCTACAAATAGTTCTTGGACCAGATTTGGGATGGAGGGGTGGATGGAGAGAAGTTGGAAGCAGGCTAGCTATTTATTAAAAGGGAAGGTACATATAGTTCTGGCCCAGGTTGCAAACGGTTTTTGAGCTTTCTCAACTTTTTATTCCAGGTGAAAGAATACAAGTATAAATAGTACATGTAGTAATGTCAGATGTTACAACTCACACTAAATTTGTATTCTTAATTCTTGAGTAGTCCAATACAATATATCCAAATCTATGTTCAGTGCTTTACACTGTTTGTATAGATGTATTTACATTGTATTACATTCAGACTACTTGGCATTTTACACTTTAAATGGTTCTCAATGTAAAGGACATGAAGGATATGGTGAAGGATATGGTGAAAATATGCTGTAAAGGAGCTAAACTACATGTAGCTATTTTCCTTTTTCTTTTCTTTTCATGCACAGGAAATGATGCGGTTAGAGTGTGGGTGAGCTTTTTAGGAAGTAGATGCAGTTACAGGTGTCCTGCAAAGGTGCCATAATATTGCTCAATTGATGATCAAGTTTCTTTCTACCAGTACCCATAGACTACACATTTACATCTACATTTGTGTAAGTCTACACGAGTGTTAAAATTGTTTTAAAAATGAGAATAGACTGCTATTTAGTGATGACTGTTCTTCTTTTTCTTTTAATCACTTACACAAAACAATTCCAAAAAAATATATGTACTTCAAATCCCTTTTCATATTACACATGAAAAAACAAATTTCTAAAGTATAAAAGAAAGTGTTGATATGCAATGCACATTGAGTAGATTTGGAATTACTGGTGACTGCGTGTGAAATTAACGGATCTTCCTACATACCCAATACATGTTTGTTCTGTTTTTGTGCTAAAGACATGCACCAGACTGACAACAGGCAGAACAAAATTACATTTCTCATACATGTATAATGGAAAATATTTGGTCGGTCTGGAATCAATGTGGAGTCTACACATGTAAATACTGTTGTGACTCAAAGTATTTATAACTCAGGCTTGCCAAAACATAACAATTACCGGTAAGGCCTCCATGTGCTTAACTATTTCCTGTATATTTCCTGTTGTCAGATTTAGATTGACAGTGACTTATTGTCATTTTCCTTATTCCTCTCCGGCTAAATTGGTTGAAAATACAGTAAATTTAGATGTTCATAATATAATGGTTCGTTATGAACTGCATTTTGACATTGCTAAATGCTAACTCATTTTAATTGTTGTTTTTCTTCATTCCTACACTGTAAAGGATTTTTTCTGGCTCTAAATTACCTAATTATCGGCCATTAGTTTGAGACTATTCTTCAGTACATACATGTAAATGCAGCAAACGTTCCATCATAATCTCACACTTTAGGGATTCAAATGTTTGCTAATTGCTATACATTTCTAGAATTCTAGAGTACCCCAAGAATGTTATTCAATTTGTTAAACATTCCTCCATGGAAGAATTAGTTTACAAAGGTCAGTGTGGGGGGATCTGTCATTATTTTTTTATCTGCTGAAAACTTTAAACAAAATATCTAAATAGAAAAGATATTTTGCGACCATTTTGTTTTCATAAAAGCAGAACTCTCTTTAAGATTGCCAAAGCTATTTTAGAGCTGGTAATCTCCTCTATAAGAGGGAAGAAGATACATACCGTAATTAACGGTGTATTAACCGCACTTTTTTTACCGTCGGTAAACATCAAAAGTCGGGGTGCGGTTTATACACCCATACAGACATGCATCATGCTGAAAATTCCAGGTATGTTACAATCTCCGCGTTCAGCAGCGGTCAAATTGTGTCACAGAGAGTGCTCGCGCGCTTAGGAGAGGATGGGGGGATGTCCCCCGGAATGCAGATTTGTCATTGGTTATCGCAGGAAATTCCTTATACTACGTCATATATTTATGTAGAGGAAAATATAATCTTCAAAATGATGTGCAACAAATATCCTGAAGTTCCTGGTTTAGTTAGAAACCATCGTCCTGAAAGTGACACTCGTTTTCAACGCTTTTCAAATCATCCATTGGAAGTTCTAACATCAGAAAAAATATATCTAATGTGAATGTTATATTTTAATCTTGATCCAATAATTTTCATGTAATTCCTAGGATGCGAAATGTGAAATTTTGGGCCCATAATTGTGCTCTGTCACTACCGAGTCGATCATAATTGTGTTGGAGAGTTGACGTACGTGCGGTGGATAAGAATGTCCATTGCCCCACGTGTAATAATATGTGTAGTCATATGAAGAAATCCGTGACGATGGAAAAAATGTTTGTCTTTCTAGCGAGATTTTGTATATAAATACTTGTCATCAACCTACAAATATGCAATATTTTATTTTGTGAACTATTATTATGGTAATATTTCTGGTTGATTGATGATTTTAACTATCCTGAAGAGAGATGTTTGTCGATTCTTAATAAATGTCGGGTGGTGGGCGTTGGGATTTCGAGTGTATTTCGGTACGGTTACATGATACATAGTCTCGTCTTCAGAGCTCTTTCAATAATTGAATAAAATTATAATCATGAATCAACCTCCTTTCTTAAACAAATAAAGGGGAAAATGTTTTTTAATTTAAAGAGATGGATTTGATGATTTATAAATAACATTTTATTCAGAGACTTCTCGAAAAGGGGGATTATGTCGTATAATTTTTAAATACTATTATTAATTCAATGATTCGTAATTTCGTATTGATGTGAGCCTAGGTCATTCTTACGAATTTTTTGTGTAACATGGACTAATCATAGATTCTAGATCTAGGCTAGTGCAAATTGTGTGAAGTCCGTCTATTCTAATGTTGTTTTACTTATTCCACCGGTGTTATTAGTATTATTATTTAATAAGTAAACTAAATTTAATGAGAAATATCAGTGGAATGACGGCACATTCTGGCCGAGAAGCCACGCTTTCTAGAGCGGGTATTTGGCAGCCCATCGCACACCGTAGCCACCCCTAGCCGTCGGGCGTGCCTAGACAAGTCCGATCTTCTCTTAATCCGTAACCAACTGGAGAGAAGGACAAAAGAGACAACGTGTACTAGACATAGACTGACGCTATCCCAGTCAAAAGGTTCCCTATGTTTTGTCCGAGATCTCATTGTTTCATGTTAAACATTGCTAAGACTCACCAACCTTTTGTGTTGAGTTAATCTCCCAATAACAATAAAAACAATATGGCCGTCCACCTCCGCCGGCGTCTCGCTCGATTGATCAAGCTAGGGTAATTTTCACAGCCGAATAAAATTCTTGTTGGGCCGGGCTGGCGCATGCTAGCTATGATCGTTACTGCTTTTAGATTGTGATTTTTGTTTATCACAAGACATCTTTGTTTCCTGGTGCGATGTGCCGTACTAATTTGTATCAGTGATAACTTTGAATCTTACTTTTAGTTTTTATTTTTATTTTCTTTCCGTCGGCTTATTTTTGTTATAAAATTAAAAGCCTAATTATTAAATATCAGCGATTGTTTTCGCTTCTCTCTCGCGATGTCTCTTTTCTTCTCAAAGGCTGGTGGTATCGGCAATTATTTTCTTCATTCATTTGTTTCTTTTCGTCGGCTTACTTTGTGTCGTAAACGCCGGTAAAATCAACGATTCTAACAATTTTTTTTTTCTTCCCGCGGACGAAAAAAAAGTTTTTTTTTTTTTTTTTTTTTTTTTTAAGGGCGAAAAAGGGGTGCGGTTAATACACGAGGGCGGTTTATACAACGTTAATTACGGTACATGTATTTTACTGAGAGATAGGGAAAGGGGCAGGATAAGATTTCAGAAACAGGAGATGGGGAGAAAAATAAATGAGGTTGGAGATTCACATGGATGTCGTCAGAAAAACAATGTATTATCTTTGAGACTTGCATGGTGAATTTAATGAGATTACCGGAGCCAAATCACCCATCCCTCCCATGCACCCCCCTGACAAGGGTGCCGATGCACGATTCAACATTAACGAACATGGCATACATATGCATTCATACTCAAGTAGAGAGCACTGAATGAGTAGCATACGGTATTCCAATCACTGAATTATCTGTGCAACCATCCCTATTAAAGCCAGATGGATCGATAAAAGAGGTACCGGTATTTTGCTTTAACAAGCGAAATTCAGGCTCTTTGTATACATGTAGGCTTATTATTATAGACCTACATGAAGATGTACACATACAGTATATGTATGAAAAACAGGCAAATGTTCTACATCTACACATACATTGTATATCATGGAAGCATGTCTTTATCATTTAATAGTTGCATGTTATGATTTATCAAATCTGTTATGTTTGTCTTTCCCACATGCACATGTAATATTCCTAAATTTCACTGAATATTCTCTGTTTCTCCTGTTTTTTTAATACACTGTACATGTACATACTCCTTCCCTCTTTCTCTATATTGTCCTCACTATTAACTCTTGATTCTTTACCATTGTACCGGTAACTAAAAACTAAAAGCCGTTGAAAAGGTAAGAGTACATGTTTTATGTAAGCCAGTTTTTCCTCTGTATACTGAAAAGCATGAATTGCATAATAAACTATGAACATGTATATAAAATATATATGTACATCCATTAGTACCTTTTCCAAGTAGGCCTAAACTTCAGGAGACCGATTTCATGGCTGTTATCAATATCACTACATGTACATGTACATGTACATACATTGTATACATTGTATACATGTACAGGTATGTGTAGTAATGGGACCAACCCCCTATTAAATCTAGAGCTGTTACCAATGTTTATACTGTAGTTAAGGCTACATGTACATGTACGTGCATACTGTACAGGTACATGTAAATGTATGCCCTATATTTATGGAAAGTGAGAACTGAGAACCCTGAGAAGGAGCCTTTTGTACCCCCTTCTGCATGCTGAATAAATAGCTGATTAATCGCAAACAGAGTACAATGTAAATTTACTGTAGGAAGAACAGACCACACCTTTTTTGTGTAGATTGTCTTCATTGTTATAGTATAGACTTTATTTGCACCTGAAAAAAAAACTTGCACAGGGTTACCAAAGTCCTTCAGATAGTCATCTGTTTCATGGATTGTCTTTCATGGATGATTGCATCATTTCCTAAACTGAAAAAATCAAAAATGCAAAATGAAGCTATAAATAAGGGCCTACATGTTGTTTATATAATATAAAAAATATATTTTGGGCTTTTCGCACATCTGCACTAGCTATCATAATAAATTGGATACACTGTAATTTATTTTTGCGACGTTTCTCGATAGGATGTTGTTTTCTAGTCTGTACGCTTTTGCTATAAGATGATTCTTCATACAACGTTTCTTTACACAAGTTTCCTATAAATTTCCTATAGTCTCAACATGCTACGAAACAAATTTTCCCTCATTATTACACCTTCCCCTCCACCATAATAAGAAACAACAACAGCAAATGCACACTTTCAGTTTCACCAAATCACTTCTGTTTTGATGTGCCAATAAAATGCTCTTCATGACAGTATTTGCAAAGTGCATGAACCTTTCCTGTGCCAAGGTGGTCTATATACATGTAATGTAGTGGTTTCTACATGCATGTTGAAGTGAATTAGGAGCCTAGCTACAACAACGCACTGTAAAATAATGCTATAATTCAAAGTTTGTGGACACCTATGTACATGGAAAACACATGAATCTTTTAAACACGTATTTATTTGAGGTGTCCACAAACTTAGATAAATTATCACTTTATTGCAACAGGCCCAATATTTTTATGAAGAAACTACTGTACATGTAAGAATGACTACCGGTAGGTAAATTATATGTACCTGTACACCTCAAACCCCATACTGTACATCCCAACATGAAATACAGACTGCAATGTACACTGTTCAAAATGAACTCATTATGTAACATCAACTACATTTGTATATTCTGTACACGTCACCACAATGTGTACAAAGAAATGCAGGAAACATGCTACCAATGTATATAAATTCAAGATTAATTAGATTGAATTACCTGGAAACTTCCACTATCTTTTAACATCTCTAAAGTCTACAGTGAAGTAACATTTACATGCTGCACTAAATAATTGGAAGTTTATACAAAAATCTACTTTCTACAATGAAGCTTGAGCTTGATGAATCATAAACAATCCATAATGAATATAGTTTGTAATTATTCTATCAACATACATGTATTGACTAAAGTTAGTGCATACATTTACTTAATTTCGTCGCTGGGGTGACAAGACCTTGTATCTCAAAATTTGGGGAAAATCACTTTTTTATTTTAATGACTAGATGATCCGTCAAGTGATGACCTATCCTAATCCCAGCTCTCTATCTCTAAAAATGAAGCCACTTCACCAAGTCAAAGGGAAGCCTATCCCATTGGATACAGTGTTATGGCAGCCATATTTTTTACTCTCCAGAACATTTAACTTTTGTTGAGATACGAGGTTTTGTCGCCCCAGCAGCGATTATACCTTTGCGAAAGGATGATCACATGGTATGACTTTTAGAAAGAGACTTGCATGCATTTACAATTTAGACTGCAACAGTCTGTGAATTAAAAATTCAGCACATTTTTTTCTGAGAGCCAGTAGGGCGTTTTACAGCACTTCACACGTGTATAAAACCACTGGACATACAATGGTAGCTCAGCGAATGGAGTGGCATAAAGAGATGCATCCAGAAAAACATAAAATGATGTCAATAAATTTAAAGTTGCTGTTTGTGTCTAAATGACAGATTAGGTGAAAATGATATCACATGTACAGTACTGTATTAAATACCTAATGACTCCTGGGGGGTGTTTCACAAAGACTAAGATCGACTTTAAGTTGGACTTAAGTATAACAGGCCGTTCGTGCCATTGTTTTCTCTCATCATTTACTGGCATTGGTCTCTCACGGGACGTACAAATCATGGTAAAAAATCTACAAAACTTACATTTTTTGATAATTGTCTTTGAAAACCGTGACTCTAGGGTGAAAAAGTGTCGATTGAACGCACCCTTAATGTAGTAAAAGTATTTACCAGCTTCATACTGGTCACAACATTACATGTGAGATGTTAAAAATTCTACTTTCTTGCATTCCGAATGCATCTTATCGCACCACTAAATTTCGCTAAGCTACATGTACCAGAATTTCACATCCTTCAGCCTTCAGCCTCTCATGAGACAGTGTGCTTTATATATTGCAATGGAGAGAGGAAGAACAGACACCAGGTTGCGTTTACAATAAATCTGGGAGACAGATTATTAAATTGTTGGGCATTTACCTCATAACCATTTGGAACATCACCTGTCTGCTAAAATGAGAAGAAAAACAATATCACACAAGCACACATACTTGTACATGTACATGTAGGGTAAAATGCAACAAAACAGGATAAATGAATAATGATATAAAGCAGGCAAGCACGAAACTCAAAAGAAAATAAATTTACACACTACTACAGTACTTATCAAGTATTTTATAAAGCATCAAAAGTTCATTTTTTAAAGTCAAAACAAGGAGACCATAGGAAAAGTAAACCTGCCCATTATTTGTTCTTTCTTCAGACCTAAAATTTATGTATAGTAATTGAGTATAATCCCCCAGGGCATAAGTTTAAAAACTACATTGTATGACTTTATATTTCTTAATAATCCATACACGTATTTAAGCAGGTCCTCTTTGCAATTCAAAACACTAGGCCATACGCAAATTCAAAATTCCATCTATTCTTGTCTTTTTTATAACAACTATGCTATTGTCATGAAAATATGCTTTTGCATTATACATGTAGCTTCTGTATAAAGCCTCCCCCAGATTCATACGTGAAATAGGTCAGATACAGGTTGCAGTTCACAGGTATTGAGATATTGCCTGCAGTGCCACACCTACACCTACTTGTACCTTGTACCTAAACAAATATTATGCATGACAAGAATATCTATGAGATATTAGGGAATTCACTGTACACATGATGCACAGTGTATGTTTACATTGTATCTTTATATAGGCCTACATGTTTAAGCCATTTGAAAGAATCCACAAAATAGGATTGGGCAGCAGTTTGAATTTTATGAATGTACAGTACATGTACCACTTAAAAATGAACTTTACACATGTGCATGTATATGTACAGGTGTATGTGATTGTTTGGCTATTATTTCACACAACAATCAAAGATGCAGAACTTACATTTACATAAAGGAACAATGTAATGTTTATTTTGAGAACCAACAAACAAAATTAATAGATTTTAAGAATTTGGATCATAATGCAAACATGGATTTACATATATAAGAAATATTATGTCAAGGATCTTTAAAAAGCTTAATTTCAAATTAAACAAAAAATCTAGATCATAATGCAAACATGGATTTATATAAGAAATATTATATCAAGGATTTTTTAAAAGCTTAATTTCAAATTTAAAAAAATTTATTTAAATCCTAAATTTATAAGTATTAATTTGTTCAGCATTTCTTCTTTCTCAGAATGCACTCCAATAGAACTAATTTTATGATATTTGTTAGTGATTTATAAATACAATGTAGGCAAGGGATAAATATTGAACTATGTTTCAAATCACCAGTTTCTTTTTGAAATCTGAAACCTAGCAACAATTTCCAACAATAAAATGTTGATGTCACTCAAGATGAAGCAGAATTTATTTTATAGAATATTCGAAATCTCTTATCTCCCTGTCCACTGAGTACTGTACATTTGTATGATTACCCATATAACATGGGTGCAGAGCAAACAATGTGCATAATACGGAAGATAGAAACAACGCATCATTGCTAAAAATAGCCCACTTGGTAGAGCCTCCTACATGTACACTACCGGTATGCAACATTCACTGGTAATAACGAGTCATATTGATATTGGGCCAAACATACATGTACACACCTACATTACATGTAGCAAAAGCCTAGCCTATACTTTTATTTGCATTTTTTGTTGGGGAGGGGGAGTAGTAATCATCAGTAATCATCAACCATTTGCTTATTTTTTGTGTGAAGATGCTCTGTATACTTTAATAGAAACAATTCCCTACACTGTGGTTTTCTGAATCTATCCTATTCTCCTTGTAATGTTTACTAATTTTGGATCCTACAGTTGCTGAATTTTCATTTTCTTTCTATATATATATGCAATATGGTTTTTTACACCTGTCTCTATCAATTTAAAGACATGTAAAGCACAAAGAGCAAAATGAAATTAATTTTTCAAAGACAGTTCTTCTCTCTAGACTGAAAATAAAATCAAAGCACATTCAATGTAAACACAGACAAATACATGTACTTTACAAATAATTTTTAAAAGGCATTGAATGTATATATTCATTTATACATGTACATGCAAACTTACCGAATCATCACCGTCTAATGAGCCAGCATATTTGGAATGTTTGTACTTGCAAGCAAAATGAAGAGGGACCATCCCTCCTTCTCCTTTCCAGTTCACATCTGCAAGAATATGAGCAATAAATAATACTCCATTGAAGTATTTAAACAAAACATCACATCAATGTCCTTTAAATTCACTGAAGATATACATGTACATGTATGTATACCGATGTACACTGTACATCCAACAGGAGTTACCAAAAAAATCTATACATAAACAGCTCACATGTTTGCATACAATTTACAAATCATCTCCACATTAGGAGAAAATAAGACTTTTCATGTTCAGAAATACTTTTCAGAAATAGTCAGTAATTAAAGCATACACACATACCGGTACTTGAAGCTATACAGATCCTGTACATGTATACATGTACATGTACAAACAACAAAATCAAAGATAGCTGACACCCCCAACACACTCTCTTTGATACATGTACCTGTAGTAAGGGGTAACAAAAATCGACCATGAAACAAGATGATAAAATTCAAGCTACAACAATATATACAATTTATGTTCACACAAGACCATCACGGTTATAATCTTTATTAAAGTCTGCACAACCGCAACCAGGCAAGCAGTGACTTTAAAGGCCAGGTTCATTGAAATTTGGAAAAAAGGCAAATCACACCTCTACAGATTGCTGAGAACATTAACAAAATGACTAAAGTACTTTTAAAGCCCTCACTATTGTGAGGAATAAATTAATTGCAATTTTGATACCCTTTCCAAAACCCACTCACAAAGTGAAATGACGGCGTTATTTACATGCGATAAAATGACGTCACATTATGAACAACCTGCAATCACACATTCGGGACAATGTTGGATACCCATTGCAATTTTTAGATATGGGTTAACGTTGTTTGTATATTTACCGCCAGTTGTGATATTTCCTTTATTTTAGGCACTTTGAATGAGATACACTGAATAAATAATACTTTCTACAAATGTGTATTCGATTTTTATGTTATTTACCGTCACATTTGACCATAAAAATCGGGAAAATAATCACATATTCTGAGGGCAGCTCAGCGTGTATGTGTCGGATCTGGGAGTGCCTAGGACATTTTGCATGCTGAACTAACGACTCTTCTGGGGCAAAATATGCGACAAGTTTACATATAATTGTCCAAATATTCATTACGAAAATGTCTGATTAGGCCGATTAGTTTAGATTTTTGATAGATAAATGGGGAAAGTGGAAGTCGAGAGAAGACTTAGATCAGTCCGGTTCGCGATTCACAGCTAGCTCGATCAAGCGCCGGGCCGGCTGGCCTGGCTGTGATATGCGGGCTCATGTAGATACGCAGCGACTGCGGCTGCCCGACAGCTTGTGCTTGTCCATCGACTTCGGCAAAATCTTCCAGATCTTCTTCTAGGTCTAGATCTCCCAAATCTCCATTGTCGTTGTCGCTGTCCGAGGTACTTCCTTCTTCTATCTCCTCAAAACTCAAATCAAGTATGCTTTCGTCCATATCGATATTTTCAGGGTGACTTTGATGAAGGTAAACAACGTTGGGTAAGAATGGGTACGGTCCTCAAGAGTCAATGCAATACATGTGAATTGCACGCAAACTGCATCGCGCACCGATCAGCTGAGCGGCCCATTGTATTAATTGTTCATTGTGCTACGTCACTCAAAAATCAGCTGACTTACGATGTTTTCGGGTCTCGAGTGGGGTGATATTTCGTCAAGTTTAATCAACTTTTATAATTTTCGCACGAATTTACAAGTTACACAAATGTGATAGTTTTACTCAGTGTAATGTTCTCATTAAAATGATACCAAATTCAGTTGATTTCAAAATCAATGAACCTGGCCTTTAACTACAAGCTAGCATACTGTAACCTCAATTGTGTTCGCACGGCACGTAACTTCAAGTGAGGAATCTCTGCTGCTCGTAGTTTCGCACTACATGTACCTTCAGATCCCTCATGGTTTATAACTTTCAAGTAAACTTAAGTTTTGTATTAAACCATGAATGCATCTGCACAGTCCCGAACTACAAGTTAACTTTGAAGTTTAAACCTACAACCTAAACTTAAAGTTAATGGAGTGTCATGTGAACCTCTCTTCAGTGAGTATCCTACCTGCTCCATTGTCCACCAGCATCTTGACCACAGGGAGATGGTTATATCTGGCAGCATAATGTAACGGACTGATTCCATTCTCATCAAGGGCATTTAAGGCCTTCTTCTTATGCTTCGTAATCTGATTTATCAGTCTCTTTAGTGTTATGGCGTCCCCATCACGAGCAAGCTAAATGTATAACAAAAAAAGGAGTAATAGTAATTAGTAAACAAAAAATGAAACGAATGGGGAAAAAAGTTTGTGGAAATTTTTACAGGACACAATTAAACATACAACCCTGTACCGGTACTTCTTATTTAATTTGGAGATGAACACACTAATGTGGCTCCATACGATCCACAAAGCTGTCATAAAGTGCATGTATTGTGTATCTTCTTTTTATGTAAAATGGACATGTATTGTTACTTACATGTAACTGGTTAACTAGAAGTAGAATAATGGGAGAGATGCACATACATGTAATGTACATTGCCAATTTGCATTTGATCAACTACATGTACAACTTGAAATTTCTTAACTTTATTTTTTTATAAGATTTTCTACAACAAACTTTCACCTACTGTATCATTTTCAGCTACCGGTAAATTATTAAAACCAACTTAATCAATATAAGGGTGGACTTCCCCTTACAATTGTATACATTTGTATAGTTATTCAGGGGGATTGGGCATATGTTATGGGGTATTTCATCTGTAGTGTAAAGCGTGCCTTTTATATCTGTATATAGTGAACATGTGAAATCTGAGACATCAACTTCATATGCATCACTGCATACTGTACATTGTACCATGTAATTATACACACGTGCACTACCAGTACATGTGTTTAGCCAAATAAATCAGATTTCCTCTGAACACCACCAAATATCCTGTAATTGCCCGCAGTTACATGTATTACAAATGAATCCTTCAATTATCTTGTGCAGCTGACATTGGAGTCCAAAGGCAAATTTATGACCCTATAAAATTTATGATCACTCCAGACTGTAACCTACAGAATCAAATAATAAAGATGTACTGTGTACCGGTACGTGTACAGGTATATGTATATAATAATGATGAGTTACATGTATATATAATATTTCATAATGGTGCATTTCATAATTGTCAGATTGTATTGTGGACTTTACATATTAAATGTACATGTACATATGGAAGGTACTGGAAACTGAAAAATACAATATAATTTTCATTTTATAATCTGTATGGCCACCTTTAATATCTGTTCATTACACTGTACGTTACATTTCAGTGAAAAAAATACACGGGGGCTCGGGGCGAATTTGCCCCCGAAATGCCCAAAAGAGCCCCGAAAATCAGAAAAGAGCCCCTGTAAATTTGCATAGAGAACAATGCAAAACAAATTTTAGAAGGTTATTTTTATGCAGGCAAGCTTGAAAAGTAGCCCCCAAAAAATAAATATTAATTTTTTCCCTGTTACATTTGCATTGTAAACATGCTGTTTTTTACCATGTACTTTTTGCAGGGCACAACAGATAATATGGCCCCAAGCTCATTAGACATTACGGATACTATAAGTACTTGAAGGGCACAGTGCAGAGTGCACTCTATTCATTATGGACAGTTGGACACACCCCTCAGAAAGCTGTGTACAATGTACAGTGTACATAGGTATAATATATCCAACTGTGATTTAAAGGAAACCTCACCCCAAGAAATAACTTTACTTATTCTGAGAGATTAATTATATATTCTTGCCAAAGATTCTCCACCAAAGTTTATGAGAGAGGCATAAAGCAAGAATAATGTACAGTTTCTCAGCATGACATAGGCATCGCCATTTTCTTGATAACGTGACATACAACTGTATGTAAAGTCGTTTATCAAGTAAATATTGAAATTCAAATTTGAATGCATGTACATGTACATAAAGCAATGAAAATGTTTTTAAAACATATACATGTACAGTGTACACATTGTATTTTCAGGACTGATGATACGAAAATGTAGGCCTACACATTTTTTGTAAATGTACATTTGTACATGTATTTTGTTTACACACATATGATTGATTTTTCTTTTTATGTTATGCTTGTTGGTAACTTTTTATTTCTATTTTTTTTCAAAATGGGGATTCCAAATCTAAGCTGTTTCTACAGATTTTTTTAGCAAGTGTACAATGTACATGTACATGTACATGTACATTATATGGGCAAATGAATTGTCATGGTAAATATGGTCCAAAACTACAGTACTGTACATGTACATGTATGTACAGTTGTACATTGTACATGTATATGTACTGTACCTTCTTCAGCACTCCTAGTGCCATTGTCAACAAGCCTTTTGAAAGTTTTGGTGACAAATATGTACCGGTATGTGGACAGAAGATATACAGGTATTGGAGCAATGCCAACAAGAGATTGACTCAGTTACTTCATCTAGAGTTCTTGACTAAAGTCACTAAATACTTCTCTATTATTTAAACACCTACATGTACAGGTGTACACGTACATTGTACATTATATATTTCAACATACATGTAACACTTATTTTTACAGCACGTATTTTCTGGAAAACCGGTGTAAACTAATAAAATAACCACTTGCCAAACAATCTCTTTAAAACCAATCATCCAATTTACTCCCAAACTCACTCAATTCCTCATCTAAAATCCTCTCTCCTTAGGGTGTGTTTATGCTCAACTTTTTCTGGCCAGAATGAGGCTTTTGTTACGTGGTTAGTGCAATAACACGGTTGCGTCCTTTCTCATTTTCGTAGAATTACCGATAAACGGCGATCGTAATCGCCGATCGTAAACTCACAAAAAGGTGCGTTTACGATCGGCGATTCTCCAAAATCAGCGATTCTGGGGAAGCATAAACGCACAATCATTTGTAAGCGTTTAAATGGGGTCAACGTAGCATTCGCAGTGCAGTTTTGCACTGCACTTCTCTGGCTCCTCCAGGCATGATTCTGGCTCAGAGCCAGAATCATGCCTGGAGAAGCCAGAGAAGTGAGCATAAACAGTACACCGTGGAACTGCGATTACGATGAGCGTTTACGATGAGCGTTTCAAATCGCTCATTCTGCCTTCAAAATTAAGCATAAACGTACCCTAAGTCTCTTATAACATAAAAGTAACCGAGCCCTAAAATCAATACACCTCACTCCATTCAAGTCTAGTGCAGGTCTGCACTATAAGAGACTTAGGAGAGAGGATTTTAGATGAGGAACTGAGTGAGTTTGGGAGTAAATTGGATGATTGGTTTTAAAGAGATTGTTTGGCAAGTGGTTATTTTACACCAGCATGGCTCCATAATTAATTTTTGTCTGTCACATACGGTACACTGGAAATTAGGGAGCCCACGTGAACCATACACCTGTTGGTGTCAAAGTATGGAAAAGTGAATCCAATAACTAATTTTAATGCATGTTTTGTTGTCTAGAATCAATGATTGTGTGCATGTCATTCAATTTCAAGAAAACTAAAAATTTTCAACAGGCATTTTTTCCGCACACTCTCACATAGAAGTGACACAGGTCAAAGTTGACAAATGTACATGTATATTATTCCCTAACTACAATTGTAGATCCAATAAACTTGTTAGAGATGAATGATTGTCAATGTTCATACAAATGAATTTTGCAAAAAGATTAATTCAATTTGTGTGGCACATTCAAAGATGTGTTCTGTGACCTCTGTCTGGTCAATTCAGTGTCAACTTCTAAAAAATCGTGGTCTATTGAATTGTAATACAGGCACAGCGGAGCACCCCAATTTGCATATCATTAGCGGCCCGTTCTATTTGAATAACCAACGGACATCTACGTGAATCCGAACATGTGTTTGCTAGAATGTCAAATCTTAAAATTTGCGTTGCGCCTTTATTGCTGCCAATTTCGCTATGAAACTTTCAATACTAACTACATGTACAATTATTATGAAATTGATATCAGTGAAATAAATATAAAATTCCATGGAATAAAACTCGAGATATGAGCTTCACCCCTAGATAAACACGCCGTCTATTTTTTTCTGACTCTCCCCTATCCAGCAATGCAGGAAGTAGAGACTTGGTATGAATATTCATGAGGGTTGAATCCATATACATGTATGGGCGAAATTTTCGCTTGGCCGATGGAGTATTTTTATAGTTATAAGTTCTGTTTCATGGGGCTTCATTCTCAAAATTTGTACTCAGCGAACTCATTGAACATGACGTCATCGTTCTCAGCGATGTACTGCGCATGCGTCTTTGGGCTCAGTGCATTCGGCCGGCAAGACATGTATAACCAACGCACATGCGAGGTTTACGTAGATATAACACACATTTGAATGTATGGACTGGTCATAACATTTTGCGCAGAAGAAGACTTGTTTTTGTTCGATGAGATTCGGACATTGGGGTATGTTTTTCTCTGACTCTACCCTATCCAGCAACGATAAAAAGAGATATTTCATCAGGATTGAGATTATTAAATTTCCTTTCTGTTCATATGAGGCAATTCTTGGCCGGTCTCGAAAAAATGGTGAATTTTACGGTGATTTCGTATCTTTTTTGTTTTGTTTTGTTCGTCAAAATTATCCCTTAAATTTCACATTTTCGGTGCATCAATTAGTCTTGTTATACACATGGGTGTCTTGCAAATTCATTAAATCATCAAGTTAGTAGCTTTGATTACTAATATTCATCACATTAATGAAGAATTTGCCTTCGAAATTTGTTTACTTTTTTTCGCATCAATCGGTACACAATTGTTAATTTTATGCAAATGATGTTTACTGGACGACAGTCGATCGCATCGTAATTGCACTGCTACTGTACACTACGCCTGAATAATCATGAAGGGGAAGTCCATTAAAAACAAAAACAAATTTAAATTATTTAAATTGCGATCGATCAAACACAAATTGGCAACACTGTGACATACATGTATCTTGCGGCTTTCTTGCCAGGTCCTCTCCAATTTGCACTGAAATAAAATTTCATAAGCTTTCACTGTCTTCATTATTGATGACGGAATAGATTTTTTTTTCATACAGCCTTTACAGGGGTTGTATAAATTATATTTGCAATAATTATATTTAGGGTGCGTGTACATGTTCATCATGTACACACCTGTACTGTACATACATTGTGAGTACATGTATGCAAAATGATGTACGAACTACAAACTAAGATTGATAATTTTCTCGAAGGAAAATAAAAATTTCAGATTTTTAAATTTTTTATTTTAGTACAGAGCAAAAGCGAGGGGACCTCGCAAGATACATGTACATGTAGACTACAGTACATCACAGATTTGCAAATTTGTGTTTATGATTGATCGCAACTTCAAAAATTCATAAAAATTCATAAAAATCATAACTTTTTAAAACTTTTTAATTTTAAATTGGAATTTGATCAAACTTTCATTGACCCGTTTCTCTCATTTTTCTGCTTCTATTAAAAACCTGACTTTGTATCAGGGTATAGACTATACTCTATAGACTTCCCCTTTATTACAGGGTGAATTGGTGCCGATGACAGAGTCGATTCAGGAGAGGGGTTATTTCTTATTAATAATAATAATTATATTAATCCCATTCCTAATAATATAGGCTTAGATTTAGGCCTAGAGACCTACTAGAATAGATCTAGGCCTAGATCTAGTAATATAATAGTCCAGCCCTAGGTAGGGGTCTAGATCTAAAAGTAAAACCCCAAACCAAAAAGTGGTCTGAAAAAACGTGGTCTCGCATTTGACAGTCAACGCCAAGTATCAGACTCAGTGTATTTAGTTTACAGACCTGATGAAATGTCACTCCAAGATCTTCTGAGCTATGCCAATGCCGAAGCACTGTTGCAGTAGGTTGAAACTGTTCTTGCTCAGCAGGCTTGTACACGGGCATCATATCTTGGCTGCCCGTTCTGTTAATGCTATCGAGCTCGAAGGTCGTTTTCTTTCGCTCCCATTCCGACATTGTGCCCTCTCCTTTTTCACTCTTCTGCTGATCAGGGGCAACTTTTGAGGATCGCAATAATGGTGGTATAACAACACGACTGGCACTCGCAACACTAGCTCCACTTGGAACCCGGCTTATATTTTCAGGCTCTCCGTAAACGGATTGATCAGAAATCTGTTCTTGGGCTTGGTCTTTCAGTCTAGTTCCTCGACGAACTTTCCGAGACTCACGCAGCGGCGGCAATGCTGAGACGTGTGTCAGATCTTTGCCTTCACCTTCACGCACAACCGCAGGTAGTGCAACTGAAGGCTTGATAAGTGCAGCAGACCCCACTGTCTCTTCTGTATCGACACAGTCCAAATAGTCGAAAGAATTCCGCTTCTCCAGGATGATTATTTTGGGTCACAAACTGTATACAAAAGTTTCACATCACGGCTGAGTAATTTGTAGGAATGGGATTAAAGGTCGCATTTTTTTAACGATAACACTGGCATTATCTCCCCTTCACGTCACTTTACACACTAGATTACGTATCCAAGGATTCAATTCCAAGCGCTATAGCGCATATAGCGTATATAGCCTAGATAGATCTATAGCTAGCTAGCTAGCTATCATATAACATCTTTGGTAATCCGATTGCGCATGCGTAAAGTGCGAAAATGCATGCTTGATTAATTAATTAAACTTGACAAATTAGGTGGCACCTGTCATGCAGCAGACTGAGGGAATTCTATCATCTCCCTGCCTAGACCAGGGAGGTGGGAGTTACACCTGCCTAGACGAATGCCACTCTCCACCCACGTGTAGAAGATGGGTACCTGGTAACCAGGAATTTATTTCTTGAACGCCTTATTCTAGGACAGCAGGCCTAAAGTCAGGGTAATACTAGTAGTACTTGATTTGAAGGCGCCTTCAGCATCCCTCAGGAACGGATATACTGAGTAATAATATTCGCAATGCAGCTATATCGTTATTATTATTAATATCATTATACTTCTTGAACATCAGTTTCTCTTGACAACTCATACATAACATAGGCCTACACACAACATCAACCAATGACTTTGTATGCAACAATTAAGAGGATTCAATCCATAGAATCTAATCCATTTTGCCTTTTCTTTTGTTGCATGTGCTCATCAGCATAATTATAAAAGCTTGAAACAAGGGGTTGGGTAGGAGGGGTGGTATATCGAGCCAACAAATGTAAACATAAATAACCACAAATGTCATAACATCTTAACCCCAAAATGTAAAAAATAACCACAATTGTAACAAGTGTAAAAATCTGTGTAACCACAAAATTAACGTAAAACATTCCCCACGAATGTAATAATAAAAACGGTAGGCCTACTTATAAAGCGCTTTCCACCGAAGTCTCTAAGCGCGCTAGATGCTTACAATTTGTTTCATTTTGTTGAAATTCATAGTTCTGTATTCCCTAAACAAAAAGTGCAAAAAGAGCAACAAAAAGTGCACGTCGCCGTCGGGAGGGGTCACCTACAAAGGGTAAGGCTTAAGTCAAAAGCGGGAAAATAATGAGGCTTTGGTATATATACCCAAACATTGTAATCAATATCAAGGAATCATCTTCAACCTTAATTTTTTTTACCTGGTTAATGAAATGATTTGAACAAAATCATGAATATGGTTTTTTCATGATTGAAGAAGTTAATATATTTTTTAGAAAATGAGTCAAGTTCGGAGGAGAAAAAAAGACTCTCATCAGACTTTGTATAGGGGCACTTTAATATCAGAGGTGAAAAGGGTACTTATACGAAAAGAAAAGAAGAAGAAGAAAATGAAGGAGAAGAAGAAGAAAATAAAGGAGAAGAAGAAGAAGAAGAAGAAGAAGAAGAAGAAGAAGAAGAAGAAAACGTAGAAAAAGAAGAAAAAAGGAAGAAAAAGAGGAGGAAGAAACACGACGGGGTGACATTAAAAAAGCCTAGCACTCCGGAAGGTTAGAAATTCCCCTTTCGAATAGGAAAAATGGGTATTAAGTATTTCACGAACACCCTTGAAAGATTACATCATTCTCGACATGAGAGGGCTCATTCTTCATTATCTTTTGTGGAACTTCAAGTTGCACTATATACTTATGCATGAAATGCGTTTTGATGTCACAGGCAAATCCATTTGATATGCATGCAAGTCTAAAATTGCAAACAAGATTGTGGTGGAGGTTCAACATTTCGGAAGTGAAGGACTACACCACTATATTAAACAGAGAAGAATTCCTTGCCTCCTTCAATAGTCGACCCTCCATGTCTTGATCATCTGCATTCTGTATAGCTGCTATCATATCATGAACAGACAATTAAATCTCTACCTGTATTTTGTATTAATTATCCATTGACTTAGACACTTTGTACAGTTATGTTAAAGGGCAATCCAACCCTTGCAATACCTTCATTTGAATAAAAGCAGAAAATCGGAGAAACAGAATGGCAAAAGGATGAAATATATCGGAACAATAATAAGAAAGATAACTACGCGAAGACATATTATGGGAGAATTATGGGGAGTAAATTACTGCAGGTCCTCTAAAAAGAAAAGACCATCCCGAGTCACACATTTTTCAAAAAAACCTTAAACTTTAGTCATTTTGTGCATTGGAACAAATGGAAAAGCTGTCCGCCACTAATGATCACAGAGACAGTACAGATTTAGCCACTTTGAAGAGCCCATACCTATAGTGATTGCAAATTTTATAAATCATAAATTTCTCATTTTTGTCCGATTTCATTCAAACTTTTACCAGTAAGCTTCAGCTTTGATTTTCTTGCCTTTTCTAGAGTAGTTTGATATCAAGGTTGGATTTCCCCTTAAAGTTTAACACTGTAGTTCACAGTGACCGACCGAGAAGGTTTTCCACTTTGAAAAACAGAAATGAAACTTTGCAAGAAAGGCACTTATCTGAGGATTAGTGATGATCCCTAACTTATTTTCTGTGATGGGTAGAGGGGGGCGGGGTCCAGACACTTAACAAAAATGATGCTGTCATTGTTATTTGGAATACAACGAAAAAATACTCAAATGGCACTAACCATCATTATGTTTTCCTTATTACATTGTCCAACATAAATCTCATAAGATTTATGAAATATTGCATATCACTTCTTAAAACTACTTTAATGCTAAATATATTACTCATTGCGGATGTAGTATCGAAAATAATATCGCTAGTGATATTCGTTTGTCTCGCAATGTGGTCAAATAAGGAATCTAAAAGATCTCGACGTTTCGTGCGCCGCTGTAACCAGGGGCGGATCCAGCCGGCGGCAAGGGAGGGGCCTAAAGGGGCCCACTTCGTGCGAAAATTTGAAAATCGTGCCGGTCGATTTTTTGCTCAGTGGGGGGTAGTGAGCAAAACAAAAATTTTGGCACCCGAAAAAAAAATTTCCCTCCGGGATGGGTAATTTTTTTTCCACCACCACCTCCCCCTTGGGCGCCAGGGGTAGTGAGCACAATTTTTTTTTTTTTGGCACCCGAAAAAATTGTTTCCCTATGGGAAGGCTTATTTTTTCCACCCCTTGGGCGCCAGGGGAGGGCCAAACTTCTTTTTTCAAAAAAGGTGTTTTTACCTGTTTTTTCTAGGGAGGGCCCGGATCCCTGGATCCGCCACTGGCTGTAACACTTCGTCAGGTGATAAAAACTAATGTAAGCAAGGGTGTTTTATACTCTATACTCTTTTAGATTCCTTATTGACCACATTGCGAGACAAACGAATATCACTAGCGATATTATTTTCGAAACTACTTTAATGTTTGAAATCAACCGTCCGGACAAATGACAAAACCTACGACACTGGGAAGCTTTTGCATTTTCAAACTGTCACTCCGGGATGTCACTAGTAGCCCTCGCTTTCCGCAAAGCAACGGAGAAGCAGAGAGAGCAGTGCAGACAATGAAGGGTCCCCTGAACAAATCTAAAAATCCATACTTGGCTAAAACAACGACTAGAACAACGATTAGAACAACGACTAGAACAAGCGTCATGCAGTCAAAACTCTGCCTGCCCTATACAACCAGGAGAGAAGGTATGGCACAGTGAACTGAATCAACCGGCTACCATCATCAAAAGAGCGAAAACACCTCGTTCATATCTCGCATCGACTCCTCGAGGTATGCTCCGACGTAACAGATGTGCATTCGTCCCACGACATCAAGAGCACCAACATGCTGATGAACCTCCAGACTTTCCATCTTCAGAGCCGGTAGCTGATACCGCCGAGAGAGAAGCAACTCCTCCGCGACCCCTTCCATGTCCGCTCTACAGGACAACCAGTGGAAGAATCTCTAGATCAGAGATGGTTCGATCCGTAAAATAGTAAACACCAAAAACAAAACAACTGGGATTACTTTTGGAATTGTTTTCAAGTAGAATAAAGATAGAATTTTGGACAAAAACGAGAATAATATTGGAAACCCAGAAGTTGGATTTGAATAATAGGAAATCTAAAAATAGAAACCGCTCGAAATCGAAAGGACATTTTAAAAACGGACTTTGGAACATTTGAACTCAAGAAACTAAACTCTGTTAGAACTGGACACTGAACTTTTTTTTAAAGATACTCTTTAATTTTGTCTATATATTGGCAAATATTATACAAATTTGATGACACCTTTTTACTCTTACATTAACTTCTTTTTTTTTTCAGCTTCTTTTGGCAAATATTGTACAAATTTGATGACATCTTTATACTACTACATCAATTTCCCTTTTTCAGTTTTTTTTCTTCCTTCAAATATCGTACAAGTTTGATGACACCTGTTTACTCTTACATTGATTTATTTCTTTTGTTGAGCTTTGACCTGACCACTCTACCTCGATTCATCCTAACTGTGAGGAAGCATTACAGGCTGGTGCCATTCCATAACTTCTGCCATGCCTTTGATGTGTGTCGTTGCATGTTCATGCTTCTCTTGTACAGTGAGGGAAGATTGTCAGATGAGGAAGTGGGTTAGTCAAGTACAAAAAAAAATACGTTATTCCATATCTATCCTTATATGTACTTTAGATACTTGTTTAAATAAATTAAAAAAATAAAGGTTTTTCCCACTTTGATCCCAATTCGTGATTTAAAGAGTGACTTTAAAAGATTGAATCATAATCGGTCATGCAGATGGAGTTATCATTGCATGTGCATGGCAGCCTGTGACTTTTGTGTGTCTACCAAGATGTGGCCCATTCAGCAGCACATTGTAGAATGTTTCTATGAAGATTTCTACCGAAATAGCTAATTCAAGCATAGTTTCTAAAGCCTTGTTCATCAAGCATGCATGAATGAGTCAACTGCTGCCCCGCCATGTCATTGATTTGTCGATGAATGGCAACAGGCAATGGTGTACAAGTACAATGTCACTAAAGTACTTTTTTCTTGTAGACTATAGCTGTACAATGTATGTGTGGCAGGGTGAATGGTACGATCATATTTCAGAAGCGTCAGGGACCAATAATAAATTGTAATAATAAAGAGTATTTATAAAGCGCCATTCATTGAATGGTCAAGGCTCTAAGAGTGTACATGATTGATTTTTTTTTTAAACTGGGATTCCAAATCTAAGTTGTTTCTAGATAATTCTTTAGCAAGTATACATGTACATGGGCTGATGGGCAAATGACTTGTCATGGTAAATATGGTCCAAAACTACACGTACCACCTTCAGCACTCCTAGTGCCTTTGCTAACAAGCCTTTTGAAAGTTTTGGTGACAAATATAATATGTGGACAGAAGACATAATTGGGGCAATGCCAACAAAAGACTCAAAGTTTCTTAATATAGAGTAATTGACTCTGAAAGTCACTCGATATATACTTTCAACTTGCACTTTTTTAAAGCACATATTCTCTGGAAAACCAGCAGGGCTCCATAATTACTTTTTTCCTGACACACACACTGAAAAATTGGGAGCCAATGTGCAGAAGACACCTTTTGGTGTCAAGTATGGAGAAGTGAATCCAATAACTGTGTATTACGTTCAATTTCAAGAAAATAACATTTTCAAGAGGCACTTTTTCCACACAGCGTAACTTACTCTCATTTAGAATGGCGGATCCAGGGGGGGGGCCCCTCTAGCAAAAAAAACAGGTAAAAACACCCTTTTTTGAAGAAAAAAAGAAGATGGGCCCCCTCCCCTGGCGCCCAAGGGGAGGGGGTGGCGGTGGAAAAAATAACCCTTCCCGTAGGAAGTGGGCCCCTTTTTAGGCCCCCTCCCTTGCCGCCGGCTGGATCCGCCCCTGAGTGACACAAGTCAAAGTTTACAAATGTTCATGTATGACTAACTAGGTCCTATTAAGTATTATTTTGTTAGAGAGTAATGATGTTCATACAAATGTCATTTGAATTTTACGAAATGATTAATTAAATTTGTATGACACATTCGAAAATGTGTTCTGTGACTTCTGTCTGGTCAATTCAGTTTCAACTTCTGAAAAATTGTGGTCTATTGAAAGTATTCATTAGTATTCGATCCTAATAACCACAAAGGAAAAAGTAGTCTGAAAAAAGTGATCTCGCATTTGTTGCAATCAATGCCAAGTATTACAGACCTGATGAAGTGTCACTCCAAGATCTTCAGCGCTTTCCCAACGCTTAAGCGCTGCATAATATGGTGATGGAACTTGTTCCTCGGAATCTGAAGCAGGCTTGTACTCGGGCATCGTTACTTGGCCAGTCTCTCCCCCATGGTCGCTGCCCGTTCTGTTCTTGAGCTCGAAGTTCGTTTTCTTTCGCTCCCATTCCGACATTGTGCCCTCTTTTTTTCACTCTTCTGCTGATCAGGGGCAACTTTGAGGACAGTAATAATGGTGGTATAACAACACGGCTGGCACTCGCAACACTAGCTCCACTTGGAATCCGGCATATATTTCCAGGTACTCCGTAAACGGATTTATCAGAAATCTGTTCTTGGGCTTGGTCTTCCCGTCAAGTTCCTCGACGAACTTTCGAGACTCACGCAGCGGCGGCAATGCTGAGATGCCAGATCTTTCCCTATACCTTCACGCACAACGGCAGGAAGTGCAACTGAAGGCTTGATAAGTGCAGCAGACTCCACTGTCTCGTCTGTATTGACACAGTCCAAATAGTCGAAAGAATTCCGCGGGGAATTTCCCTTCTCCAGGGTGATTATTTTGGGTCACAAACTGTATACAAAAGTTTCACGTCACAGCTGAGTAATTTGTAGGAATGGGATTAAAGATCGCATCTTTTTTACGATAAATTTTGTGGTTATATATAATCTACTATAAACAGAGAAGAGTTCCTTGCCTCCTTCAATAGTCGAACCTCCATGTCTTGAACATCTGCATTCTCTATATCTGCTCTCATATCATCAACAGACAATTAAATCTCTACCTGTATTCTTTTATCAATTATCCTTTGACTTAGACACCCTGTACAGTTATTTTAAAGGGCAATCCAACCCTTGCAATACATATTTGAATGAAAGCCGAAAAATCGGAGAAACAGAATGGCAAAAGGTTGAAATAAATCGGAACAATAATAAGAAAGTTATGAATGTTTGAAATATGAGATCACTACGGGAAAATATATTGTGGGGAGTATATTACTGCAGGTCTTCTAAAAAGAAAGACCATCCCGAGTCACACATCCCCCCAAAAAAGAAAAAGAAGAAGAAAAAAAAAGAGACAGACCAATGTCCGGATCGACACTTCACGAAAATGATGCTGTCACTTTTACTTGGAATATAACGAAAAATACTCAAATGGCACTAACTATCATTTTGTCCTTTATTACATTGTCCAACATAAATCTCAAAAGGCTTATGAAATTTTGCATATCACTTCTTAAATTTAATTCGGAAATTGTTGTTTGAAATCAACCCTTCCGGAAAAATGACATTGAACCTACGACACGTGGGAGCTTTTGCATTTTCAAACTTTCTAACGGAATTCATGGACAGAAAAATACAATGTTTGAACGGGATTTCCAAAGGGCACTTCAGAGCCAAGAGGTGTAGCGTACGTTAACTCACTAATCTACAAAATACTCTTTTTTTTTGGGGGGGGCCCAGTGGGGCCTATTGCAAACTTTTGTTGGGGGTTTGGATAAACGTGTCCCTGACAACTTTTTTTTTGCTGGGGGGAGGGGGACGCATGTCCACTCGTCTAAACCGGAATAAACGCCCCGTGGGAGGGGGTCCCCTTCCGACTGGCCAAGGCATCAGCAGGCCCAATTTCTTTTCAGGGTTAACTTTCGTAAGTTTAGGGTAGTTATCGTTTTGTAAGACGAAAGTATGTTTTTTTTTCTATCATAAAGAAAAACTAGACACAAAAAACACTACAAAAAAGTAAAAATAGCTGGCGGATTTAGCCTTCACAGCCTTCAAAATTCAAAATGTTAGGAAAGTTTACATCCCTTTACATAATACGTATTATCAAAAATATTATAATGTAGATAGTTATGTAGGCCTCCTGCCAAACTTTCCTACTTTTACAAATAAATAACCTCCTTTCAAACCTTATTACTTCTTCTATCACTGTATATTATATTGATATTAGATCTAGAGGTGACTTCCTTTGAATTTCCTTGGATGGGATTTGTCACCCACCGCATGGAAGCAGTTAAGGATGACCTCATGTGGTATAACCTTCATTATCAATGTTACTCATTTGTGTTCTTCTCCGATACAAGGAGGTGGAAGTGCATACAGAATATGCCACCCACTCCATCCTGTGTATGCCCATCACGAGTTACGGACTTAAAAAAAAAGAGGCATATATTTTGTGTAGACGGTGTTTGTATCAGTTTAATCTCCCCACCACCTCCATATACTTTATTCTAGTTCCACATCTTTAGTAGATAGCAAAGGAGGTTTATATTTCAAATGACTGTGTTTGAGAATTGAACCTTGTTTCACGGAATTATTCTACAGGGTTTGAAAGGTGATTCTATCAAAATTGACCAGAATAGATCATCTCATCCCACATCTGATGTCTATATAACAGTTATACATCTTCTGAAGATAGCAAGGCAAATAGAGGCTAGCAAAGGGGATTTTAACATCTAATCCAATTTTATGGGGCTTCAGAAAAGGATATAAATTATAACATGGCTTAAATTTATAGAGGATCGAGAAAATAACGAATAGCTTAATTGTTTGTTTCTGATTCTACATCTTCACAAGATAGCTATGATGCCTGAAGGTGCTTTGGAAGGTGAAAACTCCTTTTCACTTCTGTAGAGAAAGGTTATAAAAACCGCCTTATCATTTTAATTTGACACGGCCCAATGTACAATGTAATGACGTTATTGTATCGTGTGTCTAAAGTTTCCCTGCATACCTTTACATCTAGAGTATATAGAGCGTATATGGCCCTTAAAAGTTGCGAATAACTACTCAGACTTGAACCCTAGTTTAGTTTTTTATACATGATTATTATAATTATCAAATATTTGGCGTCAACTGTGCCTCAGAGGCGAAAAGCGAACTGAATCACTGTAACCCTCACGTCTCTCCTCCCGGTATACTGATTGTGGGTGTGCAGGTGGAACACTACACCGGGGTTTCCCCCTACTATTATATTAAACGAATAGTGCATTGGGTTCTTAACGTGCTAATGTGGTGACTCTCCTCTACACGGGCCTCCATTTAACGTCCTATCCGAGGGACGGAGTGTTTACCACTTAAGATATAGCCTGTGTCCATGAAACAGGGGAGGGGCACGTAGCACACAACGCAGGCTTTAGTCATCCGCCTGGGTTGGATTCGAACCCACGATCTTTGGTTCGAAAGGCAGACGCTTTACCGACTGAGCCAACTCGCCTCCTCCAAATTTACCAAATTGTTTGAAAGATGATTCTATATGTAAATAGAGAAAGCAACCCAGTATTCCTCATTTGCCGAGTTTATGAAACTCTACGTCTGCTGAAGATAGCATGGAAAATATCACTCTCGACAAGTCATGTATACAATATTATTGTAGTAAACACATTTGAATGCTCAAACATCAAATTTGAAAACCTTATCAAAGGGCTAAAATTTCATTTAAACTACACTAAAACCTGGCGATATAGTGGCCCATTGGCGGATCCAGGGGGGGGGCACAGGGGGCAATAAACAAAATTAGTGCTCACTATCCCCCCACTGAGCGAATTTTCGGCCGGCACGATTTTCAAATTTGCGGGAGAAAAAAAAATTGTGCCCCCGCTTGTGCCTTAAACCCCCTCCCCCGTCTAAGAAATCCTGGATCCGCGCCTGGGCCATGTACTTTTTCTCCCTTAAGAATGCTATATGTATTAAATGACGCACTAGACCCTGCCTAGAAAGGCCACCTGTCTACAGTGGCCTCGTTTTTTTCAAGGTCGGCCTCAATAGAGAGGTGGACTGTATATATAAAAGACATAGCAAACCAGTTTGATTGCCTAAATAAGTGTTCACAAGGCATGTTTACAGCACTATACTGATTCATAAGCTAGCAGGAGAGTTTTGTTAATATTGTTACAGTTCTTGTTTTTGATTTCTTACTTGAAGAGTTAAGAAAACATTTCTTGTTGTGGATCTATATAACACTATATTTATTTACACTTTCCATTGTAGATCTACAGTGAAAACCAGCAGTCGGAGAGAATTTTGCCGTATAGTCCAAGAACAGCTGATCTACTACACAACATACAGCGAGCAGGTGGACAGGCTTCTCAATAGCTGGAATAAACAGAGCTTCACAATATCAAAAGAGATTGAGAAGTAGGCCTAAGCAGTGGCGGATCCACTACCCCTGGCGCCCAAGGGGTGGTCGTGAAAAAAATTACCCTTCCCGAAGGTAAAATTTTTTTCGGGTGCCAAAATTTTTTTTTTTTTTTGCTCACTACCCCACTGAGCGAAAAATCGACCGGCACGATTTTTAAATTTTCGCACGAAGTGGGCCCCTTTTTAGGCCCCCTCCCTTGCCGCCGGCTGGATCCGCCCCTGGGCCTAAGTGTAGGGAATTAGTGGAAAGCACATGTATTTATAAATGTTGGAATATCAGCGATTCTTAGGTGGATTTTGAAGTTCAAAGTAATTAAGTTAGTTGACATATTAACGGCATTTGCTGAGGATGTAATTTTGAAATGTTTAACAATGAAGCTCTGTCAGATGTAAAAAGAAATTAAGAAAAAGAAGTGAGTAGCATTGGATATGTACATTTATTAAACTCTGTATATAAGGAGCAGCTATGTAATCACTTAGATACATTATGCTTGATGTAGAACCTATTTAGAAGCTTTTCAAGTTCAGAGAGATAATCATTTTCTTCGTATTCATTTGTGTTCAATATCCGACTTCATAAAATGTGAAGTAGAATATCATTTTGCATTATATATCTTGTTTTCAGGGGAGTAGATTATCTCAATCACAAGAAAGAAGGAAAAACATGAAATTCCATGATCAGAATTAGGCATGGAGAGTTGTCCACAAATGATGTCATCAAATTAAATATCGCCCTCTGGTGACAAGTTATTTCTTTAGCTTTAACTTCCTTATACCTTGCCTGATTTTGTTCAAATTTTCACTAATCTTATTCAAATCGTTTAAAATTTACAATAAAGGTAACTTATAGGATAAAGGTTTTGGTTCCCTTTAAATGAGATATTCATTTACATGGTACAGAGGCTCTTTGGACCATCAAGGTGAGTGCATGTAACATGTAGACTGCTGAATACTCTTGTTTGGATACAGGAAGCACCCTCTTTCCAAAGACAACCGGTGAAAGGAAATATTACTCTTTTATGGATAATGGATAATCAGTTTCCTTCAGTGTGCTTTGAAAGCAATAACCTGGGGTTATCTGTTTGGCTGGATGAATTTGTTCCCCCTTCATTAGATACACAAATTGTTCTCTGATGGGAATTCCCCTTTTTTGCCACTCAGTTGTGAGTTATCTCACAGTTAATAGACATCTATTCATGTACCCTTTTGCATTCTTCTTAGGTAGAATAAAAGAAAATGACGGAAAAAAAGAGTAATGCGTGAATGAATACACCAGTCAAGAGAAACACAAGCATGCAACTGCCGCTATAGCCAGTCCGTTGGTCTTTATTATTCACAGTTCCCTTTCATACAGGTTTTCATGCAAAGACTAAGGGAAACAAAAGGGAACGGTATCTATACAAGTCATGTACACCAACATGCTACTGGAAACGCTCAAATCAAAATTACATGTTATTTATGTTCATCATGAATCATTAGTAATAGGAGTCTCATTTTCCTATTCGCACCTTATTTTAAATTTAATTTTGGCAAAGTCAATATTAGATTCCTGAGAATCCTTACAGTTTGGCATGATAATGGAACTTCCTTTGATGTACCATATACATAAAGCAATGAAAATGTTTTTTTTAAACTTATACATACATGTACAATATGTTCAGGACTGATTTTACATGTACATGTACATGCATTTTGTTTCCATGATTGATTGTTCTTTTTTATGTTTGTTGGTATTTTTTCCCTTTTATTTTCAAACTGGGATTCCAAATCTAAGCTGTTTCTATATATTTTTTAAAGCAAGTATACTTGTACATGTACATGGGCAAATGACCTGTAAAAATGGTCCAAAACTTCCTCCTTCAGCAGTCCTAGTGCCACTGTCAACAAGCCATCTGGAAGTTTTGGTGACAAATATAATTATGTGGATCGACAGAAGAAATATTGGAGAAATGCCAGCAAAAGATTGACTCAGAGTTACTTCATCTATAATAGAGATCTTGACCCAAGTCACTTCATTACTAATTCTCTATTAATACCTATAAAGTCATGTACATTATGTATTTCAACGTAACACTTTCTTTTTAACAGCACATATTCTCTGGAAAACCAGCAAGGATCCATAACTATTTTTTTTTCTGTCACACACACACTGAAAATTTGGGAGAATCAATAATTGTGTATATCATTCATTTTCAAGAAAATAACATTTTTTCAATCAAACACAAATTGGCAAAACTGTGACATAATTATCTTGCAAGGTTTTTTTCCAATTCGCTATGTACATACAAATTGGTGACGGAAGAGATTTTTTCCATGCGTACAGGGGTTGTATAATTCATATATTCCATTAGTTATATTTAGGGTGCATGTATGGTTGAAATTTTTCTTGAAGGAAAATAATAATTTCTGTTTTCTTTACAGAGCAAGTGGGAGAGGTTCGCAAGATTTATGTACTTCACAGAGTTGCAAATTTGTGTTTAATACTGATCGCATCTTAATAGATTCATAACTTTTAAATTTTAAATCAGAATTTGCTCAAACTATCATTGACCTGTTCCTCTCAATTTTCTGCTTCTATTAAAACCGACTTTGTATCAGGGTATACTATTATTCTCATTTAACGGGGTAAATTGTTGCAGACGATTGCGCGGCAGTAGTCTATTGCCAATGATTCGGGAGAGGGGTTATTAATTTTCTAATAGTATTATTAATGCCATTTCTAATAACCCCAAAGGAAAAAGTGGTCTGAAAAAAGTGGTATCGCATTTGTCGCAATCCATGTATTACAGACCTGATGAAGCACTGCTGCTGTAGGTTGAGACTGGTGGGCGCTGCCCGCTCTGTACTCGAGCTCGAAGTTCGTGTCCACCGATTCAGGGGCAACTTTTGAGGACCGTATTATGGCGGTATAACAACAAGACTGGCCCTCGGAACAGTGGCTCCACTTGGAATCCGGCATATATTGTCAGGTTCTATTAAACGTCGCATTTTTTAATGATAAAACTTGGGTTTCGCCCGCGTCTCTTTACACAGTATCCAAGTTGACTTGGTAATCCGATTGCGCATGCGTAAAGTGCGAAAATGCACGCTTGATTAATTAATTTAATTGACAAATTAGGTGGCACCTGTCATATGCAGCAGAACGGGATAGTTAACAAGCTCACCTAGACCAATGCCACTCTCCACCCAGGTGTAGTAAATGGGTACCTGGTAACCTTGTAGTACTTGATTTGAAGGCGCCTGGGGGTCATAGCAGGATGTAACGTCCCCGATAGCCAGTATAGAAACAGCTTTGCCTCGAATATTAAATCTACAACGAAGTCTTGCATTATCCTTTTCTTGAGTAAAGATTGGTTAAAAAGTCACAGAAAATCTGAGACACTGTCTGTTAATCTTCGCTGGAAAGTTGCCTGAATGTTACGATCATTCGGGAATCACCCACACACTGTATTTGGTACCCACGCTCGTACAAAGAAACTTTTTACACGTAAACCAATTGGGATCTCAGCAAAATTTAACTATGCGGCCCGTAACCCGGGACAGCGGCCATTGTTCGTTTCTTTGCGGGCATGGCTAAAATCACGACTCCAATTTCGACCAATGAGATGACTAGATTTATTGAACATAGTACTAAAGAGAGGTATATAACAAGTTTTATATACCTCACTTTAGAAATCTAGCCATCTGATTGGTCAAAATTGGAGTCGTGATTTCAAGCCATGCCCCACTCACAGGGCATAGCAATAGCCCACAGGGCCTAGTTAAAAGTTTCTACCCTCTGCCTCATTATCCTGCGATTCCCATTGGTTTACTGCGATCCCCATTGGTTTGCGTGTTAAAATTGTCTACGTGCGAGCACGGACGCCATATACAGTGCTCTTTGTCTGCGATTCCCAAATGATTGAAACTTTCACTCGAAGATTAAGCGAAGATTAACAGACGGTGTTTCAGATTTTCTGTGATGTTTTAACAAATTTGTACGCGCCGCCCACCCAGGCGCGCCTCGGGGTGATAGCAGGGGATTCAACTATCCCTTGAGCGTATAGAAACAGCTAGTCCTCTCGTAGCAGTCGATATAACTATATTATTGTTTATTGTTCCATAGTGGCAACCAAAAGTCAATTCCTCCGTTCCTTTCTTGTATTATCTTGTTTTCATAATAAAGATCTCTTTTTAACGTGAAAACCACGTTTAAAGTATAGGAATTCACTCTCTAAAGAGTATTTTAAACTACTACTTTGTGTGGATTCCACTTTATTTAAATTGAATTGGAATTAAATCTAAAACGAAGTGATCCCCAATTATGAGTTCTATAAAAGAGTGAATTGCCACTCCATGCCAATGTTGATAATTACAGTATTACCAATTGTCACATTAAAGAGCATCAATGGCATATGATTGTTGCTTAAATTCAGCAACAATCGTTGCCAAGATTGATTTTCCGTAAAGATTATACAATGAGACATAAGTAAAGCATGGAAAGTAATAGGTAACACATACAGCAATGCTGCAATAATGAGGTGTCATATGAACTGCTCTATCAAGCATGAATATTACCTGAAAACAATCTTCTGGATCTGGATTCGAATCAGGCAAACAGTCGGAAATTCTTGTACACAGACACGACTATTTCTTTTTCATATCAGTCAGTTACATTAATATTTTTTCAAAATATGTAATTTCTTATACTACATTTTTCAGTACTGATAACACTTTGTTGAACCTTATCGCGATCTCACGTGGCTTAGATAGGATTGCAATCAAACTGTAAGCTAAAATTACACAAACTAATAGATGCTTACATTTGTTTTTATATTTGTTGTTAAATTATAGATATGTGGTATTTATAAATAAAATTCAAATTGGTGGTCACATCCACCACCAAGCAGATTCTGATAGCTGAGGGTACTCGATAACAGATATGTATCATTATTTTGATATTGTTGTTTTTCTGCTCGTTTAATATTTCGTATTGATTAGTTACATTTCTTTTCTTTTTTCTTTTTGAGAGGGGGTCAAAGATAACAACATCTTTAACATTCCGTTTCCATGGCAACAGCCTTATTTTGTTACTTGAAATCACTCAAATTGTAATTATAATCAAACGGACAGCTGAAATATTAGATGCTGGATTCAACCTTTATAGTGTTGGATCCAGCATGTTCAAAGTGTTAATCTACCATTTTGAAAGAGTGGTCACTCCTCGGCCCTTTTAAATGGTGATTTAACATTTCAGTTTTTAGAGTGTACTATTTGTTTCATGTTTTTGAAATCATAGTATTCCCTAAACAAAAAGTGCAAAGGGGCAACAAAAAGTGCACGTCAGGAGGGGTCACCTACAAAGGGTCATCTTAAGTTAAAGCGGGAAAATAATGAGGCTTTGGTATAATATACCCGAACATTCTAATCAATATTAAGGATCAACTTTAACCGTAAATGTTTTTTTTTTTTTTTTACCTGGTTCATGATACTGCTAACTTTTCATATACACTTTATCATACACTGAATAATTTTTTCTTTCCTCTTTTCATGAAATGATTTGAACAAAATCAAGAATATGGTTTATTTTAGTGATAGAAAAAGTTCATAATTATATTATAGGCCTATATTTTTCAGAAATATAATAATCATCGGGTCAAGTTCTAAAAGGGCACTGATCAGACTTTGTATAGGGGCACTTATCAGAGGTGAAAAGAGTGCCCGGACACTTAACAAAAATAGCGCTGTCAATTTTACTTGGAAAATAATGAAAAATACTCTTTAGGTACATGTACTAACCATCATTATTTTGTCTTTTATGAAATTGTCCAACAAAAATCTCAAAATATCCATGAAATATTGCATAGGCCTATCACTTCTTAAAAATTAATTACTCCGGAAATTACTGTTTGAAATCAACCATCCGGACACATGACAAAAAAATCTATGACACTGGAGAGCTTTTGCATTTTCAAACTTTAAAACCGATTTCATGGACAGAAAGGTACAATGTGTGAACGGGATTTCCAAAGGGCACTTCAGAGCCAAGGGGTGTACATATCCTAGGTTCACTCACTTATCTACTAAACCCCCCTTTTTTTTGGGGGGGGGGGCGTTTTGCAAAATTTTGTTGGGGGTAATTTGGATGAACGTGTCCCTGAAAACTGTTGATGTTGTTAGGGGGCGGGAGGGCGGGGGACGCATGTCCACTCGTCTAAACCGGAAACAACGCCCGTGGGTCACTGGGAAACCTTTTAACTGGCCGAGGCATCAGCAGGCCTTCGACAATTCCTTTTTGGGATATACGAAAGTATGTTTTTTTTCTATCACAAAAAAATCTAGACCCCCAAAATAACGTAGGCCTACACCCCACAAAAAAGTTAGGGTATCAGACGGATTGAGCCTTCAAAGCCCCTCACCCCCACCACCTGCTAGTAATTAGCATGAGGAGGCCGAGGGGGCACAGCTAGTTGACTGTGATAGAAAGGGGGGTACTAGACAACATGATGGACCTTCAGATGAAAAGTAGGTCAAAAGTCATCCTTGAAGATAAAGCCAAATTTGGCTACAAGGCTTACAACACAGAGGTCACCAATTTTTACTTGTATGATTTCTAATAGGTCGATGTTTTCGTTTTGGAAGATTGGCTTATTTTTATCAGTGAAACCTACCACCAAGTATCAAGGACAAGCCAAAATGCAGGCAAAACGCGTTTTAAGTACGCGCATTTATTACGTACGCGCATATAATATTTATGTAAAGTTAAGTTAAACGTAGATCTATGCAGCTTAAACTAAGAAGATAGCAGTTCCAAGTATAGACCTATGTCCGAGTACCTGTAAATACCGGTATGGTGGATCAAATATTGTCATTTTTTATCACTCTGAATTGAAGAAATTAAGACTAGTCAACGAGCTAATAATCCATTAACGTTCATCGCATGAGGTGAAATGTCTTCACCGTGGAAGCAACTCGAGCGCCGTCTTCCTCCATTACCTGGCAACTCATCCCAGTCTGTTTTTGCATTGAACCGAAGTGAAACATTTGAACCGACACAAACTCCTCCACAAACGCAGGGGAGACCCCATTCAACACGGGATACCACTGACAGAACAGATAGATCTATGGCGTACCAAATCGGTAAGTTAGGCATTCAATTATTTTATATTTAACGTCTAGAATTTATCTAATGACTAAACCTAGTCCTAGAAATCTAGCTTAGACCCTTAGTTTGATTTTAAAGGACCTAGTCCGAGGCCTAGGGCTAGGGCTAGAGTCCTACTCCTACTAGACTAGTAGGCCTACTAGTACTAGCCTAGTCCTAGACTACCAAATATTGTGTTGTGGAGAAGGAAGAATGAAACTGAAAGAAATAAAGACGAGAGAAAAGAAAGAAGAGAACTAAACTAAGTAAAGTAAACTCCTCTAGCCTGTAGGCCTAGGTCTAGACTGTCTAGATCTAGACGTAGACTAAACTAGATCTAGAAATAGAATCTAGACCTAGATCTAAATGATAAATAGACTAGACTTCTAGGCCTAGGCTATAGTAATAGTAATAGTATAACTATAAGGCCTGTATTCTGTAAGGCCTAGATCTAGATCTAGACTAAGGGAAGAAAAGAAAGAGAAAAGGAAAAGGGAAGAAAAAAGAAAACTAAAATCTAAGAAAGAAAGAAATATAAAAAAGTAGATCTAGAGACAACAGTCTAGATCTAGTCTATACTAGATCTATTTAGATCTACTAGACTAGTCTATAGACTAGTATAGACTCTAGATCTAGAACTTGTAGAAGACTAGAGTCTAGTCTATCTAGATCTACATGTAGACCTAGGCTACATGATCTAAAGTCTAGACCGTAGACGTCGTGTTTCCAGCCAGGTTGTGTATCCGGACAATGTCGGTGCCGTGTCAGTAGACCCTAGATTTAATTAAATCGGTGATTTGAAGATGGTTACATGCATTAAAATTATTTTTAAAATCTGTTAAGACTTTTGTTAGACTAGAATCTAGATCTAGACTTCTAGATCTAGATCTAGAATCTAGTTTTATAAAAGACAAATATTCATGATTTTACTATTTAGTGCTGTTTGATGCACACTTTTCGTTAAATACTAAGGCAAAAGTGAGGGATCTATTTTTGCTAAGTTAAGTGTCTGGACTAACAGCCCCCCCGTCACACAGATCAAGACACGGAAAGAACGTGAGAGTGAGTATAAAGAAGTTAGGCCTTAGAGGCTTAGGCCTTGGGGGTTTATTTGAGACCAAAAACTTTAGTCTCTGATATTGACAGTTGTTCAATTTAGACTAAATCTATGTCAGTCTCCACTGGTCGCCTCTATACTAGCAAACAAACTTGATAGCCTTGACTCTATCTCCCTATAAATCAATCCATGAAATCAAAGGTCTAAAGTTTTAGCATTTAATGTACTTCCAGGTATTCTTTCCACACCCCGGGAAATCAAACGCTACCTGGCTGAAAACCCTTGGCTGGTAGAAGAGCATGTGAAGGATAACTACAGCCTGGATGATGTACAGAAATGGTTCAAGGAGGAGAATAGGCCTAACAACAAAGGTGAATAATTAAACAAGGTCACAGTGAGGAAGAGAGAGAGAGAGAGAGAGAGAGAAGGGGTGAGAAGAGGGGGTGGACTTCTATCACAGTAGATTGAGTATGGGTAAATAATACCAAAAGATGGAAAATTAATGATATGGAACAGATAAAGGGCAGAGGCATATTGCCAGGATATTAGAGAAAATGAAACATTCATTAATTGTCTTGTTGCCTATCTTTAAAGAGAAAGTTGAGTTCTGGGAAGAGGTGAAAAATAATTTGTGACCGTTATCATTGTTATTATGCAAGTGTGGAAAAAACATCAGATAAAAAATGTTCCCTGAAAAGCATGGCTCTTCAAATGCTTTCATATTCTAAATATGGCATGTAACAACATAAAAATCGGCAGATTTTTTATGCCACATGTTCGTGTAGCCCCATATACATTTTTCTGTGTACAGTGCTTGTAACTCTACCAAGACTGGGCCAAATTTCTTATCATTTTGATGATTCCACAACCTTGCAGTACACACCAATACTTACTGTACATGCTACATGATCAACCTTTTCTGATCGATTCCACACCGTTTCTTTCACAATGTTTGTTTCTGTACTTGAACACAGGGAAAAAGGAAAGGCCTTCTTCGGTGAAGGAAGGCAACTTGTTGGTGAGTGAAATCTGTTAAGCATTTGTATGTTCAAGTTAAAGTAAGATAAAGGAAGACCCAAAGCATGCTGGGAGAAATATAATGAATCATATTCAGTTTGATGTCAGCATTAATACATTTAAAAAAGAAAAGTATAAGTATTAAATCCAAAATATTAAATCCAATACTTAAATACATGTACATATGAATATTGATTAGAAGACCCATTTTTGAAGAAGTATGTAGTACTAGTAATACACACAATATCTGAAACCATATTCTTAATATTTAGAAGAATTTGAATAAAAATTAACAAATCTTAAAGGTAATGCAAAGTTTTGGGAAATTTTGAAAATAGGATGGATAGTAGGCCTAATTCTTTAAAATTGTGATATATTTGGATGCCCCTGTGGATGTATTATAAGCACTAAGAAATGTAGCCCCTAAATCACTTCTGCTTTCGAGAAAATCGAATAATCAAAATTTACTGGTGCTCCCGGTAAATTTCAAATATTTCACATAGCGCCTAAGGCCATTCCATGGTAGCTGCGACCATGAAAATCTCAGAATATGCAGTTCTGATATATAATGTCCAAAAGGGAATAGCAAATCGGTCGATTGTATTCAAGAAACATTGTTTTAAAGCTAAAGTAATATCAGTCTTGAGAGGGCGCTATACAACATAAAGAGTTTATTATTTACAATTTCATCACTTTAGACTCGATTTCAACCGCAACAACGATCATTGAATATTGTAGAATCGCATATGCATCTAATATGTTTATTTGAACCAAATTCATGACCCCATACCAAAACTTTGTATTACCTTTAACCACAGTGAGTCATTCGCTTATGTCTTTAGATAGATGGCTGTGCATGGGCATAGCCCATTTAAAGCTCCTAATCAGTGAAAGTGTCTATTCCTTGTGATCCACATAATGTACATGTATGTTTAATACAATTGTTCAAAGGCAATGTCACACTCAAATGCAAGATGAAAGTGCTCCAAAAAAAAAATCAATCCTTGCCTACATTTTTCAACAGCTGGTTACAGATTACACACTTGGGTACTATCATGTCTTCAAATCTAAGGAAGATATTGGTCTTGCATAATAAGCATATATAACACACAATGATTTTCATTTGACAACTGCAGTAATCCATCCCTTATCTTAATCATGATATGAGTTGTACATGTGCATATGATTTTAAGTAGCTTCACTTTCTATTTCCTTATTCATTGATGTACAGAACATTCTTTCATGTCATTGATTCAGGATATTATTCAGGATTATTTACCATCCATATTACTTGAATAAATGTTAATGTTTTGTAAAATGTATTACGCTTTGTTAATTTTGCATTGAATATGAATAAAAACAAGCAATCAATTAATTAATCAATCAATCAATCAATCACACTCACTCTTTTGTCTAGGAATGAGGGTTGACATTCAGACTGAACCTTATCTTACAGATGCTATTCTAAGTTTGTGTCTAGGATGCAAGATTTATGAAAACTTTGATTACAACTAAGAAAAAAGAAAGATTGAAAGAAATAAAGCATAGAGTCTATGAAAAAATTCCACCCATTTCCTTCTCAACATAATGGTAAAAAGTCATAGAATCAAGGAAAGAAAGAAGGCACATTTTCTTGTTTTCATATGAGATGAAAAATATATAGTTTGCTTGAAACCTACACTGTACCCATTTAAAAAGAAAAGTAATTTGATATTGTTTGTAGACAACTTGTTATTTAATTTCAACATGGGAAATACTAATAGCATTTTTAAAACCTGAAATTCACAATCCTTGTAGTGTCCAAAAACCGGTGATGATATCAAGACTTTCCTTGTGGACATGGTGGAGAGAATCGAGGAAGAGAATGGCATACCCGATGTCCTCTATCAACTCAGCTCCAACATCTCAACAGGTAAATTGGTCTCACGAGAGCCAAGGACATTACTTTACATGTACATGTATGCTCAATTAATGCTGCATGGTATGGGTCTTGACAGCTGATACATTAATTGCTGGTCAGGTTAATTTCTTCAATTTGCACTCTCTGCACTCTTTTTTAAATTGTAGATTAAATTGATTTTTTTTTTCCTTAGAATTTTGTTGTTTTATGGCCACTTCAGCCGTATCCAGAAACTTTATCATTCTCTTTGTAATTTGACTAACATTTTTACAACAGGAAATTCCATGGATATGATTTTGAACTTAACGGTGAACATACATGTACGTGAAAGACACACAGCAGCATTTACAGTTTCTTCAGTTACAGTATAGGAGAAATGGTTCTGATAAACTTTGTAGGCTTTAACAGTATGAGGAGAAGCAAGTGAGTGTAACATGGAAAGTTGCAGTATTTTGATATGGCTTTAAGAAATAGCATCTTATGCTGGATATATGGAAGCCGTAATTTTTTTTTACTAGTTTCTTAATTTTTTTCTTCATACAGCTGTGAAAGCTGATGAAGTTTTCCTTTTCATGGTTGGTGCACAGGAGAATGTAAGTAAAAATTGATTTTTAGGACTTGCTTTAAAAAAAAAAGAAAATCAGTCTATTTTAAGCATTATATATATCTGTATTTGTAAACGTTATGCTTTATTAGGTATTTATACCAAAATTGAATTTTAGGACAATCCATGATATGACATGAAGTTTCCCTATTTTCATGATAAAAGAGGAAAAAAACCACTTTAAATCATTTATTCTCACTTGCAAAACTTGTCGCCCGGGTGGCAAAAGGGCGTTAGCGCGCGAGCGACTCGAAAACTACTTTTCAAATTATTCGCATTTAGAGATTTGTTTTATATTTAAACTGATTTCCGTCTCGTAGATTGGTTTAAAACTTAAAAGACTAATAGAAATGTTTTAGTAGAACACGGCCACAATTTTTTGGGGGAAATAAGTAATTTTTTGAAAGTTTGAGGCGATTTAGTGCTAACGCCCTTCTGCTTAGCGCTTCATTTTTTACCTGAAATTCGAGCTAACGCCCTTCTGCCAGCCAGGCGACGAACTGTCGTTGCCATTTTCAGGTATCATTGTTCTTCCATGATTTCAGGATGAACTGTGTCTTTTCTTTTTGGTTAGGAAGGGGAATCCATGTGCATACAACCTTCTTATTTTTCTAAAGAATAATGTGAACAAACGTTCACATCATTACACATACCATATATATGCCATCTATCGATCTTCTACTGCTTTAATTTGTAATTTTATTTCATTTGATGCTTGTGATTGATTTTATATTTAAATTACCTTTTTTGATTTTGTAGAGTTTGTATCTGTGCAGTGAGGGAGAGGAGTGGTATGTATTCAACTTTCAGCCATTTACACAATGAAAATTGTACTGAGAATCAGAGTACTGTAGACTTTTAGGTAACAGTGCAGTGGAGTGAACCAAGCACACAATTTCTAAATAACAAAGAATGATGAATGCATCTCACATGAAATTCTTGATATTAGTCAAATAAACTCTAACAAAATAGTACAATAGAAGATGCAATAGTGAAAGGAGTCATATGACTTAACATGTAGACCCTGGATAAGAAACCTAATTTGTTTGAGTATATTGGTGGAATTGTTTGTTTGTTATTTATTTTTTTATAGATGTTGACTTACTGTGTTAAATGACCCACATACATGTACATGTAGAGCAAAATTGAGATTTAAAACCTGATTGTGATTCTACGTACGTTATCTACAAGCATATTTTCTTTAATACTCGGAACCCAAAACGTCATTTATGCTCAATGCATTGAAAAGATGAAAAGTTATACTAGTGAATAAGAGTACACAGTTGTATGGTCATTTTGTATGTCAAGAGAAAGTATGTACATGTACATGTAAATGCCATTGATTTATTTTCTTTAGCATCCAGTTAACTCCCTTTGCTCCGATTGACCCTGGAACGAACATCGTTGCTCATGTAGCCTACAGCAGGCAACCAGTATTTTCAGAAGACATCTTAGGAGTGAGTCCATATGCCTCATTGCTCTATATATTTGATACTTTTTATTTTGTTATTCTCTGTTCCTATTTGAAATATACTTATCATGGTTGGTATTGATTTGAGGAGGAAGTTTGGCATATTTGGAAATTAAAAGGTAAATCACTCACATTTTTCTCTAGAGCGCTTAGGGACATGTCTTATTACTATGTGTTATGCGCTATACAAGAACGGTTAATTATTATTATTATTATTATTATTATTTCAAATGTTGTTTATTTATAAATGCTAATAATATTGTATAACCTCAATTCCAATTCCATGTATATGTCCAGTATCTGTATTATTTTGATTGCAGCTTTGCAATTGCATTGGAAGATACACTTCATAATCCCTATCAGGGCCCCTGTTGCATAAAACTTACCTTGATAGGTTTCCATGACAGTTACCAATACCATTGATGGGCAGGTCCAAGCTATTTGGATTGTGACGTATGGGACATTCAGAGACTTTAAACAAGAAATAACAACAGATGAAATTATTTATATGGCTATCTTTTGGTATGAGTCTGTGGCTATTATGGGCTAGTTTATTTGTGGAACGTTTTAGTTCTGACCAATCCTTTAATTAATTTTTAATGTAATTAATGTGCTGCGTGACGTACGGGACGCTGCGTGCCGTACGTCACAATCCAAATAGCTTGGACCTGCCCTGATGGCAAAGTTACCATCAATGGTATATTTTGTGCAAGGGGCCCTGATGTTGGTTTTCAGGACTTTGACTATTTCAATCATTAACTTGGAATGCATGATGTAGAACTCTATGTCTTGTCCTTAGACTTACACAGTCATGTAGTGTGCTGAGAGCCAGAAGGGCATTTAGTAGTAAGAGTTTTTCACATAATTGCACTTTTGGCTTTCAGCAAACCATGCACCTAAACATGTACATGTAAATGAATTGTCTGTTGATTTCTTCATATTTTTGACATTTCATAAAGTAATTGAGAGCAAAACAAACGGTTGATAAATGAAATCTTATATAGCCTTAACAACCTCTTTCTCCTATCACATCATGTTTTGAAAATGCAGGATGAGCGCTTTCCATTAGGGACTGGCCGGGATGGTAGCCTAGCCAAGTCTGTCCTGAGCCTCCCTCTCATTCAACCCAATGGAGAGACTGTGGGTGAGTCAATCAATACCTGTCCTTGGTCATGTTTCTTATATCTTAATTTGACCTTTGTGTTATAATAACATTCTGAATTCATATAATGCTTAATACATCAAAATATGTACCATGTCTCATAAGTGCTTTTTATTATGTACAAGGCTGTTTTATATGTGACATGAACACATCAATTGGCTTTAATTTCGCATAGAAAGATTGTTGCTTTGTTGTCTTTTACAGCTCTAGATAATCACTCATTTGACTGTATGTGCATTTATAAAAACAGATTTTTCTTGAACCTTTGTTCACTAGTTTTGGTTAGCTTTGTCTTTATTGTCATTTGTTATCCAGCTTCATAAAACCACCAAAAAGTTGGCAGATATGATTTTGAAATCACACTTTTTGTAAATTTTAGGTCAGATTTTAAAGGAGGGGTTTCTAAGCTTTAATATAATTCATCAGAATTGGATGTTCCTAACCCACTAATAAAATGAGAAGACTGTCCAGTCCTAGCTTTGGGAAAGAGTTGGTTTCAATTTTGGAGTCAATTGGAGACTAGAACTTGGCAAGTCCTTATCAGATTGTCCTAAAATGAGACACAATAGTTGAGCAAATTTTGATCACATCCTGCTCTATCTTTATTTTGTCTAGGTATCAATGCAACAGCTTGTTCCATTAAATGAGACCATTAGCCAGGAACATAGAGAAATGAAAACTAATACAACAAACTCCAACTCTGACAAACATAGGTCTACAAAGAACTGCCAAAACAATCACTTACAGATTATTTAATGTTTACAAATTTGAAAATACACAGAAGCTAGGTAGTGTGCTCCTTCAGCAAATACAAAAAAGGAAATAAAATAACAAAAACAACAACTAAAAGTGACACATGCTGGTTGACCAGTTATTGAAAAAATCAGTATATGCCCATGATAAACTTGCATTTTTATTTCTGTGCTACACAGCTGTGATTGAGTTGAGTCGGCATGTTGGCAGCCCTCCCTTCACGCAACAAGAAAAGCAGGTATGCAAAGTTTTTTTGTATATTGACATTCAAATAGTCATCAGATACAAATAAATTCACCATTTTCATATCTTTTGTTTATCACAAGTTTCTCCATGGTAAATCACAACTGATAAAGGTTTGATGGTGTTGGTTTTTGAATGATTTTGATTAAAAAACCAAGTAGCTTCTAGTTGCTGTCTGGAGTTTAAAGTCTGTTAGAGCATCCAGGGTATCAGTCTTTGCTGTCTTATAATAGAGATATGTCCTTTGTGTATCTACAGATTGCTGGAACTTACTTCACTTGGGTGGCCATTGCTTTGGACAAAATTCAGGTAAATTTGCAATATATGTGAGCATACCAGTATCAAACATTTATCAAACTGCTTAAAGTATTTTGTATGTATCTATGAAGATGTTTTTGTGTAACATAGCAATGCAGGAAAAGTAAATGCAACACTTTACATGTATGGCAGCTTGTTCTTATGAGATTGCTTTCAGATTGTAAGTTTCTAGGGACCTAGATCAATTGTGCATCTCACAGCAGAATTTGACCTTTGAACCCAACACTGATTTTGTTTTTTTTTTGCCAAAATATTCTTCTTTTAAAAAATCCTATTTGAATGCATGTCAGGTAGTTAACACAATTTTTAAACAAACAAATTTGATCAATTTAGGCGTTTGCATTCAGTAAATTTTGTCGCGCACCTTAAATATCATACAGGTTTGCAATGGTCTCATGAAACAGAGGGAGTTCAATGATTTCCTTCTGGAAGTATCTAGGTAATAAAAATGTTCAAGGAGTTCAACCAACATTTGATAAGTTTAATATGAGAGAGTTTTGTTAATGTAGCTAATGAGTTTAGACTTTAGAGGTTTTTCTTTGCCTTGCTATTGTAGCGTTGCTAATCTTTTTTGTTAGTAGTTGTATCCATTATATTATTAAAATTGTTCAACTTGTTCAGCTTATCAATTTTCTGTCTTTAGGAGTTCTTGAGAACATTGGTGTTATTTAAATTTTAACAACAGTTACACCAGTTCTCCAATTCTGTTTATATATTTCATTACCTGCAATGGAAGTGTTTGAAATGTGCATATACTCATTTTTAAAATACCTGAAAAGGTTTGTTTTTATGTTATCTTGCATTTCATAAAACTTTTGCATGCTTGTGTTTGATTGATTTGTTGAATGCAACTTCCGTCAAGTGTGGTTTAAATATTGTGCTGGTATTTGATTCCTATATCCTTGTTGGGTTCTATACATGTATTCATATCACTCTAAAGTCACATATGCTGGTTTGAGGCAATATCAACGTATTAAGTTCATGCCTTTTGTTGTTGTTTTAATGTTATTCTTCTAGTTATCAATGTATATGTTTGGAAAATTTATATATATGCAGAGCTATAGCACCAAGACTGTACAGGTGAAGTAGATGTAAGTTGTTATATAAAGTTGTTATATAAAATTGCTCAAATGTGTTTTTCTGCTGCAGGGTGATCTTTGATGACATTGTGGCAATTGATGACCTCAGCCAGCACATCATGGTGAGTTGAGTCCTTATGCATCCTAAGCAAGCTTCAGTGTTATAAGTACCGGTACCTATATTCTGGTCAGGAATAGAGATGATTGAAGATAAACATTCTGAGTATGAAGTACTGGATGACAAAAAGCAATATGAAGATTCTATATAATGAACATGGTTCACGTTCAAAGTAACATCTCTTCTGATATCTATTTTTTATATTCTCCAGATTATTCCTGTAATATTGTTAAATAATAAACAACCCATGATTCAAGAGCATCGCATTACTGGGAAGGAAGCGTAAAGCCCGTTAAATAGCAGTCTGCTATGCCTGAAATCAATTTTCCTTAACTATATGAGGTGTCACATATATAAATATATTATCGTAAGGACTCCACTAACTATTTCTTTTATTCAATCATACATGTATTTTGAAGAAGCTACATGGATGCAACACATTCAGCAGTATGACTTTTCATTTTCTGAATACTCTCTCTGACAGATGTTTGCTAAGAGCCTAGTGAGTGCAGACCGGTGTGCTCTCTTCCTGGTAGACACAGAGACAGAAGAGCTGTACGCTGACCAGTTTGATGATGGACTAGACAAGGATGGGAAATCAGTCTTTGTTAAGAAGAGCCAGATCAGGTCAAAATTCTTTCTCTTTATCATCCTCTATACCGAGTATCAAAAGATAGTGTGTGTTTTTTTGAGGGGGGGAAGGGTATTTTGCACAAAAGCTGTGAGCAACCCCAATACTAAAACCATAATCCTAAATACACAATTGGTGTAAAGTAAAGTTTTTTTAATAAATTGAATACATCAAATCAAAAGTATGTTATGCAAGCCTCCAATGTGAAGTGATCTTGTAGAAGAACAATTGCATCAAAATATACTACATAATATTAATATACACTATTGTGTTCAAATTTCTTTAAATTATATGAATATACACTTGTACTAAATATATCAAATACGCTGAATTTAATAAAAATACATGTACACTAAAGATGATCCAATTACAATGAATTAAGGTAAAATATTAATGAACATATAAAATTAATTGGCCTCTTTTTTTCAACAGACATGCAATCAAAGTAAGCTTAAAAAACTAATTGATGCCTAATTCACACAAGATGCAAAAAATCATGCACATCATAACATGTTAGAAACCTTAAAGGTAATGCAAAGTTTTGGGATATTTTGAAGTTGGATGGATAGTAATTCTTTAAAATTTTGATATATTTGGATGCCCCTGTGGATGTATTATAAGCACTAAAAAAAATTAGCCCCTAAAACACTTCTGCTTTCGAGAAAATGAAGAATCAAAATTTATCGGTGCTCCCGGTAAATTTCAAATATTTCAAAGAGCGCCTAAGGCCATTCCATGGTAGCTGCGACCATGAAAATCTCAGAATATGCAGTTCTGATATATAATTTCCAAACGGAAATAGCAAACTGGTCGATTCTAGTCAAGAAACATTGTTTTAAAGCTAAAGTAATATCAGTCTTGAGAGGGCGCTATACAACATGAAGAGTTTACTATTTACAATTTCATCACTTTAGACTTGATTTCAACCGTGACAACGATCATTGAATATTGGAAAAGCGCATATGCTTCCAATATGTTCATTTGAACCAAATTCATGACCCCATACCAAAACTTTGTATTACCTTTAAAGAAACCTCTAGAAAATCTTGGAAAACTTACTTGAGTGCTTATTATTTAATTATGTGATATATGTTTACAGTTTACCTATCTTATGTTTTTGTGCTAGGTTCCCAGTGAGTAGAGGCATAGCTGGACACGTCGCTAAGACCGGTGATATTGTCAATATTGCAGATGCTTACCAAGATCGAAGATTCAACAGGTTTGGTTTCCATTTTTCCTTCTTTTCCTCCTTTTGATATTCCCTTCCAATATGATCATACAAGTAATAGTGTCTTACACAGATTTTCCTTTAATCGTAAAATATTACAACCTAAGCAACTAATCAGTAGTAAATTTTGTATAAAGCTAGTAGTAGACCCCATGTATGTCTGATCTTGAGTTTGTTGCAGTGTTTGTAAGAGTTTAAGTTTAACTTATGGTCTTTATTGTCAAATTTATTGAGGAACAGCATTTTTCTCCAGAAACAATATTTAAAGGAAGGAAGATTTAGCAATGATTAATCATAAGGACAATACAATCAAATTAGATCAAATAAAATGTAATCCAGTCCAATCAATTTATTGAAAAATATCTACAATTTCGGATTATAATAAATATACAGGTATGTACAAAAGAAGAATCAAAGGGGTTACAAATGAGTACACTGTAATCCAAACGGAATATCAAATCATCATGAAAAAAAACAGAATAACAATAAAGTATAGCAGTATCATCAAGAGAATACAATTTACATGTAGGCATCCTGCCAAACTCTTCCAATATTTACAAATAAATGACCTCCTTTGAACCCTAATTACTTCTTTTATTACTGTATACATAGTTAATAGTAGCGGTGAATTCAGTACACTTCTAATTTCCTTTGGTGGGACTGAGTTGTCACCCACAATATGAACAGTAGTGAAAGATGACTGTGGAATAACCTCCATTATCAATGTCACTCATTTGTGTTCTTCTCCGAAACAGGGAGGTGGACGTGCAGACGGGCTATGCCACCCGCTCTATCCTGTGCATGCCCATCACCAGTCAAGGTATTATCATCGGCGTTGTCCAGATGATCAACAAGATGGGCCAGGACGGTCAGACCACCACCTTTGACCAGACGGATGAGAGTAACTTCAAGATTTTTGCCATGTACTGTGCCCTAGCACTTTACTTCTCCAGGGTAGGTCCTTCTCAAGGCTTGTTCACATCATAGCGTAATGAGAGAGATAGTTGTGACACACACATCGACTACGGATCAAACGCGCGGTCATAGATTAAATCATGTTGCTCCAACATACACATACAATCTCTATGAGAGGGAACTATTTGGAGCTTCATGAATTGACTCACCAATCAGAAGTAACTTCCAGTGATGTAACTATCTCTCTCAAGTAGCTATGGTTCACATATGCCACATTAAACCATTGTTATTTATGGTAGGGCACTGGGCTTCACATTTTGTATCTTATATCACACAGATATTAAGTGAGTATGCATAGGTCCTTTGTTGTGTGCAGCTACTTTTTCATTCCCACTTGCCCTTCATTTAGTAAACTCATTCACACACAAACACACCCGCACACACACAATTGTTTAATACCGAAGCATGTGTTTAAAATGCTTTCAGACACCTACATGTATGTAGGGTGTCATTCAGACATGGGACAGTAAACCGCATCATGTCTGAATAACCTGCTAATGTATACCGGTAATTGAATGAGATAAGTGAAATAAACATGCTTCACATTTTTGTATCTTATTGACACACAGAGCAATGTGTGTGCAGGGGACATGGTTGCTACTTTCTACCTACTTAAAAGATGTTTATCTGTTGTATAGAGTTAAAAACAGTAACGTCTTAGAAATGTTGTGTTTCTAAGTCTACATCTTTAGTAGATAGCATTTCGGTTACAGCTTTGAAATGCTTTTGAGACTTGAACCTTGATTCACAAAACCTTTCTAAAGGGTCTAAAAAAATCATTTTCTCAAACTTGTACAGAATAAATGAGCATACTCAACTACTTTAATCTATGTTGTTCTACATCTTCCGAAGATAGCAAGGCAAATAGAAGCTAGAAAATCAATTTTTATGTCTAATCCAATTTCATGGAGCTTCATAAAGAATATCCAACAAGGCTTCAATATTTAGAGGATGAGAAACCATTGAAGGGCTAATGAGATTGTTCCTAAGTCTACATCTTCACAAGAAAGCTTGGCAATTAAAACGTGAATGTAAATTAGAAGGCACAAACCCATTTAAATTCTGAACGGCAAGGTTATTAGAACAACCTTGTCTTTTTTTACAAATTCAACATCAATGTAATGAAGTTACTATCCCAAGTGTCTAGTTTGGCTACATCTACATCTAAGGTAGAAAGCATGGTCATTTTAACCTGCAGATTACAACTCAGATATTAACATTGCTTCAATTGATTTTTGTTTCAAATTGTTTGAAAGATGAATTTTAGAATTTGGACAGAGCATTCCATTATATCAATATATTTTTTTTGTTGTAACTCTTCATCTACTGAAGATAGCATAGATAATACTACTCTAGACATGTATTCATGCAGTAGAAGCATTTGAATGCTCAAACATTATATTTATATTGAGTAGCTTGTGAAAGGGCTAGTAGATTTCCATTATATACAATAGACGTACTTGTAGCAAACCAGTTTAAGTACCAACAGGAGTCTATGCAAGGCATGTTTACAATTCTACTTCTTCAGAAGCTAGCAGATGAGTTTTTAGGACTCTTTAGTGTTTTCTTTTGAAGAGTTTAGATATGTCTTGCTGTGGGTCTAATACTACTTATATCGTGGAATTTATTTATACTTTCCATTGTAGATGTACAGTGAAAATCAGCATTCAGAGAAAAATCTTGCCATCGTCCAAGAACAGCTGATGTACTATGCAACATGCAGTGAGCAACAGGTGGACAGGCTTCTCAATAGCTGGAATAAACAGAGCTTCACAGTACCAACAGATTTAGAGAAGTAAGTGTAGGGAATGAAGATCACATATAAATGTTGGAATACGAGTGCTTTTTAGGTGAATTTCAAAGTTCTAAGCAATTAAGTTAGTTGAAATATTAACAGCATCTGCAGGAGATGTAATTTTGAAATGTTTAACAACAAAACTTTGTCAGATGTAAAATAAATTTTACAAACAATAACAAATAAAAATAGGTGAGATGTTCATGTATTGAAGTCGAAGGAGCAGTTGTGTAAACATTTAGATAGATACCTTCTGCTTGCTGTAAAAATGTTTGTGTTCAGAGACATAACCAATTCCTAACATTTCAGATTCTTATTCTTGTCAAATGAGAAAATAAAAACAATAACATAAAAATGATGATGACAACGATAACGATGATAATAATTATGAGGGCATAGGTATATAATGTTTTGCCAACATGTTTTTTGGTTGTTTTTTTTGCATGCAGTTTTATACAAGAATATTTGATAGTTTGATAGTATTTGGAGTACCTGGTAAAACGTTCAACGTATATATTTTTTATATTAGGTTTGACTTTCACAGCAGACCTTATGTGAGTTTGTTAAATGAGATATTCATCTACATGGTACAGAGGCTCTTTGGACCATCAAGGTGAGTGCATGTAACATGTATACTGCTGAATACTCTGGTTTGGATACAGGAACCACCCTCTTCCCAAAGACAACCGGTGAAAGGAAATATTACTCTGTATATGCTTCAAGTAGACCAAATGGATAATCAGTTTCCTTCTGTATGCTTTGAAAGCAATAATTTGGGGTTATCTGTCAGGCTGTATGACTTTGTTTCCCTTCATCAGATAACATTTTTCTTTTTTGGGAATTCCCCTTTTTTGCTACTTTGAGAGTAAATGGAAATATTATCTTAAGGGCAGGATCTAGCTTTTTGCTAGGGGGGGGGGGTGCCCCAATGACGATGCAGAACATCGGCCACAAGCCGCAAAGTGACGAGACGATTTTTGGAGCCCCCGTAAGTGATGTTTTCCTGGCAATACTAACACGCAAAAAGCAGTCACTTCTTTTTTGTTGGGGGTTAAACCCTACCCCCTGTAGATCCGCCACTGATCTTGTACCCTTTTTTGCATTCTTCATAGGTAGAATAATAGAGTTATGGAAAAGAGAATAATGCATGAATGCGTACACCAGTCAAGAGAAACACACACACACAAAAACGCTTCGACTGTTGTTCTTTGCATTAAAAAATTCCCTTTCATACAGGTTTTTATGCAAAAACTAAGGGAAACTAAAGGGGGCAGTGTCTGTATGCATGCAAGTTGTTGCTAATCCTGGTTCTTACAGTATGCATTTCTTCAATTTAAGTTAAGGCATGTGTCCATTATTATGAAGTTGATTAGTGAATTAAATTAGTTCTGATTTGATTTTATCATTTCTCACATAACAGTTTGGTCACATAGACAAAACATATTGATATGTTTTGTTAAAAGGAACCCCCCCCCCCAAACAAAGAAGTAAAAATAGCATATTGCCTATCAATTGTTAGTCTGGGTCATATTATATACAAATAATACACAGCAGTGAGGGCATTAGTAAGAATTACCCACACAAGGTACATTTGGAACAGTCTAACATGCCCGACATAGCTACAATGGCAAGTTGAGGGTTTTAAGATACTCTTTAATTTGTCTATAGGTAGATTGGTAATTAGCAAATACCGGTAGTGTACAAATTTGATGAAACCTCGTGTCGTTTACTCTTACATCAATTTTTTTTTTTCTTCCAGCTTTGACCTGACCACTCTAGCTCGATTCATTCTAACTGTGAGGAAGCAATACAGGCTGGTGCCATTCCATAACTTCTGCCATGCCTTTGATGTGTGTCATTGCATGTTCATGCTTCTCTTGCACAGTGAAGGTAGATTCTCAGATGAGGAGGTAGGTTAGTCAAGTAAAAACCTTAAGATACATTATTCCATGGATTACTTTAGATATTTCTTTATATTTACTTTAGATTACAAAAAATAGGCTGGTCCCATTCTATAACTTCTGTCATGCCTTTGATGTGTGTCATTGCATGTTCATACTTCTTCTATACAGTGAGGGAAGATTCCCAGATCAGATGAAGAGTTAATTAGGCTGTAATCATATTTAGAGTGAAACCTGTCTATAAAGACTGCTCAAGAGGGACAAGAAAATTGGTCTTAATAGGCAGGTGGCCTTCATGTACAGGTTTCTGTAATACATGTAGCATTGGAAACATTTATTCAAGGAATTTCTTTTAATGTGGTCTTTCTATTCAGGGGGTCACTGAAGCAGGTTTCACTGTAATTGCGTTTCTCAATAAAAGTCGTGTTATTAATTGTGCCTACCATACATGCAGTTGTCATGCTTATTCAGTTTCATACAGTATGTAAGTTTCCCAAACAACACTCTTGAGGACAAAACTACAGCTTAAAGCTTGTTACAATGTTGAAATAGAACAGATATGTTCATAATGAAAATTGCATAGAAATTCAACATTCAGTCGAATATTACAGGTATAAAAATCTTCCTAATTCAAGCTACATTGACCTCTAAAAGCTTTATTTGTGGTGAAATGCAAGAAATTAAACTTTCTTCACTCTAATCCAACCCAGATGTACGCCATGTTCTTTGGGAGTATTTGCCATGACATGGACCACCGTGGATTGACCAACAGCTTCCATGCTAAGTTTGAAACCCCTCTTGGTAAATTCTACTCATCCTCCATCATGGAGAGACATCACTTTGCAATGATGGTCTCCGTCCTGCATCGAGAGGGTCACAATGTGTTCTCTCATCTTCCACTCGACACATTCAAGAAGGTTAGTTGCTATGATTGATGGAATAATTCTTGCTGACTAATCGGTTGATTAATTGATTTTGTGGATAATTCATTGATAAATAAAGTGTTTGATTTTTGATGGGGTAATTGGTTGATGATTTGAAAGGCATTATTTTGTGATGAACTTGTTTACTTATTGCTTGGTCAATAAATTGATTGGTTAGCTGGAGGATTTGTGGATTGATGAATCGATTGATTGATAGATTGATGCCTTGATGGATGGATTGATTAATTTGGTGACTGGCTGGAATGCACCTCAGTGGAGCAGACAGTGTATTTTATGTGGAGAATCACTCTCATATACCAAAAAAATGTTTTACATTGGCTGCTTTGAAGACATGGAACAATATCCCACTTTCCATCAGTGAATTAACCTGTCTTGCCTCTTTCAAAAGATCCCTTAAAAATACTAATTCTTCCCTAGCTCAGTAACTAAATGCGATTTACCCTCTTTTTTTTAAAGAGTCTATGTATTTCATGTATTTCTTTACATTCTGTAGTTTTGTAAGCGCTGTGGTAATTTTTATTTTTAGCGCTCCAAACTGATCGATATTATTATTATATTATTATTAGAATCATAATTAAATCCAGTATACTGTAAACTGCTTTGATCAGTAGGCCAAAATAGAAAAGTGATATGTAAAAACTGTTGCTATCATTGTCATTACTATTCAGGTAGTGGATTTGATTGAAGAGATCATCTTGTCGACAGACCTTACAAACTTCTTCCCAAACCACAAAGAGCTCTCCAAGCTGCTGGTTGCTCAAACCTTGGATTGGACCATAGATCATCACAGGTTAGAGTCTCTAGAATAGGATGTCAAACTTTGAGTATTTTTCATTGCATAACAATTAGTTTGGTGAATTAGGTAGATTCCAAATAGAGGAACATTCAGATGGACATGATAATACATTTCTGTTCTCTAGCTCTTTTCTCTTTCTCTCTCACTCTCTTCTTTATCTCCTTTTATCTCTCTGGAACCTTGATAATCACAAGTTTTCCTCCAGAACATGATGTTAAAATACAGGTCTTTTGAATATTGGTTTAAGAGTAAATTAGTGAAAAAAACAATTTTTGTTTAAATTTCAAGTATAAGGTTGTACCCTCATAATAATAATAGCATTAATAACTATTTCTTATAAAGTGCTTTACCAGTTTCAAGTTAACGTACCCAACCAAAGCGCTCACAGTATTATGAAACAAGCATACATGTTTTAGAGTTCTTTTTGTTAATTCTTCTATTTATCACTCTCATTATTTCTCTATCTCTCTCTCTCTCTCTCTCTCTCTTGATCAACACATCTCCTTTCTTGTATTCCTTTTTGGTGTTTGTACTGAATAAATCATGGTTTGATTGATAAATCAATCATATTCTTCTTTCGGACCTGCAAGTTAATGCGTTAGGGTGACAATGTTTTTACATGCTGACCTTGGTTGCAGCTTTTGTGTGTTTAAATACAAATTTTAAAAAAAATGAAACTGCTGTTTATAAATGTTTTTCCCACTTTGATCACAACTGGCCCCATTGCATAAAACTTACCATCGATGGTAACTTTGCCATCAATGGCAACTACCATGGTAACAGGGCTCAACAGCCAATCAAAATCAAGGTTTCCATGGTAGTTACCATTGATGGCAAAGTTACCAGCAATGGTAAGTTTTGTGCAACGGGGCCCTGGAGATTTAGAGAGTATTGTAAAAAGATTGAATCTTAATTAATCTATCGTTCAGACGGAGTATTCGTTCCATGTGCATGACAGCCTGTGACCTTTGTGCATCTGCCAAGATGTGGCCCACTCAGCAGAACATTGTAGAATGTCTCTATGAAGAGTTCTACAATCAGGTAATTCAATCATTATAGTTTTCCAAAGCCTTGTTCATCAAGCATGACTGCATGAGTCATCTGCTGCCCTCAGTGCCATGTCATTGATTTGTCGATGAATGGCAACAGGCAATATGTTGTGCAAGTACAATGTTGCTAAAAGGGATAAAGTACTTTTTTCTTGTAGACTATAGCTGTACAATGTATATGCGACAGGTTGAATGGTACGATCATATTTCAGGAGCGTCAGGGATCAATAATAAATTGTAATAATAAAGAGTATTTGTAAAGCGCCATTCATTGAATCCTCAAGGCGCTGAGAGTGTACATGGAAAGAAAAAAAAGAGAATTTTTATTAAACCTCACTAAACATAGTGTTGGGATTTTTTAACCTTGAGAATGTCATATCTTAGCTAGTCTCTTATCGTAAAGTTACTTGAGCCTTAACATGGACAAGGAATTATATCAGAACTAATCTTGGAAAAGATGGATAGAACCCATCTACTATTTCTTGGGGTTGCCTTTAAATTATATATTTTTTTTTATTTCAGAAAAGATTCTTAAAGTAAAATCAGCATCAAAACAACATCAAAGTTGGAGGTTTTTAGTTCATAAGGAGAAAAGAAACAGAAGTTAACTATAACATTAATCATCTTGGCTACAATGGATTTGAAAGCTAATTCTACATGACGCATTTTAGAAAGACTGAGAAGAGAACTAACGAGGATAAATGCACGATTGTGACAGACCTGAGTACTGTACAAAAAACACCATTAGTCAGTTGTCATTGATATTATTACTATTATTATAATGATTGCAGATTTTTTTCTTCTCTAAAAAGCACTTTGTTCACATTCTTTCCCTCTAGGGTGATGTAGAAAAGGAGAGAAATCCCTATTCAGATGCTGGACAGAGACAATCAACCAAACCGTGCACAAGAACAGGTATATATATACTGAGAAGTGAATGAATTCTACCAAAGAATCATTAACACTTTTTGTAATAAAACAGTATTTCCAGAGGGTTTCATGCATAGTTACCTCGGACTGAAAATACGTAGTATTGGTTTAAGGAAAGGATTTTGAAGAAAGAACCATTATTCTAAGGTGCTGATATGATGTCATAAACCATGCACTGCAAAAAAAAACTTTTAAAAATAAAATGTGTAAATAAATGGCAACTGTGCCAAACAGAAGGCCTATCAGGCTATGCATATTAAAGGTATAGACCAGTTTGGGAAACCCCCCCCCTCTCAAAAAATGAAATGGAAGCTCTTATTACCAATCATGTGAAAGAATATGTTTTGACTAATACGTGATGATACAAGTTTTGCCGGGAAACCGCCTACTAATTGATATATTTGGTAAATTATCATATCGATCCAGCCTGGATAGATATCGCAAAGCCATTTCAACATTGAACATTTGGGCATATATTTCTGCTTTTTTGCGAATTTAGGTTGAAGTATTGCCATCTAAACCTCTGAAGGCAATAATTATATAATATTGACTGGCCTTGAGGGGTATATAAGAAATATCGACCAAGCTCAGATCATATTGCCCCGAGTCGAAAGACGAGGGCAATATGGTCTTAACGCGGTCAATATTTCTAATATCCCCCGAAAGTAAAGCCAGTCAATATTTTTATTGTCATCCAAATCAGACATCTAGAGCAAATACAGAAATGCACCATGACAATCTCAAAGAACTGAACAAACTTTGTCAAACCAGCACTGTGCATCCAGTGCTTGACGAAATTTTCGATGCACTGAAATTAAACAGTGTGCCTTTGGTGTGATTATTACGTCACAATAGAGTGCGCGCAAAGTGCGCAGGTTTTCATACGCATAATAGATGCGCAATGAAAATGACAAAATACGGCGCGGTCAATATGAGACTATATTTTCACTCGTCTCTACACGCAAAGTCTATACGGGCAGGGAGACCAAGGAAAATACAAAGAATATACCCTTCCGTTCACCACTGCTAATGAAAACTAGGGCAATACGGTTTAGTAAATGACCAGCTCAGATGTCTGATACGGGTGATAATGAAACAATATTGGATGGATATTTTGCACTATCACTTTTTACCACTATCGGTCTATATTGATCTTTAACTTAGCTCTGTGTTATATGATACAGAAATGTGACGTGTATTACACGTTACGTCATCATAACATCCTGCCGCTTCATATCTGAAGAAGGCTTTATTACATGTACACTATTACAAAATTATTCTTGTGATGAATTTATTATAAAAGACTGAGGTGTCCAGCATGGCCTCTGAAAGTGATAGTGTAATACATATTTATACAGCCCCTTTTTTGATGCACTACAACTCATGGCATGACAATATACTAGCTGTCAACAATACTAAAATATAGGCTACATGTATATACTGCTAGCAAAAACAATATCAGTATATACAATTAGTGATGTTTTCTTCATTCAGAGATTACAAAATCATTCAAAATCAACATCTTGCACATTATATTATGTAGCCCATCTTGTTAAAGTAGTGCTCACACTAAAAGAAAAGTACCGGCCCCATTTCTCGTGGTTCATGATAGATTCAGTTCCTGACAAACATCTGCCTGCCATGCTTCAGTGATACAGCGGACATGCTGCCTGAATCACAACCCCTCTTGTCAGGATGCAAGTAAGTTGGATTCCTACACTATCTTTCTCTTCTCCCTCATACTCCCTTTTGTGTTTCTCTTCCCCCTCTATCTCTTTCTCTTCTCTCTTACTTTCTCCTCTTCTGTCTTACTCTTTCCTTCACTGTCTCTTTGTCTTCTCTTCCCACTCCCCCTCTTTTCTCCCTCACCATACTAAATCTCAACCCCTCTTGTCAGGATGCAAGTAAGTTGGATTCCTATGCTGTCTTTATCTTCTTCCTTAATTACTCTCTCCTTCTCTTCTCTCTTACTCTTTCCCCCACTGTCTCTTTTTCTTCTTACTTTCTCCCCTTCCACATTCACTCGCACTCTATCTCTTCTCTCTTACTCTTTCCCAACTGTCTCTTTTTCTTCTCTTTCCACTCCCCTCTTTTCTCCCCTCACCACACTCTTTATCTCCTCTCTTAATATCTCCCCTCCAAACTCTCTCCTTCCCTTCTTCCTTTCCCAAATGATAAATAAAGTTGAATAAATACATCTTAATTCAATTCGATTCAATCTTCTCCTACATTCTTTCCAGGGACAACCTCCTGCAGTGGCAGTTGGTCAAGGAAGGCAAGGCTGCATCCATGTGGAATGTGGCAATATCAAGAGTAGATCAAGAATGATTTACCAAGTTGAGATATGCCTGTTTACCACAGAAAACAAGTACATCTATGTATTTGCATGCTTATTAAACTCCTTCTGTACACGCCACGAGGATTGCAAACAATTATCCTAAATGAACAGTTGATAGTCAAGGTCAAAGAAAGAAAACAAACTTTGATGTGAGATTTATTGAAATGACCTGGCAACATTGCTAACAAGAGCATTCATGTTCAATCAAGAGGTATTTTTTCCCCCATAACACATAATAATAATAATAATAATAAATTTATATAGCACAGCTTTTATACAAAATATATTCAGCTGCGCTAGTTCAGAGCTCCTTTTTTACTAAATTCTACAAAATAGAATCTCTCAATTGAACAAATATGTTTTTAATTTGGATTTGAAGACATTGAGAGATGGAGTGCTTCGTATTTCTATTGGCATGTCATGTGTGCGTGCCCCATTCAAGCAGAAAATAGCAACCAGACACAACTGTGGGCAAGAGTAGAAAATCAGTTAGCCTGATGGATGAATTGAAATTTCCCAATTCCAACTGCATTGGGAGGTATATATGGGACTTGATTGAAGGAAAGGGGAAAAAAGAGACTAGTTTTGAATGGCAGAAGAGAATTCACCAAGAAAAAGAAAGATATGTTTGAAGGAGTAACAAGTGCCCATCTGGAACCATAAAAATACAGTCAAACCTGCTTTAGTGACCACCTGTCTACAAAGACCACATTTTATGTTTCCCTTAAAAATGGTTTCTCATTGAAACATGTACTAAAGGAACCTGTCTACAAAGACCACCCGTCTACAAAGACCACTTTTTGTGTTTTCCTTGGGCGGTCGCTATAGACAGGTTTGACTGTATATGTTTGTAAAGAAGATAGTAAGTAAACCATAATTACAGAGTTAACTTGTAACCGGCATGGCCTACTTGCCTTCTATCATTAAACAATCAGAACAACAGTGGCTATTGATTAGATTTTTGGTGCGTGGTTTGTTAACCATTTCTTAAAGTTTTAAGACAATGGTGATCGATGATTTCCAGTATTTCTGTTGCACTGAAATTACACCCATGTACATGTATACGTACTTTCTTACATGTGCATTTGCATGATATTAGTTGTTCCATTGTATAAATATTACATTTGAATAATAGAATGGAATACTCAGAATGGACTGCAAATGTAAAGAATGTAATGTATCTTCTTTTTTTTTAATCAAACTATATGTATTTCTATTCTGATACTGAATTTCTTGCATCACAGTATTTGAGAAATGTTGATATAAATTTTTACAAATTTCAAATGGTCTACATGTAACTAATTTCTGTCACAATGGTATAAAGTATCAGTGTTATATCTACGGTTTATTGGTGTGTGAACATACATTTATGCATGAATTAAATTAAGTTTAAAGCTGCTATGTTTAGCACTTGATGTATGTATGTTTTATCGATATATGAGAAATGTTGATATAAATTTTTACAAATTTCAAATGGTCTCCATGTAACTAATTTCTGTCACAGTGGTGTAAAATATCAGTGTTATATCTACGGTTTATTGGTGTGTGAACATACATTTATGCATGAATTAAATTAAGTTTAAAGCTGCTATGTTTAGCACTTGATATATGTATGTTTTATCGATATATGAGAAAAGTTGATATAAATTTTTACGAATTTCAAATGGTCTCCATGTAACTAATTTCTGTCACAATGGTGTAAAATATCAGTGTTATATCTACGGTTTATTGGTGTGTGAACATACATTTATGCATGAATTAAATTAAGTTTAAAGCTGCTATGTTTAGCACTTGATGTATGTATGTTTTATCGATATATGAGAAATGTTGATATAAATTTTTACGAATTTCAAATGGTCTACATGTAACTAATTTCTGTCACAATGGTGTAAAATATCAGTGTTATATCTACGGTTTATTGGTGTGTGAACATACATTTATGCATGAATTAAATTAACTTTAAAGCTGCTATGTTTAGCACTTGATGTATGTATGTTTTATCGACAAACATTTGAAGAAAAATGTACATTTTGATTTTGTAGATCTATGTCTAACCAATTATCAACATGATGGTGTATATAATACAAAGTTTTAACACAAATGGGAAAAAAAAGTTAATTTAATACGTGGTTCACTGTTGCTATAAAGAAGGGATTATCATGGAATAGATTTTGCTTTAACCATTAGAGATAGATTGTGGGTCAATATACCCGTGTAAGAAATGTAGAATGCATCAAATTCCTACATTGTAATTATCGATTTGTTCATAATGAAGTGGATTTTTAGTTTTCAATAATTACTATTAAAATGATTAAAAATTAACCTCAATTCATTGCAAGTCCTAAATATGCTGTCCTAATCTGGTGTCAATATTCTTACCCCATGGATGCAGTTATACAGAGATTGAAGTGGTAGTTTGTAAGTCGTTTTTTCCCCCTTCTTTTTGTTGGTCACCTATTCATTACCTTCCTAAAGAACCCCTAAGGTTTAAAAACCACTGGAATATGGAATTTACATTTACCACAAGATATTTAATGGCCACTTCCGAGTCAGACCTGTAAGATATTGATAGATATAACAACTAGGTGTCAAAAAATGTAATTTTACCTAAATCTCTATTAGAAATTGAATAATGATATTAACAACTGAAATTGTAAATAAAGATATTTATACATGTATCTTTGTTTATTTTGAAATGGGATTTAAAAGAGCCTATCTCTTGGTAATATTTTAGTGATTGCATATGCCTATGTAAATATCAATTAAACACATGTATAAAAGTACATGTAGTGGTCATGTACCTATATCTCACTCAATTCTGCTTTACTTGCCAAACATGTCCTTGTATCATCAATTTCAGTCTACTTATTTGGATTGACTTGCTTCTGTAAATATTTATTGGAATGTTCAACAATAAAATTAAAATTTGTATCTATGACACTACTGTTTTGACTTGAGTGATTTATGGATCACTATCATATCTTTAGGTAATGACTAACTAGTCAGCCATCTGCAAGAAGGTCGTAAGAGCTTTGTATCGTCAATGGTAGTAACGAACTTCTTACAGGCAGACAACGACTTTCAAAATATTAAACATGTAATGGGAGCATTGTCACCCTCTATGTATCCCATGCACACATCCAGGAGAAAAGTTACTTTGGAAACAAATGGAAATTTATGATACAAGTTAAATCTGCCTAAATCAAAGTCACACAAGTAGAATCAATTTTGGGGACTAAATTATGCAAAACGTGTTATTTACACTTCCCGAATTGAATTTTGCATTAGCCAACTATTTTTTTTTTTTTTTTTTTTTGGGGGGTCCAAACAGATTGAACTGATGCAGAGTTAACTATATTTCATAGACAAAGAGTACTTCTCGCGTTTTACTTCACATGAACATGACCGATTCCCCAATATCAAAATCGATTTCACTCACATACAATGAATTGTGGGACCACTCTTTAACTTGAAAACATTTATCAGAAGTTTTATTAAAAGATAAAGTGTCAAACAAAATAGAGAGTTGTTCTTTGACTGTACTTACTATAAATAACAGATTGATAGATCAAAGGATGATAAACATGTATGAATACCTTAACACAGAGTCTACATGCATACAACAAGAGAATATGATATACAAGTTGACTAAAGAGATGAATTTTTGTTTGGTCAAAAATGTATAATTTCAGTGAAATCTCAAATGATACAAAAATGATGATCCATTTTATGCTCCTGTTTCTAGAACCTCAAATAGTTGGTTGCAGTGCCATTGTTTAGGAAAGTTTGGCCGACCCTGTTCGAGTTGGGCGCAATATGGTGAACTGTGCTTTGTTGGGCAAGCACAAAACAGAAGAATAAATGCCATGTTGCAACCAACTGAAAACGAGTTTGCCAAACTCTGCATACAGATTGGCTCTGGTTGGTTGTAGCATGTTATATGATGTAGTTTTTTCATCATATTGCCTGTATGTAGCAAGGAGAGAGTTAACTCTAAACGACCTTCTGACCCCAAACAAAGGATATGATTCCATTAAACATGGGAATGTAATACTTTAACACATACAATCCGAACAAATACAACTGAATAGTAGTTCACTCTCAATATTTTTTACATGTATATGTACATTTATGTGTCCAAATGCCAGGTGCTCACATGTACTTGTGCATTCAAAATAGTGCATTTCTTCTACTTTGATAACTAAAGTTGTTTCCCTGGGCTGCTCTCTCCTCTCGGTAAAAAAGGGAAAAGTATCTTTTGAGCTGGTAACAGAATATTAAAAAGGTCTGCTTTTTGTGGACAATAAAATTGTTTCAAATCTTGTTAGAGACCTGAATACCTGCACCAATGGATGAAAGACTATTTAAAGCACACTACATGACTATATAACAAGAATCGTTGACAACTTACAAGTTGAAAATCATTTCCCTAGCAAAAAAAAATTAATGCGAGGCTCTATCTACATGTACATGTACTATGAAAAAATGAAGAAATTGTCAATAGCTTGAGATTGCTGCTGTATTGATTAAAATTATTGATATAATTATAACAAAAACAAATGGGTTAACCCTATATAGCCCGGGCTATTTTGAAACTGCATAGCCTGGGGGCTTATTTGCCCCCACAAGATCTCGGCCATGAAACGGCCGATCGCCGCAAAAAAATTGCATGTCAAGTAAAGTGTATAGGATACTATAGTAATTTCAATTTTTGTGGAATAATAATACAACAAACAAATTTGGAAGAGCCAGGTTATTCCTTATATTATCTATTGTTTTGATAATTTCTTATGTATTTCGTTGTTTTTTTAACTTGTGTATTTTATTGTTTTTGTTCTTTTATTTCATTTCTAACTATAATTCAACTATTTTTACCCCCAAAACAAACACCTAAACTATAGACAAGACCAAATAACCAATGTTTTATCTCTTTTTTGGAAAAATTATATTCCCATAGGTTTTGTACACAAATCATGAAAATGAGCAATTTTCGGGCTGACATGCAAAGACAAAAGGGCACATGACTTTGTAACGGTAGGTCTGATTTTCGAAAAATTTGTTTCAAAAGATGCGCAAGACCTCAAAAGAAAAAAAGTCATAAAATTTCAGCACAAGATTTTTTTGCATTAAAAAAAGTCATAAAATTTCAGCATAAGATTTGTTTGCATTAAAAATTTATAGCAAAAAATATAGGGTTAAGAGGAGGAAAAACTGAAACATTACCCGGTACTATGAAGCACGCCCGTTACATTTCTTTTGGTCATTATACATTGACTGATTTACCATGATAGCGAATGGAGGTTTAAATTATTTAACATGCCCATTTCAGTTGTTTTGGATGGCTTTTAAAATCAAGTCTTGATTTGATTGTTCGTTATTTATCATATTGTTTGATATTTTTTTTGTATTCTATTACATGTATTTTGGTTGCAATAATAAAATAAAAAAATGAAGGTATGCTTCACTCCTGGGGAAAAATTTAAATTCATTTTTTTTTCTTGGGTACCTATTCATCCCATTTTATGGAACTGAAGAAGCTGAGAAACTAGTGAAGGCAATGCACTATGAGTAAAAATTTTGAATTTTTGAATGTATGTAAATTCTATAAATGTTTGATGAATTTAAATATAGTTTCATAACTTCGTACTACAAGAAGTCCTGGGAGTGACACTGTATGAACAAGCTCTACTCTTTAAATTAATATCTGGTGGGAATCATAGAAAAACTTTATGGATAGGAATACTTTGTTGTTCAAGAAGGCCATAGGGTGGCACTATCAATCTTTATTGCTTTGTTTGGTTACCTTGACCAATCACACATCCATGTCAAGGACAGCTGCAACGGTAACGGGAACGCTCGCTCTGTATGGAATCTTATTCTTGCGGATCACTCGGCCGCAGAGATTCAAGAGGGGTGGCAACGCTAAGTCTATCAGGAGCTGCTTGGTGTCTGGATTGCTACAGTCCTCGATAACACTGCTACCTGTTTCAGAGTTCCTCTTGAGGATAGGGCAACCCCATTCGGCTAGAGGGACCACAATGTTGTTCCGGAATGTGTCTGTCTGCTTAGAAGCTGGACACCTCTTTACCAGGAAGTGGAGAGCATTGTAGCCTTCTATGTTCACCTGACATGGGTCTGCACCGCACTTAAGCAGCATGGTCACCAGGCGCTCCTTGATGTTTTCTTCGTCTGTTGGCCTGCGGCGGGCCACTACTGGGTAGTACATATGAAAGACAGGCAATCCTGCATTCTTTCTTACTACCGATGCACCCTCTGGACCATCCTCAGCAGAGGTTCTCTCCGCCTCCTGAAGATGCCGCATGACATCGATCGTCATTTGATATGCCATAACAAACTGGTGCACCAATGTGAAGAGAAGTTCCTTGTCTTCATCACTCAGCTGCGGGTGGTTTGTATAGATAGCAAGCAAGACAAGGATATTTGATGACTTGTACCTGTGGTACTGGACAGCTTCCTTTCGTCTTTCAGGCGTCATGTCACTGACATCAGGGGACAAATTTATTGCTGCTAATTTTAGAAGAACCACAATCTCCTCTAGATTACTGTCTTCAAGGCTAACTTGATTAGGATCCAGCAACCTGTTCATACTCTCGACAGCAAAGCCACAGAAGAACCCGGACTCCATTTCTAGATTTGTTTCGTGTCGGAGTGCCCGAAGTGCCAAGCTTTTACCTTCCGGGGTAGGTCTACAGCGGTCTACAAAGTCTCTTATGGCCTGCCAAAGATAGTTCTTCTGTCCTTCCTTGGACAGAATTCTTTCCCGGATCATTAGTGAGATCACCTGGAGGTAGGTTTCATTGGATCGAATCCCGTCTAGTTCCTCAAGGGTTACTGGCTCACAGAAGTCACCGTATGGGGATCTTTCATCATTTACACCCTTGGGCTTCTTGTGCGGTGAGGTGAGTGCCTTGGCCAGGGTCTCCAGCCCTATCTGGTGTCTCTCTTTAAGGAAAAAGTGTGATGCCATCAGCTCAAGGGCTTCTACCGTTTCTTCATGAGACAGATTATACATGATTCCTGTACTGCTATAGACCACTAAGAGGTTTCCAGTCAATGCTCCTATCATAACGGGTGTCAAGTCCATTGCATTTTGTACCTGCCTTGCCCCATGCTCGACAAGCATCTTGATGATCCTTTCACCATCTTTAACACATCCCCCTCTGCATCTCATCTCTGAATGCTGATTCCACATGGCACTGAACGCTGAATGCATTGGCCGATTCCCATGTTTGTCTGGAATGTTTGGATCAGCTCCCTTCTGTAAGAGATACTCCACAATGTTGGTGCACATTTGTTCACTTGCAACAGCAAGAGGTGTGCTCTCATCCGTCATTTCCCCATCTTCCTGACTGCTGATGTACTTCCTGTTCACGTCTGCCCCATGTGCTATGAGGAGCTTGACACACTCGAGATTTCCAGTAGAACTCGCAAAGCATGCTCTGTGCAAAGGGAAAGCATGATTCACCCTTGCACGGTTCTTCAAGAGAACTTCAACTGTCTTGTGATGCCCAACGTTGGCAGCATAAACTAAAGGAGTGAGCTCCTCATTGGTGTAGTCATTGAACTTTGATTCCTCAACGTCTGTGCCGTATTCTTCTACTAGAACTCTCACCATGTCCGTATGGCCGGCGGCTGCAGCAGCCACAAGGGAGTGCGGTCAAATGGATCCCTCCATGACAGGGCACCTCTCACCCTGCTGGCCCTCTTGAAACGCAACAGAGACCGAAGTCGTTGAACGTCCCCTGTGGAAGCTGAATCAAACACTGCTGGGCCCAGTTCTTCATCATGTCCACTTGCCATCTTCCTGCAAAGTAAAAGAGGGAGATGATTTTAAGATAGTTACTTCAAGAGTTTAATACATTGTTTACTTGTAGTACAATTCCCCACTTATGTTTTCAGATATACAATGGGGCTTGGAAATCTGTTCAAAATTGCTTTTAAGCAATATCTGCGGGCTGGGGGCCTTTCCCGTTCAGAACCTGCATGCGCGACCTACATAGATCTATATCTTTAAAATAGGGGAGGGGGTGGGGTTGAAGGGGTTGTGAATCTGATAATTTGTTTAAGTCAATGACAGTCCATACCATTTCTGGTTTTACAAGTGCTTTCAAAGTGATAAAACAATTATTAGTGAATTCAAACAATTTTTATTTGAGTTTCATCTTTCCTCTTGGTCTTTTGTTTTTGAGGAAAGGGAATGGCGTGAAAACACTTTACTTTTTATACACATCAAGAGAAAACAGAGGGTAGTTATTTTGGCGAGACAGGAAAGATGCCAGGCTTTATGGAAAGTAAACAGAAAGATTCAGTCTCTGATATCGACGGTTGTTCTGCTGAGACTGTCTGGCTCCACTGATCGCCTCTATACAGTTACAGAAGTACATCGTATGGCTTAGTGAGGGGAGGTTACAAAATGCAGCAATGCAAAATGCGATTGCTGATTTCATCTCATGCAGTTTTTTCAAGAAACTTGACAGATTAGCGGAAAGTCCCTATATTATGTTTTACAATGATTTTCAATTTTGTTTTGATAGTATATGAAAAATAGATCTTTATCTTTCCTTTCATAATATATTTATTCAATCAAGCTGTCCAGTCTAGATAAAGAAATATCTGAGGGCAAATGTCAGTATTTGTATTAAATAATTCCCCATACCAGAATCCAGATAACTATTTCTGTCTAGATCTAGTATAAGGAGAGCAGACATTTTTTTTAAAAACTGGCAGCACAGATGACAGAGCCCTCCAGACTATTCATACCTTTACCTACATGTATGCTTTGCTGGAGTGGGTGTGCCTAGAACTCTAGCCAGTCTAGGCATAACAGATTAAAACACAAAGTAAAACAAAACAATTAATTAGGCCTAGAGCAGTAGGGGTGCTGGTCCCAGAATTAGGATCGTCTGCATAAACGAGGATCGTCTTCAGAACGCGGACAGATGCGTCCGAAAAATAAGGATCATCCGCATTTTCGCTGACGATTCTGATTTCTGACCCCTTGCTGAAACAAAAAACAATTCCGCAATGATTTTCTTGATGCATTTCACATCAACTTTGTACAGAGACTTTCACGTTATGAGCAATAAATCGAGAAGACGGACAACCCATAAAAGTAGACGGTGAACTGGGGGTATTTTTTTACGCGGAATCCGTTTTTTTTTGCATTGCCAGGGCGCAGATCGGAAACCCGAAACCCGCAGAGCACCGAAGAAAAAAAAAACGTCCGCATTATTTTTTTAGGGCGCATTTTGTCCGCAATTACAAGGATATCCTCGTTTATGCGGACGATCCTCATTCTCGGACCAGCACCCCTACTGTAGAGTGACTCTAGTCCGAGTCTAGAGTCTAGAATCTAGGCGGCATGTAGAACTTTAGCTTACATTTAGCGCATGCGCAGAACGTTCATCCGATCTCAGTCTCATTTTCGTAATTTGGCGCCTAGCCGAGCCGACATGGGCCCTTTAGATTGGCTATCGCTGGCTCCCATAGGCTCTATGTTATAAGACATTAGTGCGAGGAGCTAGCTTGCAATTTTCCGTTTTTGCCGATACCAAAATTATGATATTCCAGTCAATTCTTCTATTTGTTACGATTTTTTCAGCGTCCTTGAAAAGTTAAGTATTTCACTTAAGTTTAAGACTTACTTAAGTAAGTCTTAAGTTTGAAAAATTCTCATTTTCGTCATATTTATAAAGGTACAAACTGGAAATTTATTCTGAAATGTTTGTTGGTTTTTCTATCTTATGTGTGTGTTCAATTTCGTGTGTGCGTCACCTGTGTAGTATGTGTGAAGTGCGTCACCTGTTTAAAGCACGTCATGTCAAAATCTCTGTGGTGTGACGTAATATTTCGTATTGACTTTGCCATTGAACTTAAGTCGCACTTAAGTCGCGCTTAAGTTAAGTAGGCCCTCTCTCACTTAAATTCGAAACAGCTGGAGCGTATCAGCCAATCAGAGCGCGTACATTCACTGTACATGGCTCAACGGCAATAATAGTTCTACGTGGGTGGCAGAGTAGCCTAGATATTTAATTAAAATAAAATTGACACCCTCTTTCAAGAAATCTATGAACATTTCAATGTACGTAAATATCTCAGAAAGTTACCCTTTTTTATGAGAAATTTCATGCACAGACTAATTCAACATCAAGTGATACCATCAAGCCCTTCTCCCCCATATTTTTTAAAAGTTAGACGAAGTTGAGAGTAAGTAAGACATCCGGCAGACAGCACACAGCAAAAGAAGCATACGGGACTGACCACTCAACATTCACACAGAGCCTTCAGCTAATATGTCCGCCTTGGTTCATTTTATTATATGTGAAATCACACCAGCACTCACCACAGACTGTTTTGAAATGGAACTTTATGATGTTCAATTCACCAATGAATTTAAGCTAACGTAATTGCTTAACACTCCTGTCAGGCAAGTGAACGAACGGGCAGCATTATTTTGTTTAACAAGATAAACAAACAATATTGGAAACGCCCTCTGCGATGGGGTATGACCATAATAATCATTGAAAAAATAGTCAATTTCTTTATCGCAGTGTGGTTGTTTGTTGAGATCTTACTGGGAATTCTGTTATGTTTTGTTGTGAATTTGTGATTGCGATTTTGCTTATGCTTATGTTTTTAATAATAATAATAATAATACAATATTTGTAGAGCGCATAATAAACAAAGTTTCTCTATGCGCTGTACAAGTATCATCCGCATCATCACTAAATTCCTTCAAAACTTATTTGGACAAACACTGGTCCTCTCAACACCAAATGCTACCATAAAATCAAACCGTGCGTCCACCCATATTGCACCATGCGAGTAATAATAAAAGCAGTTCAGGTCAAAACCAAGCACCACTCGACGAAGCGACCGGAAGATTCAACAGGAATACCTCTTCTTCCGACGTACACTGATGCTGATGATGCTGATGCTGATCGATGACAAGAGACATATAGCACACAAATAAATCAACAAAGAGAAGACAGTATACAAATCTTATAAATACTAAAATGACTAACTTAAAATATTAACTAACACAATAGAAAGATTGATAATATGGTCAAAACAGATAACGTAAGTAAGGACCAAATACAGTTTAAGCTAATTAATTGAGGCCAAAGAGGTGCGTTTTTAATACAGATTTGAACGTTGCAGAAGTGGGTGCCTGTCGTATGAAATTGGGAAGATTGTTCCAAAAGTTTGGTCCAACTACTGCAAAAGATCTGCCCCATAGAATAATGTATTGGTTTTAGGTACACAAAGTAATGCCTCACTGCTTGAACGGAGGGTTCGGGATGTGTGGTATTGTCTGAGCAAATCAGCTAGGTATGAAGGAGAAGAACTGTGTTGTGTGCATGTTTGGTTTATGTTTGGTTATTTTCCCCAAAATTTTGATGACTCCCTTATAAATCATGCGTGGATCCAGGATATCCAGGAAAGGATAGGATACTCTAAAAGGCAAACAAACAGGAAAAAAAATCACACCTAACACTTTTCTTTATACAAAAAAAATAAAAATAAAAAATCAACAAAAAAATCCCCGACAAGAAAAAACAACCAAACAAACAAACAAAATGAAGCAAAATAAAACGACAACAAAAACAACTACAAAAAGAAAGGAAAATAAACATGACGAGGTTAAGAATAAAGAAAAAATTAATTACCTAGCAATGAAATCAAAACAAAATAATCAATTCAAAATATAATTTAACAAAACAGAAGTTTTTTTTTTTTTGGGGTTGGAAAATTGGAAGTTTTTTCTTTTTGTGTGTAGTTGAGGTATCACACAATCATTTTTTTGTTGATCAAAGTTCACAGACCACTAGCGTACATAAAGAAGGGGCACAATTAAGGTATATAAAGAAGGGGCTCCTCGATCCGGCCTGACTCCAGATTTCCGACCAAAAAAAAAAGAAACGCAATTTATAATAATATTAAAGATAGTTAATAGGATAGGAAATCATTGAAAAGTCTAGAAAAGTACCAATTTAATATTTTCAATGAACTTACTTCACAAAATATGTCATTTTGGAGATCCCCCCCCCTACCCCGCCGCAACGCAATCCAGGGCCCTATCAAAGTGAAGAATATGGATCACAGTAAGCTGGGATGTTTTGCCTATCATGAGGCCAAGGTCTGCGTCATCAACAACTGTCAACCCTTCTGTCAACCCCAAACTACGCCGACAATGATAAAGGCAAATAATGCCATGGTAAATACATACTTTTCATAATAATAATTCAAATGAGCCTACCATACTGCTTAAGCATCTGTATGCTACGAGGCCATTACTTTGCCACTGAATCACGACTGTACGCAGCGGGGGCTAGGGTAGGGGGCAGCCCCCATAAATATAACAAACAAAGAAAAATCAATAAATTATCAATAATTCATTGCATTTTCCCCCGGTCCCCAACAGGAAAAATTCCTCTTTGCGGTCATGCATTATATGGTTCAAGGCATGGCCACACAGATATTTTTTTTCTGTTGGGGACCGGGGGAAAATGCATATCAGGGTGGACTTCCCCTTTAAATCAGTTTACAAGCGCCAGGATCGCAATGCAGATTACGTGGCCATCAATCCGTTGAAGGGGCGGGGTGGGGGTGGCCGGGATGACGAACCAATAACTTCCGATCACGAGAGTGGGGGAACATTTTTTTTTCTTGATGTTTGAAACTATATTTTCTCACTTTTGACAGAACAAAGCCAAATCTCAAATTAGTTTGTCTGTTTTTTAAAAGTGTCACACAACATAGAGCAACCATTTCATTTTAGGGGCTGATTCAGTAAGATTTTGAAATATTAAAGGGTCATAGTTGTAAACATGAACATCAATCTGTTGAACAAAGGAGGGGGACACAATAAATAGTGCTCGCCTGATTGGGGGCTGGTGGGTTTTCACCTATTAAATGCCCCGTCATTTGAAAATTTTGCCCAATTCAATCATAACTTCAATTGTCAGATCATTTTCACGTTATATTACAGTATATTTCAATGCTCGGTGGAGGATTGGCGACCGACCAAGAAAGTACATTAATTTGAAAGTTAAAACTCTGTCTTCAATAGCATTATGTGGCTTAAACATTGTTACGTTTCCTTCATTTTTCACAAATTTTCTTACTCTTTCAGGGGAATGGTCTTTAAAAAATGTCATGGTTCATTTCAGATTCTAAAAAGAACACGTTTTCTCTTTTCTCTTGTTTTTTTCTTAGGCCAAACAGGTGATTCATACCAACGTTATATTATGTTTACCCGTTAGAGCTAATTACAGCTATTAGACTATTGACTATACCGATTCGATAAATTTGTAGAGCAAGGTCGATAGCGCCACCAATTCTGTTTAATGGTGTCAAACACATCGAATGACATG